>JARHVA010002947.1:490000-985000 GCA_037957365.1 Torreya grandis | reverse complement strand
GTTTTTAATTATTAACATACGTGTGATTGTCTTTTCATATTCAGACTTTATTCTGTATGGCCTTGCAAAAGATTTATAAAAATAAAAAAACAAACAAAAGACATCACATTAGATCCTTTGGAAATTGTGATTGGTGTAGATTCATACAAACAATAAAACACGATCCTTTTCAATGATTGATGATGCCTTGAAGGATGGAAATTTGTTTAGATTTGCATTATTCAATTATATTTTGATAGTCTATATATTTATTACAAAGCGTATGCTCATGAAGTCTTCATCAAAGGAAGCTTGTCTACCTCCATCTCTCCTTGGCACCTTTGGCTTATGTCTTGGCTTGGATTAGAATCAATTTGGCATGGTAAAACTAGTTTCTTGAAGCTTTGTAATAAATTATTCATTATGACTTTGCATAATCATGTCTTAAAATTCATGGGGTGAGGCCTCCTATTTATATATTTTTAAGAATGTCTAGAATCAACCTAAACCATCTATCCTAAGATTGAGATGTTGGTTGAGGATTAATTAAATTTTTGGAATTTTTATATAAATATAAAAATTCCACTACATATCAAGATATAATTCACACTACCCTTTAACCTTGTTAGGGAAATCTTCCAACTCTATTTTTAATTTGTAAAGTTGTAAAGTGCAACCAAAGTTCCAATTTCTATAGGTATTAGGCGAGAGCAAAAAGTAGGGTTCTAATTACATTTTAGAACTTGTAAATTTGTAAAGTATAACTTGAGTTTTTCTTTCTACTGGGCATTAAGTAAGTCTTTTACCCTCATATTTAATTATATTTATAGATGAGTTATGTTCTATGAGCTGTAGTCACATTTCAACCTTTTCTTTAGATAAAATGTTCATGGCTTCACTCTTGGACTTTTCTTTCTTTCAAGCAATTTGCCTGAAAGAATTGTTTCTTTATTTCCTTTAGACTTTCCCTTTGGATAATTTGTCCAAATATTTTATCTTTATGTACTTTTCCTTTAGACAATTTGTTATTAAAATATTTTTTAAAATTGAAATGTATATATATATATATACATATATATATATATATGTATGTATATATATATGATTTTATGTATGTATGTATGTGTATATATATATATATATATATACACACACACACATATATATATACATATATATATATATACATATATATATATATATACATACATATATATATATATACATACATATATATATACATATATACATACATACATACATACATACATACATACATACATATATATATATATATATATATATATATATATATGATTTATTATCATATAAGATGTATTTATTACTTTATAGAATATGGTTATAGAATGTATGTATATATGGGTAGCTCTATCTTTGCATTCTTAAACTCCATAAAGGGACAAGATCATTGATGGTAGTTTTTTTGTGATTAATAGATACATTGATGATTTACAATAAAAAATTCAACTATTTTTAGTAGGTAAATGTCATTATTTTAATATTCAATTGTTTTATGAAGTTTTATGTCATGTTTTAATAGTTAACTATAACATGTTTAAAAAAGTATTTAAGCCCACTTTTTAATCTCCACTATTATTTTTAATATATGAAATATTATATTACTAATGGAAAACAAATAAAATCATAACCAAAAATCATTTTGATATTAATGGATATCACCTTTACAAACTAACATTTTTCACCACAAGGAAAAAAAATGTTTAAAATGATGATACCAACTAAATACTTTATTTTCTTCTTTATAAAATTTAATTAGCATCATCTTTGTGTCATCATTTATCTATCCTAAATAAGGATCTTGTGTTGAACTTTTGCGACATGTGATGAGCTTCAGCTGGGGTATACATATACACAAAATATTTTAACACTTTTATTGATTACTGACACTTCATATCTTGTACAAATCTATCGAGTCTCAATCTCTCTGAGTTCATACCTTAAGGGGTGCATCAAGAAAGGGGTGGGCAAACATATAATGCTTTGAAAGATTGTTGTTCCTTTTTCCACTTGCTATCTACACTCTTGCCTCCTAAAAACTTAAAACCTAAGCTAATTTATCTCTTTCCTATCTATTCCCACCATTTGTCATGTTTTTTCACTTATTTCTTACCTTGTTTCCCTTTTGACCTATTTAGTAAGCTAGGTCAACTTAGTCTAGAAAATAATTATACAAGTTATTACCAAAAAATATAATTGTTAGTAACAAAGGGAGAACTTATACTTTGTTTTTATATATAACTACATTGGCATTTGGAACCTTTGGTGATTTACTCATATTCTTAGATAAGGATTCAAGCAAAAAATCTCTTTGTTCCTTAATTTGAGTCATGTAAAGCAATATTAGCTTTAATATTTTTCACATCCTCAGATATATTATATCCACTATTAGTAGAATCACTAGATGTATCTATATTGTGTCTTGAATCAATTCCCTTTGGGGGTTCTAGATTGTTATCTGTAGCAGGATCCAAAGGAGTGTCTAATTTATTTGGTGGATTTGTAGTTAATGGTTGCTTCTGTTATCTATTACTTAGAGGAGAAGTCTTATTTAGATAATACTAAAAATCATGAATCTCTTTAGGAGTATCCTCAGTTTCATTCTCATCTTATAATGGAATATCAATTTGGCATGGTAAAACTAGTTTCTTGAAGCTTTGTAATAAATTATTCATTATGACTTTGCATAATCATGTCTTAAAATTCATGGGGTGAGGCCTCCTATTTATAGATTTTTAAGAATGTCTAGAATCAACCTAAACAATCTATCCTAAGATTGAGATGTGTGGTTGAGGATTAATTAATTTTTTGGAAATTTTATATAAATATAAAAATTCCACTACATATTAGGATATAATTCACACTACCCTTTAACCTTGTTAGGGAAATCTTCCATTCCCTCTAATTGATGTGTGGCTACAATATATAGGGATGGTACCTTCATATATAGGGATGGTACCATTGTGATCACCTCATGAAGATGAATCCAATGATTACCTGTATACTAGGGTAAAACATTTTGGCACAAAAAAATGTACTAACAAAATATACCATTGTGATCATCTCATCGAGATGAATCTATTGATTTCAATTATGCAAGGCAAAAAAATATTTTAAATTTTTTTTAATTATTTTTTTTGGAACAAATATTTTGATCAATATTGCACTGACAAAAAAAATAATTCTTCCTGAATTGCAAGTTATATATTTTTGCTCCTTCTCCTTATAGAATTTGCATGGTAGATTCTATAAAATATTTTTATAGAATATCAATTTGGCATGGTAAAACTAGTTTCTTGAAGCTTTGTAATAAATTATTCATTAAAATAACTAAAGAGGATTAATTGTGAGAAAGATTGAATTCTACAGAGGATGTCATCTATATACTATTAATATATTGTAGCCACACATCAATTAGAGGGAATGGAAGATTTCCCTAACAAGGTTAAAGGGTAGTGTGAATTATATCCTGATATGTAGTGGAATTTTTATATTTATATAAAAATTCCAAAAATTTAATTAATCCTCAACCACACATCTCAATCTTAGGATAGATGGTTTAGGTTGATTCTAGACATTCTTAAAAATATATAAATAGGAGGCCTCACCCCATGAATTTTAAGACATGATTATGTAGAGTCATAATGAATAATTTGTTACAAAGCTTCAAGAAACTAGTTTTACCATGCCAAATTGATTCTAATCCAAGCCAAGACATAAGCCAAAGGTGCCAAGGAGAGATGGAGGTAGACAAGCTTCCTTTGATGAAGACTTCATGAGCATACGCTGCGTAAACCACTACAACAAGCATTTTAGAGCATCCAAGGAAGGTAAAAGAGGGTTTATTTTGCATTTTAGTTTTGTGTTTTATTAATTTTTGTTAACTAAGCTCTCCCTAGTGTCTAGGCCTAGAGATGTTATGCTAGTTAGTGTGTTAGTTTCATTTTGTTTTCATTTTGAAACTAACACCATACTAACCATCCTCTCTTGAGTCAAATTCCTAGATTCACATAATCTTCTTATTTTGTCTTGATGATTCATGATGATATAATATTTAAATATGAACAATGTTAAGACAATTATAGAAAATAAAATCACTCATACATCTTGACTAATGTGGACTATGATTCTTTCCATAGTCCCATGAGCACTCATTCTCAGAGGGTCTTTGACACTCTTTTACTCTATGACCAAATTGATTACATGATAAATAGTAACCATTGAATTAATTTTCATACCTTATGGAATTAAGCTATCTAATATAATTTATCTTCATATTGTTCTTGAGGTTGACCTTCTTATTCACATTGGTGTTCTCATTATGATCCTTTGAATCTACTTTGAAACCAAGACCTTTCTTATCATTATCAGACTTAAAACAACTCAAAATTTCATCTAGAGCCTTAGTGCTCTTTTCAAACTTCTCATAGGTCTTCATATTGCTATTTGCATGATCTAATTCTAAATTTAAGGACTCTATTTATTATTCATACCTAGTGTATTCTTATTCCTTAGCCTTTAGGCTAGCAATGACTATCTCCATCTAAGTTTTAACCTGATTGATGATCTCATCATGCTCTTTAGATGTGTTACTTAATCTCTCTTCAAACAAACCAATCTTCTCTTCATATTCATTAAATAATGAACTTAGTTTTTGATTCTTACTTATTTGAAACTTCAAATCCTCTAGATCACTTATTAATTCTAACTCAAGATTCACTTCATCCTCTTCTTCATCTAATTATTCATCATTCATAATAACTTTTTCTTTTGATCAACCCTCATTATTTGTTCTATATCCACGAATAAGGTTTCATAATTGTAATTTTCATGTTCATTACTATCATCATCACTATCAGATGTACTTATGTCACTTACATCATATGAGCTATTATCTTCTTTGGTATATAAACTTTTGTTAATCTTGAATGACCCTTTTCTACCTCCATACTTCTTAAAGTCTTTCTTTCTTTTTTTAGGCTTATAGACCCTCTTATCATCACCGTGATGTTCATCATGTTCTTCATCATGATCATTCTTATCCTTATTAGGATACTTAGATGTAAAGTGACCAATCTTACCAAATTTGAAACATTTGAAAGGCAACTTACCCTTGTACTTACCAAATCCAAACCTTTATTTCCTAGCAAATATGGATATAAATTCATTATCATCGATATCTAAACATACCTCATCTTTGAAATTATTGGATTTTTAATTATTCTTAGCTTTGAATGTTTCTTTTTTCTTCAGAGGTCATCTTTCATTTATTCTCATATCATGGGTAGTCAAGATGCCATGAAGCCCATCAATTTGAAGTGTGTCTAGATATTGAATTTTTTCTACTGTAGACACCTTTGAATCAAATTTAGAATTAAGGGATATTAATACATTTTATAAAAATATAGACTCTTTCACTTATTATCTAAGACCTCTAATGATATTGATAACTTCATCAATCATTAAAAAGTAAGATGTAATGCTCTTATCTTCTTTCGTACTCAAACTTTCAAACTACCTTATGTGGGTATGGAATTTAGCCATTTTCACCTTGGTGTCTCCTTCATTGATAGTCTTTAACTTATCCATATCACCTTAGATGACTCATAGTGCATCAGAATCATAAACACTACCTTTGATAGGCCACAAAGAGTGGCATTCATTACCCTAGAATTACTCTCACTTTCCTTCTTGTTTGTTGTACTAATTGGTGGTGTAGGAGGTGGAGTGTATCCATCCAAAATTCATTACCATATATCATGGCTCATTTAAATTATATATTTCCTCATTATGATACTCCAAAATTCATAATTAGTCCCATTGAATAACTAATCCTTATTGGTAGAGAAAAGTCCTTGAACTTAACTACTATCCACCCTTGCTTCTAAGATATCCTTTAGGTTGTTAGGCCTACTTAAAAGAACCAAGATATGATACCAATTATTTTAATAATTTTTAATGATATGGGTTGGGTTGAATAAATATTTATAAAAAATTCTTTCAATTACACTTAATCAATCATGAACCATTCAAACAAACATATAAATCTAACAAACAGAAGTAACTATCCATATAAGCACGAAACACAAGAACACATCATATATGTGAGAAAAACTAAATAAGAATAAAACACACCAATATATACATATGGAATATATTATTATAAGACAAAATCAAATTTAGTGAAGCACCAACTCCACATGGAGCACCAACCCCAACTAGCGAAGAACCCACTTGACTAGGCTTTAACAAGCACCCACTTATAAGGAGGTACCAACCCCCTAGATGACTTAGAAAAAATTAAATTAAATGATTTATTTTATCACCTTAAAAAAAAAAAATTCTCAACCAATATATGATGACCACCTCTTCATCTCTTCATACTTTTATCCCTCTCAAACTATCTTCTAAGCTTCTTCACTCAACTAGGTCTTTTCAATACTAATTAGGTCATATGACCTTGATATTCATATGAAAACACATTATAATATCTTCATTAAAAATTATATATACTCTTATGATGCTATAATATACCTAATTTTTATCAAAAAATGTGTTATTTCATTTGCTTACACTCTGCTTGGTCAAATAAGCCTAAAATTATCTTGTATATATATAAGCATCTTGCTTATACACCTATTGGTTATCCACAAACACTTTCCTTATTATATTGGACATAAATTAGGAATTATTAAACTTTAAAACCAATAATAAATCATTACATTATTTCATCCATTACTCAAATAGATCAAATCCTTCTTTAGGTATCGTGGAGACCTAATTCCATTAGGCCTAATTTAGGACACATTACACTTCGCCTTCCTTGGAAGACTTTAAAACTAAAAAAATGGTATGAAAATATCATATAACAATAAAATATTCCTTATCCAACATCCTTAGATAACCATGACACTTTTTATGTCTAACCACCACTTGAAACACTTCATTAACACTATTCACATTAGGCCTTTGAATACATAGAAAAGTCTGTATTAAATAACTGAAGATAATACAACATATATCCACATGACCATGAGAATAAATCACTTATAAATAAAATAATTTATTTAAAATATATCACTATATGCATTAAACACTTCTACTCAGGAGATAAGGACCCAAAAACACCTTTGCAACTCACTCGCTTAGAACTACTAGTTTTCCTCAAAAAATAATCATGGTAACTTATATCTCCAACACCTATATAGACATTTTCAATGAACTATAGTTAATTTTTATGATCATATGATATATTTATAACATTATTATAGATAAATATAATATGGTCAAATGTTAAATATTGGTCTTGTAGAATAATTGCATGACCTTATATCTCACTGTCTCATCTGAACTAGATAGGTCTACTTGTGAACAACTTTTTCACCTTATTCAATGACCTTAAAAAAATATACAAAATATTAAAATGTATTAAAATTACTTAAAAATAACTTTATGCACTTGGTTTCATCATTCTATCATGAAAACACATTCCAATTCATCTTCTCACTATTGCTAGGGTTTTTCACTATTTGCACCATTAGGCCTATTAGCATTTGACTAAATTGGATGACTAGTTTATAAAAAATTAGGACTATAAATTATCCAAAAACCATAATGTAAATTAAATATTATTATCTACATTCTTACTCTATCCATTTTCTTACTATGTCTAATACAAATTTTGACTTCTATAATAACTTATTTAGAAATAAACTTGTGACTCAATATTTTCTCTCTCCTCTCTCTAACTAATACCACCTATAGGTACTTGAGATATTCCAATAAAATATAATATATATTACCTAAGAATACCAATCCATTATGGTCACTTTTGATCAACATCTTCAACATCAGGTCCTTATTAGGGTTTTAAGAGGGTTTGCACGTGTTTCCACTCTTAATGATAATTCATAAATCATAGCCTCTAAATCCAAAAAATAATGCCTAGAATTTTTATATGGGAAAATTACCAATATAAAATTAATATGTTACTTTCCCATGTAAAGGTTTTATTAGATAATGATCACAAGAAAATCTTTATCGGGTTGAGAACCCTTTATTTTGAGTACCTGAGAGACATCTAAATAACTTTCCATGCCTTTTCCTTCAAAATATGATCTAAAAATACATGAAAAAACTTTAAATAACATAAATCACCTTTTAAAATAATTACATGATCTTAAAAACCTTGAAATATGATTATGACCCCTCATTAGGCCACATTCTCTCTTTACTCTTTAGACCTTAACCTACAAAACACATTAGGCCTTAAAAAAGACATTCATGCCTCTTTCAATGCACTCTCTACATCACTCACATAATAAATAAACCTATATCATTATTAAACACTACCATACATCCTTCACATGCCTTGACAACAGATCATGATACCTCATTAGGCTAGGTAGGGTCTAGGAGGGGTCTAGGTATAGACTTGGTCTGAAGTTTTTATCCCTATAGGCTCACCATGAGACTTTAATGAGTGGTATAACACCTCAAATACATGATCAAGTAACCCCATAAAACCACTTATGATTTTTTTCACTCATCTCATCAATCCACCATGCTCATAACTTCTCATAAGGTCTCTTTATGTCATGATTAGGCTTAGGCTACTCAAACACTTGACCTCAAATACTTGATACCTATGCATTTGTAAACAATAAGAACAAGAATTTTTTTTTAATAACCACTATAATATCCTCTTTCACACTATATACCTTCAATTCTCATAAGCTTGTCATGATACACATTTCCAACTAGCTTTGCACACAACAACGATCTTTGTAGACCTACTTGTGATATGACTCTTTAATGATAATAATGAAAAATTCAATTTACCTTGAAACTTTACCTCAACCCAAAAAAATACATTAGTTGCCTTCAAATTATCTCTTGACCACACTCTTCTCAAAAACATCTTGTCACATCACATATCTCCTTCCATGATATGTACCTTCTATGCTCACAACATTCATGACAATATCAAACTTGATCACTCATCACCATTGGTCTTGATGCTAAATGAGAATGCACTCCAAAAAGTTACTACCATTTTCAATACACATTTGACATCACTGACCATTATTCCTTTGTGTGATACACCTTTTTTACATCAACAATAAAAACATTCCAATAATATGGATAAATTTGAAAATGATATAAGTACCAATGTGGAGGAAATTTTTACAAAACATGGCCCCACTAGTTATCAAAGATGCTGAAAACTAATTAGGTGTGGATAAAATCCTTCCAAATCATGCCTTAACTAAATTTATGAATTATAAGCACCATACTAAATGAATGTGAAAAACATGCTTCCTAAACATGCTCCCATTAAAATCTAAAAATTATGAATGTGTGGAAGAAATTTCATCATGACATGCCCATAATTAATCTATAAAATATTATAAAGTACCATATACTATATGAGTGTGGAGAAAATGCTTCCAAATCATGCCCATAATTTAATCTAGAAATTGTGAAAAAATATGAAAGTTGTATATGAAGGAAAAAGTAGATGGACTACTAATCAATCCTAGCTTGGAGAAGATAAATTTTACTTACACTTTTGTTTGTTGATATATTATTCAAGGTCATGACCAAGATGTATCTACTAGACCTAACTAAGGGATATATTACCATAATAACATCACTAGAGAGGGTTTCAAATCCTCTTGTCAAGCAACACTATGAAATAACCCTAGCTAGATCATATGTTTTTATATTCACAAAGTAAATTACAAGTAAATTAAAATCTAATATAGTTCTCAACAAATATTGTGGCATGAAGTGGGGGTAATAAACATAAAAATTAAACATTCATAGAATATATATACTCAGGTCAATGCATAAGAAATTTTAATGTATGTGAGAGAAGTAAAAATTCTAATCTATCTACTCTTAAAAAGGAAGAACAAAGTTAGGAATAATTACCTTTGAAGATGAACCCACTAAGCCTCAATCTCTCCCTTGGCTAAGGTGATTCACAAGAGTTTATTGTGGTATGTAAGGATAATAAGGATAAGTCATCTCTATAATAAAAAAACTTATTTATGCATCTAAAAGATTTATCCACAAGATAAAATTCATATCTCCAAATAAAGTATTAAAACCCTAAGTAATTATCCTTAAGTATAATGGTGGATAAGTATATGTGCAATATATTCTTCTTCTTCTTATCTTTCTCTATAAATGATGGAATTGGATGTGTATATATAGTTGAATCTAACCCTAAATTTTTTGAAAGTTTAGCTGATAGGGTTAACCCAATTTGACTCTATATCATTTATCAATAAAAATAAGTTGTCTTGGTCTAGGTCATCCAATACCAACCTAGACCTATAATTTTATATTAAAAAAATAAATACAAGGTTAGCCCAGGTCGATAATGTACTATAAACTTTAATAAATGGTTTTAGGATTAGGAAATGGATAAGAAAGGTGGTGAATTACTTGGATTAGTATGTAAGAGAGGTCTCAAAGCTTAGGGAAGTATATAATAGAAGTTTTTGTGGATATCAAGGGGTGGTATAGGGAACAATAATCCTATGAATTACTAATGGTCTACCCACCCCTTTCCTGGTGTAGCCTTTAAGGCATGCACTCAAAGATATTAAGACTCAATGGGTTCCTAAAAGAAAGAAAAAATTGGTAATTGATAGAGTTTCAATATATTAAATGTATAATTATGTCCTACTCAAAGCTCAACACATGTCACTCAAGTGCAACATGGGATGGTGCTTTGAGAAAAGAACATAGCAACACACAATGCTAAATCTAAATAAATTATGGTATTTTAAAGCATAAAATAGTTTAAATTAAATGAATAAAATATAATAATTAAAAAATGGAAGTAATTTATGTGTAACTTGACTTATATTTATCATGGGATGATTTCTGTTGTGTTTTTAGTTTTGATTGTGGAAGGCATAGAGACTAGTTTGGACAAACCCAAGGTACAAAATTAAAGAGAAAAAATAAGCAAATGTAGGAAATCTAAGATAACTAATATGGTGTAGGCATGATATACTTGTAAATTTGGTAAGATAGGGTGACAAATGTTAAGTTAGGATGAAATAACAAAGCCAAAAATTTAGAGT
This sequence comes from Torreya grandis, assembly GCA_037957365.1. Classification (NCBI taxonomy): domain Eukaryota; kingdom Viridiplantae; phylum Streptophyta; class Pinopsida; order Cupressales; family Taxaceae; genus Torreya; species Torreya grandis. The sequence goes on along the minus strand of JARHVA010002947.1, from coordinate 973,880 downwards.
AAATCAAGTAACCTAAAATCTAAGCACAATAAATAATTTAAAAACTCAAACAAGTAAACCTTAAGTAAGAAAGGTAAACAAATAAAATAAAACCAAGGATACATGTCAAAATGGTAATCAAACATCAATGTGACAATAGTAATAATCCTTAAACAAATATGGGAATGTAATAGTAAAAAAACATTGATGAGTGATCATTAACAATCCTTACTCAATCATCAATGGAAAAAGTGCATAAAAGGGAAAATAACATTGATGAGTGAAAAGTAACAAGCCAACGTCACTCAATAATGGAAAAATTGAAAAAAATAGAAATGGATGCATTTGTCCAAAAAAATAAGTAAAACACAACTTTATAAATAGATGTAGTTGTTTGAGAATAGGAGATACAATAATGGAAAGAAATTTAAATTCACCAAGGAAATTTTAGAAATGTAAAATTGTGGTATAAAGAAAGTAATCCATAAGCACTCAAGCATACAGTTTTGTTCTAAGGATAGATAAAACTAAAACAAAGTAGTGATAACATGTTGTTAATAAGTAAATAAAATGGAATATATAAGTGGGAAAATTTGAGAATTAAAATTACCTATCAATGGGGAAATAAAATGGGTGGTGGGGAAATGAAGGAAAAAACAAGTTAGAGAAACTCTTTATCAAAGTCAAGAAACTTAAATTAAGTTTGTCAAAACAAGAGGATTTTCAACACTAAAGACTCTTACAAAAAAATTCTAACCACAAAAATAATGGGTCATCAAATTAAGTATGAATATCATCCCATGAAGGCCATACGCATGAAAATTAAAATTGATCTACCTTCCCACAATGTGTTCCCTATTCCTCAGGACACGTTACAAAACTGTCGGTCTAGTGTAAATATTGGTCACTTGTGTGAGAAAGTAGGTATAAATATAGATTTTTTTAAATTATCATATTCTAATCTAATAGCCTACCACACCTAATGGACCTCATCTTTATCATGAGGCCAACTATGGACTTTGAGCTTCGATTATAGATAGGAGATGTGTTATGAATCAAGTATTTTAGTGTGATTTTGTCTCTTTAACTTTGTATGTTTATTTTTGATCATTACATTTTATTTTAAATTATTTGGATTTTAAATTTTGATGGATTTTTCTATTCCTCTACATGGATTCAGAGAATCAAACATGGGTGCTAAAAATGACTATCATTTGAAAACTTGGGACTTAGCTGCTAAGAAAGAGAACTTAGAGAGAATGGTGTCTAAGATTCTTGTTAATTCATGTGAGAGAAAAGTGATATCTTTACTTCAACCTTGTTTTATCCAAACTAGAATGAAAGGAAAGTAAATCAATGGGAATGAACATGAAATATTTTGAATTACTTCATATCATAAATAATGAGACAAAGGTGAAAAGGGATGCAATGATAGGTAAGTATGATTAATCATCATAATAAGGTCATAAGTGTATGGAAACATGGTAACATAGTTTTTATGTAAGTTTTATCTACAAAAGAAGTAAACATCAAAGCTGAGAATATGGGATCAGAAATTTTTAACAATTGTTGAAAATTATATAAAAGGAACACTTATTAGAACAACAAGGTATTTTAAAATAAAATGGTGATTTTATGAGGAGACCATGGTTCTATCCATGGTCTTACACTAAAAATCATAAAATAAAAGCTCAAGTAGGTGTAATAAAGACAAAAAATAATATTTGTGAGGAGGGCTTGGTCTTATCCATGGTATTACACTAAAAATCACAAAAGATAAACCCAAGAGGGTAAACAAAGTATGTGAAAACAAAAATGGTAGAAATGGTATTCATGAGAAGAACCTAGTCCTATCTATGGTCTTACACTACAAATCACAAATTAGAAACCCAAGAAGGTGTTAAAAGTATTGGAAAATAAAAATTCAATAAAATTAAAAGGAATTTATGATGAATATCAGGTCCTATCCATGGTATTACATTGAAACTCATGAGAAAATGAAACCAAAGGACCAAGAGAAAGAACTAGGGTTTGGTTAAGTGTTGTTCTTATTGTTTAGGTTTGACATTGATGATGGCATTGATGTCAAAGGTTATTGATAAATTTATTCATGATGTTATTGAACAATGTATCCATGAGAGATAATATTTATCAATGTTGTAGTGGTGTGATAATGTTGTCTAGTGAGTATAAGGTAAACATGTTTAAGTGTTAATCCTTAATTACAAGGTGTGTTAAGAAGCATAGTCATATCATGATCATATAAATGGTGAGAATGAAGAGGTATTTTTATAGGTATCACATAATTTTAGGATAATTTGAGGCATGTGAGAAATGTGTATAAGTATCAAGGTGTGTTTTAAGGTAGTTTTCAAGTTTCAAGTACTTGAGAAGCCTTGTCATAACACTAGTCATGGCATGTAAAGTCCTAGTGAGATGGATTAGTCATGGTGGCTTGGTGAGATGGATGAAAAAATGCATAATATGATGTATTAGGTTGATTTTATATGTATTTTAATAATTGGATCACTCATGAGAGTCTCAAGGTAAGCCTACATGGGTAGGACCTTTAGATCTTGTTTACACTTAGACCAACTCTTGACCCTGCCTAATTTGATGAGGCATCATGAGCTATTATCAAGACATATGAAGGATGTTTTGTTGTTTTTAATAATTATATAGTTTTAATGTAATTAGAGTGACGTTTTTATCATAGCATTGAGGTATTGAGAACATGGAAGAAGGCATAAAGGATATATCAAGGCCTAATAAGGTATGAATACTATGGTTTAGAGAGAGAATGTAAGACTAATGGGATATTAGGTTATATTTCCAAGGAAATAATGGATAATATAGTTTTTTATAGGTATGATATTTTTTAACAATCATGTTCACAAATTTTGAGGTCATGGTTTGTAATAATAATCATGAAAAGTGGTTTTGAGGTCTCTCAAATACATATAATGAAGGCATACAAACCTAAAAAGTATTTTCAGGTGTTCATTGGAATGTGTAGCTTATACATGGTAACCTGATGTTTTAATTATATATGGGTAAGGTTAATATCTAATATTTCTATAAATTATTTTTGAAAATGAGGTGTAGTCTTTTATGAATAACTGTTAACACTAAAAATAGTGTTAACCCTCTCTAAAACCCTAACAATGATATGATGTCAAATATATTATTAAAAATATATTATAATGGTATAAAATGACTATAAAACTATTTTATAATGTATTAAACTCTCCCAAACATCTCCAAGTGTGATTAGTTTGTCAGATGTGTGAGTAGACCCTACATGAAAGAGCTAGTTTCTCAGAGCTTTGCTATAGCAGTCAATGTTGACCAAGTCAAAGTTTAAAAATAATTGGGTAGATAAGTTTGAGACTTTTATTTTATTTAAATTAATGTTTTTTTATATTTTATATCCCTTATGTGTGATAAATTGGTCATCCAAGTTGACCAATCGCTAATAGGCCTAATGGTGGAAATAGTGAAAAACCTAGGTAGTAGTGAGAAGAGGCTTATGAATGTGTTATCATGGAATAAGGATGGAAAAATGTGCATGTATATATTTTTAATTAAATTTAATATATTATAATTTTTGGTATTATTTTTCAAGGTTAGTGGTTATATTGAAAAATTTCTCACAAGTTGACCTATCTAGTTCAGATGAGACAGTGGGATACAAGGTTGTGAGATTGGTTTGCAAGACCAATATTTATATTTGACCATATTATATTTAAATATAATAATGGTATAATAATATCATATAAATTAATCATAATTCTCTGTAAATGGTCATACATGTGTTGAATTTCATTATCACCATGACTGGTCTTTGAGGAAAACTACCAGTTTTGAGTAAGTTGTAGGAGTGTTTTTGAGTCCTTCTGCCCCATATAATTAAGTATAATAAAAATGGTGAATTTTTTGAGGTTTTTATTATCTATTAATATTATTATTTTTCATTATTATATGGATAAACATTATTTTGTCTTTAGTTATTTAAGACAGACCTTTCTATGTGTGTGAAGGCCTAATGTGAACAATACAAATGGTGTGCTTCAAGTGGTAACGAGAGTTAAAAGGTGTCATGTAAATAATATGATATTATTATGGGTATATTTTAGTTTATTAATTATTTTTACTTCCATATATGAATTTTAAATTTTTCCAAGAAGATCAAAGGGTAATGTGTACTAATGAAGGCCTAATTGAATTAGGTTTCCTTAAGGCCTAAAGAATGATTTGGTCCATTTGAGCCATGGACAACATAATGTAATGTTTTATTAATTTTTTTGGAATTTATTAATTCTTATTATGTTTAATATCTAAGTGTGTAAGTATTTATGTCCAAACAAGAAGTGTATGAGCAAGAGCCTAGTACAAGAACAATGCCTAATAAGCCTAATTAACTAGTTAGAGAATGAGTGAATTGAAGCAAGGATATAACACTTTAAATAGATAAAATAAGTATTTTATACCATAATAATGGTGAGAATAAACTATGATAAATATATAATATGGGTAATTTAGATGAAAATCAAGGTCATATTACCCAATCTATCTTGAAAAGACCTAGTTGATCAAAGAAGCCTAGAAGGCAGTTTGAGAGGGATATAAGATTGTGAAGATATAAAGAGGTGATCATCATTAGTTGGTTGAGAAAAAATGTGTAATAAATGTTATCAAAGAAATCAAGTGGCTAAGTTGGTGCTGAGTTGGTTCCTCCTTGTAAGTAGGAGCTTAGCTAGTTAGGGTTAGTGCTCCATATGGAGTTGGCGCTTCACTAAATTTGATGTATATATTAAATGAATGTAGTTTTTTTGAATATATTAGTGGGTTTTATTATCCTTGAGTTTTTCCTTGTCAAATAAGTGTTCTTTGTTTTATTATATTGTCTCATGCTCAGATAAATGGTTCTTGATGTGTTGCTAGTTCACTATATTACTTTGTTAGTTCATGAATGATAGAGTAAAGTTGTAAAAAATTTAAATACTAATTCAAACCCCTCTATATAATTTTTCTTAAAAAAATTGGTACCAATTTTAGGTCATTTAAAGTAATTTTAATATATTTAATGTGATCCTAAGAAGCACAAGATGTCCAGTGATCAAAAGGAAAAAGACAACATGCATGATGAAGAAGTTTAATATGAAATTCAAGAAGGAGAAACTAAAGCAGACCTTAAAGCTGAGCTCATAAGTTTCCTTAATTATTTTAAGTATCAAAATAATACTATCAATAAACTAGGGAATAAGTTGAAGGTGTCAACAAAAAGTTTAGATTAAAGGAAGTTGAGTTTGACTGGTTAAAGATAGAGATAGATTTCTTGAAGGTTGAACATGAGAAACTCATAGACAATATGAAATTTTTTGAGAGAGGTCATGAGAAGTCAAAACAAGTAAAGAGTACCAATTTGAAAATACCAATTAGGAAAACTAATGAAATAAAGGATAAGCCATCATTGGACCATGGGAAAAGGAGTAATCCATCAATATAGAAGTATATAAATGTTGTTTACTATATCTATCATAATATTGGACACATTGTAATATTCTCATCTAATAGAGTTAGAATGCCCTCGAGATTCAACAAGAAATATGAAGTTCCTATAGTTCATGAGAAAGATTAAACATTGGTATGGAATCCAAATCAAGTTAGGACTGATCATATTGAGCTCAAGAGTTAGGAGGAAACAAAATACCATATAGGATTATATGATAGCTCAAACTACCTTTCACATTCAAGATGAAGGCATGAAATGGTATATAGATAGTGGTTTCTCAATCCACATGATAAGAGATAGAAATAAATTCATCTCATTAAAGATGAATGTTTCAAGAATAATGAACTTTAGACATAACACAACTACCAATATAATTGGTAAGGGTGTCTTGAGTTTGGACAAAGGAAAGACCAAGACACAAAATGTGTTTTATGTGAAAGGTTTGAAACATAACCTTCTTAGTGTAATTCAAATGTGTAATCAAGGACACATACTAACCTTTCATGACAGAGGGTGTAAGACAAGGAGAGCCAAATTAAGAAGGCTAATTTGCCAATTCTAAGAGGACTGAGAATAATCTATATGTATTAAATGAGATCAAGAAGGAGAGATGCTTCATAAGCAAGATAAATGAAATTTTAATATGGCACATAAGGTTAGGTCACCTAATCTTTGACAAACTAGTCAATATTATTCTAATAATATACTGGTTTCTCAAGCCACATGATAAGAGACAAAAATAAGTACATCTCATTGAAGAATAATGTTATAGGAATAATGAGGTTTGAAGACAACATAACTACCAATATAATTGGAAAAGGTGTATTGAGTTTGGACAATGGGAAGAAAAAAACACAAAATGTGTTGTATATAATTTTTTTGAAAAATAACCTACTTAGTGAAAGTCAAATGTGTAATCAAGGACACACACTAACCTTTCATGATAGAGGGTGTGAGATAAGGAGAGCCAAATCAGGAAGGTTAATTCATAATGCTAAGAGGACTAAGAACAATCTATATGTCTTGAATGAGATCAAAAAGGAGAAATACTTCATGAGAAAGATAAATAAAATTTGGATATGGAAAATAAGGTTAGGTCACCTAATATTTGATAATATGGTCAATAATAAGACTAAAAATTCTATGAATAACATGCTTAAGATCACCAAACCTACAAACATAGTTTTCAAGGCATGCCAACATGCTAATCAGACTAGAAGAAGGTTCAAGCCAAGGATTAATCTACTATAATACCCTTGAAGTTAATTCACACTGATATATATGAGACTAAAATAATTCAAATCATTTAAAGAGATAACTACTTCATGTTACTCATAGATGATTACCCAATAATGACTTTGGTTACATTATTGAAAGAAAAGTCAAAAGCTCTTGACAAGTTTAAGGCATCCAAGGATCTTTTTGAGAATGAGAATAATGGGAAGATCAAGTGCCTAAGATATGATAGAGGAGGATATTTTTGGTCCAATGAGTTTGATGACTTTTGTGAGGTTCATGGAATAAAGACACAATTCTCAGTATCTAGGACACCTTAGGAGAATGGTGTAGTGAAAAGGAATAATAAAATAGTTTAAGAGATGGATAGAACTATGATAAATGAGTAAATATTATATGATGTATATTGGATAAAGGCATTAAAAACTATAGTATAAATTTATAATAGAGGATAGATAATGACTAATGGCAACAAGAATCCTTATGAACTATGGAAGGGCAAACATGCCAATGTGGAACACTTTAGAGTGTTTGGGAGAAAACATTTCATCAAAAGAGATGATGAAGACTTAGGAAAGTTTTATTATTTATCTGATGAAGGCATATTATTTGGATACTCATCAATGATATCAAGTTATAAATGTTATAATAGAAGGATATAAAAGATAGTGGAAATCACCAATGTGAATATTGATGAGATAAGAAAATCACACTCATAGTCAAAGGACAATTTGGATAATATGGAACTTAAGAATGAAGAGGAGACTATATATCTTGATGATGAGGAAGAATAAGTTTAAAATAGACAAGACTTAAAAGGACCCTTAATATAGATTCAAAGAGATCACCCTGAATCCCAAATCATTGAAAATAGGAATGCATGTATGTAAACAAATAGAAGATTGGTAAGTCATCTAAATCAAGAGAATATTTATATAATATCCAATATTGAAATTAATAATATTATATAATAAATAAAAGATAAATTTTATATATGTGCTATGAATAAGGAGTTAGACCAAATAGATAATAATGAGACTTGGGAACTAGTTCCTAGGCCTAAAGACAAGAATGTCATTAGCACAAAATGGATGTTTTGAAATAAGTTTAATGAAGATGGAGACGTCACTAATAATAAGGATATATTAGTATGAAAGTGATATTCACAAGTTAAATGGGTAGACATTGAAAATATATTTGTACTGATAGTAATATTGGAGGCCATCATATTGTTTCTAGTATATCTAGGATTTAAAGGGTTCAAGGTACACTAGATGGATGTCAAATCTACCTTTTTGAATGGGAAATTAGAAGATGAAGTGTAAATTGAGAAACTTGAGTGTTTCTCACTATCATGTGACAAATATTATGTTTTCATATTGAAAAAATACATATATGGTCTAAAGCAAGCTCCTAAAGCTTGGTATGCTAGGTTAGATAGGTATCTATTGGATCAAGGATTCAAAAAAGGAGTTATAAATATTAATATATACATCAAGATAGAATATAACCATCAGTTGATAGTAGTTATCTATATGGATGACATCATATTTTATGGAAATAATGAGAACATAACCAAGTCCTTTATAAAGTTTATGAAAAAATAGTTTGAGATGTCCATGCTAGGATAACTATCATTCTTTCTTGGGTTGAAAATAACTCCATCTAAAAAATGTATATTAATCTCACAAGCCAAGTACATAAGAGATATGTTAAAGAAGTTTGATATGGAAGATTTTAAGGTAGTAGTACACTATGATCATAGGGTTTAAGTTGAGCAAGGAAGATGAATCTTTAAAGGTCAATCAAACATCATATAGGCCAATGATTGGACATTTGTTATACACCACTACCTCTAGACCTGACATCATGAAAGTAGTAGGTCTTGTGGGAAGGTTTTAAGTAGATATAAAGGAGAATCATATGTAAGTATTTAAAATAATACTCAAGTATCTCAAGGGGATTATGGAGTATGAATTATGGTATCCAAAAAGCAAGGAGTTTAATTTGATAGCTTATATAGAGGCAGACTAGGTAGGAAGCATAGATGATAGGAAGAGTACCAGTAGAAGAGATTTATTCTTATATGGGTGCCTAGTTTCATAGATAAGCAATAATCAAACATAAGTAGCTTTATCTACTTGTGATGCTGAGTACATTGTAATAACTTCATGTTTCACTCAAGTCTTATGGATGAGACATACCCTAAAAGACTATAAAGTGGAGTATGATGGTCCAAGCCCTATCTATTATGAAAATACAAGTTCTATAAGAATCTCAAATAAAATTTTCATGCACTTAAGGAACAAGAAAATTCCCATTAGGTATCATTTTATAAGAGATTAATTAAGTGAACAAAGTGTTATACTTGAATATGTTTCTATATATGATCGAATTCAAAACATCTTGACCAACCCACTTTCAAAGGTAACATTTGAACACTTAAGACAAGAATTGGGTGTAATCCCTACCCCTAGAAATAATTCAATAAGCCAAGTACTTAGGGGGAGATAATAATGCTCATTATTTACAATAACAAGTAATTTGTTCTAAGAAGGCATGCATGGAGATAGGGGAACATGTTTGTATTATGTCTCATAAACTTATAGTCTTGTATGATGAGTATTTTGGTTATAAGGAGTATGATCTAAGGAGTTGAATACATAACTTTGTTTTTTATGTTAAATTGGGAGAAATATCATAATGAGGATATAATAATGATCAGTATGAGTTATGTTTTGCCATTAATGACAAAGGGGGATATTGTTAAACATTATTCATGTTGTTGAGGTTTGGCATTGATGTTATCATTGATATAAAAGGTTGTTGATAAAGGTGTTAATGATGTCATTGAATAATTTATCCATGATAGATAATATTTATTAGTGTTTTAGTGGCATGAGACTATTTTTTGGTGAGTACAAGGTAAGCATTTTTGAGTGCTAATCCTTGAGTACAAGGTACCTTGAGAAGCCTAGTCATGACAAGCATAGTCATATTGTGATCATGTGCATGTTGATCATGAAGAGGTATGAAATAATTTGAAGATAATGTAAGGAATTTTATTAATTAGTATAATTATCAAGGATTATTTCAAGGTCAGTTGTCAAGTTTCAAGTGCTTGAGAAGCCTTATCATGGCACTAGTCATGGCATGTAAAGTCCTAGTGAGATGGTTTTAGTATGGTGTCTAGTTGAGATGGATGCACAAAGGAATAAGTGGATATATGAGGTTTATTAAACATGTATGTGAGGCATTAGGGCACTCATGAGAGTCTCAAAGTGAGCTTATAGGGGTAGGACCTTTAGATCTAGTCTATACCTAGACCACCTCTAGACCCTACCTAACCTAATGAAACATCATGAGTTGTTGTCAAGACATATGAAGGTTGTTTAGATAATTTTAAAAATTATATAGGTTTTATGGAATTATATTGAAGTGTTTATCATTAAATTGAGGCATTGAGAGCATGGAATAAGGCATGAATGATAGTTCAAGGCCTAATAAGGTATGAAGACTATGTTATAGAGATAAAATGTAACCATAATGGGAATGAGGTTATATTTACAAGGTAATAATGTATGGGATAGTTCTTTAATAGGTATTATATATTTTAAAAATCATGTTCACAAATTTTGAGGTCATGGTTTGCAAGAAAAAGCACGAAAAGTGGTTTTGAGGTCTTTGAAGTACATAGAATGAAGGCATGAAAACCTGAAAAGGACTTCAAGTGTTCATTGGCATGTGTAACCTATGGATGGGAAATTTCTATGTTAAGGATATATGGTTAATTTTAATATATAATATTTATATTCATTAGTTTTTTAAATGAGGGGCAGTCCTTTATAAATAGTTGTTAACACCAAAAATTGTGTGAACCCTTTCTAAAACCCTAACAATGATCCAATGTGAAATATATTATTTAGAACAGCCCAGAATGGTCTCAAATGAAAATAAAAATTATTTTATAATGTATTAAACTCTCATAGTCATATATAGGTGTGATTGGTTTGTTAGGTGTGTGAGTAGACCCTAAAAAAAGTGCTAGTTTCTTAGAGATTTGCTATAGTAGTCAGAGTTGACAAAGTCAAAGTATGAAAATAATTAGATAGAGATTATTTAAAAGGGTATTTTAGGACCATTAAGTTTTATATACATGTTATATCCCTTAGGTTTTCTAAATTGGTCATTCAATTTGACTGGTCACTAATAGGCCTAATGGTGGAAATAGTCAAAACCCAAGCAACAATGATAAGAGATTTAGGAATGTGTTATCATGAAATAGGGATGAAAACAAGGCATGGAGATTTTTTTAAATAATTTTAATACAATTAAATTTTTTTATAATTTTTTAAGGTTAGTGGTTATATTGAAATAGTTGCTCACAAGTTGACCTATCTAGTTCATATGAGATAGTAAGATACAGGGTTGTGAGATTGGTCTGCAAGACCAATATTACCATTTAACCATATTATATTTATAAATAATAATGTAATAATGATATTATAAGATAATATACATGAATTATTAGTCTCTATAAATTATCATAAATGTTTTTAAGGTCATTATCATCATGACTAGTCTTTGAGGAAAAATGACAGTTCTGAGTAAGTTATAGGAGTGTTTTTGAGACCTTTTGCCCTATTTAATGAATTATAATTCACTTGGTTTAGTTTTTGAGGTATTTAAGGATATTTTAATATTATTTTTTTATTTTTTTTAAACATTTTTTATCTTTAGTTGTTCAAGACATACCTTTCTCTGTGTGTGAAGGCCTAATGTTAATAGTACAAAGGGCATGCTTCAAATGGTGATTGGAGATAAAAGGTGTCACAAAAACAATATGATATTATTATAGGTATATTTTAGTGGAATATTAATTTTTCATACCATATATGAAGTTTTAAAGTGTTCCAAGAAGATCAAAGGGTAATGTGTACTAATGAAGGCCTAATTGAATTAGGTCTCCTTAAGGCCTAAAGAAGGATTTGGTCCATTTGAGTATGGCCAACCTAATTTAATGTTTGATTAATTTTTTTGGAATTTAATAAGGACTATTATATTTAATATATAATTTTTCAAGTGTGCATATCTAACCAATAGGTGAATGATCAAGATCCTAGTATAATAGCAAGGCCTAATTGACTAGTTAGAGAATGAGTGAATTGAAGTGAAGGATTTATCACTTTTAAGAGATAAAGGAGGTATTTCAGAAAATAAAAATGGTGAAGATAAATTATCATGAATATATAATAGTTTTATTATAAATTAAAATCAAGGTCATGTGACCTAATCTATCTTAAAGATACTTAGTTGATCGAAGGAGCCTAAAAGGTAGTTTGAGAAGGATAGAAGAGTATGAAGAGATGAAGAGGTGGTCATTATCAATTGGTTGAGAAAAAAGGTGTCCTAAATGTGATCAAATAAATATAGTAGATTATTTAGTTCTAAGTCATCTAGGGGGTCGGTGCCTCCTTTCAAGTTGGTGCTTGTTAAAGCCTAACTGAGTTGGTGCTTAGCTAGTTGGGTTTGGTGCTTCATGTGGAGTTGGTGATTCATTAAATTTGATGTTTATATTATAATACTATAGTATATTTGTATATATTATTGGGTTTTCCTACCATTTATTATTTCCCACTTAAATAAGTTTTATATGTGTTATGCTCTTGTCTCATGTTCATAAAAATGGTTCTTGATGTGTTGCTAGTACATCATATTGCTTTGTTAGTTCAAGAATGATAAAGTAAAGTTGTAAAAGTTTTGAAGATTGATTCATCCCATATAAATCATTGTGCTTCTAATAGTCCTTTAAAATGAGAAGACTATTACAGAGGGTGAGACTCATGAAGAAATATTGTAAAAAGTGTTAGTAGGATAACATAAATAAATATGATAATAATGGAAAGATCTAAGAAAATTATTTATTTAAGAATTGTGAATTGGTGGGATATTTGAAAACATGGCCTTCATTAGTTTGGAGATAATAGGTGCTAGGGCCAACAATATATTTCACTAAATAAGGTCCCCACCATTTTTGGGTGTATTTTCCTTCTTTATCATGGGTAAAATATAATTTAAGGACTAGATCACTAATATTGAAAGTGCAAATTTTAACCTTTTTATTATGTTTCTTGGTAATACGAGACTTATTTTGATGTTTATGTTTAAAATTATCTAAATAGTGTTCATCAATTAGATCAAGAGTATGAAGGTAAACTTTATGTAATTACTCATCAATAATAATATCATGAAGATATATACGTAATGAGGGAAGCTCAACTTATAATGGTAAGATAGATTCATAACCATAATTAAGTGATAATGGTGTTACCTTAGTGGTATAATAGATTCTAGTATGATAGACCTAAGGTGTGGGATATAATGAAGATGCCAGTATATGCAAGTTTTATGAATGGTTTTTTTGAAGGATTTTATTGAGAATTATTTTTTTGGCCTTAGCTTGGCCATTGCACTATGGATGATAAAGTGTGGAGAATTTGTGGGATATTTTGAATTTATCACATAACTATTTCATGTCCTTATTATTGAAATTACTACCATTATCATAAATAATAGTATGCAAAAATCTAAAATGAAAAATGATTTATTTAAGGATAAAATTAGAAATAGTGGTTCTTGTGACATTGATGATAAACATGGTTTTTACCCATTTGGTAAAATATTCTATAGCCATAATGATAAAAACATGTCCATCTTTTTACCTAGGTAGTTTGTTAATGAAATATAATCCCCACCTAGAAAATGGCCAAGGATATTCCATAGTTTGGAGCTTATTTGGTGATGAATTTATTAGATCATAATGGATTTGGAAAGGACTACATTTTTTAGTGAAATCGATAACAATTTTTTAAAGAGTAAGATAAAATTATCCCATACGTAAGTGTTTAAGTGTTGTAACATGTCCACTATAGTGACCAACACAAATGCCCCCATGTGATGATTCAAGGAGAGGAAGGACATCTTATTGAATTAATGATGGAGCAAGGTACCTTTGACATTATGATAATAAAGGGTGTTATATCGAAAGACATATTTAAATACTTGTTTACAAATTCTAATATTTTCAAGAGAACCTATGTCTAGAGGATAAGTTTGGTGTTTGAGGAATTGGATAATGTATTTATACCATTAGCTTTATTGAATGGTGAAAACCTCAATATGAAATATAAGTAACTCTTGTATTTAGATAGAATATGGGGAATTTCTTAATTGAATAAGAAATTGATAATAAATGATAACTTGATGTGGATGAAATAAGGATGCTAAAGAAGCAAGAGAGTCAGTAATAGAGTTTTAAACTATTGGAATGTGCTCAATGTTAAAAAAAGAAAAATATTTCATGAGGGTAGTGGTTATTTAATGATAATAATAATATTTTCAATTTTACATCGATAATCACCATTAACATGATGAAATATGAGTTAGGAGTCAATTAAAGTGTGCATATATGCAATATCTAAGTCAAGTGTTGCTCTCATGCCTAAGATTGATGATTCATATTCTAACATGTTATTAGTGACATAAAAGGTAATCAAGAATGTCAAAAGGATTATTTTACCATGAGGACTAATTAGAATAAAACTTACCCCAGCTCCTTAGAGACATTTGTCACCATAAAAATGTAGGGTTTATGTGTCTTCTTTGTAAATTGACATTTATTTTGAGAAGTTATTATATAAATACTTTTGATTTAGTAGTATAAATAATGATATAGATATCTTCTTGATTACTTGATTCTAAGTCAATAGTGAAGTTATGAAAGTAATATTTAAGATAGGTAGTTTGATTGAGACCTTGAATATAGAGAATGTTATCATTAGGGAGACTATCTTAAAGATGATTGGTAGCAGGTATGGGTGCCATTGCAAGTTTGTTGACAATGAATTATACTTTGACACATTTTTGCATTATGATGTGAAGGTCAAATTATTTTAAGATGCCTATCCACTTGTCAATTCTATCTCTAGGTAGAAAGGCTTTGGATAAAAAGTGAAAAAGTAGGTCAAAATAAACATGACATAAGTTGTTTGATAGACCATGTAGTGATGATGATTTTTATATACAAAATATATGGTGAGACAATCATGTTCTATTTTGCTATAATTTTTTTGTAATCAATGAGGCTTTGACTAATATATTAGATAACCTACTCTCTAATAGTATCATCTTGTTGGGAATACATTTCCCTAACTAATACGAGTGTAGAAAAGATGTATAAGATAAAGGCATGATCATTGGAAGGTGATGAAGGGTAGGTAGAGGAAGTAATTATTCTCTCATGTTGTCAAATGCTTTCTAATAAGGATCAGTCCATTATAAATCATTACCTTTATTAATAATGGAATTAACTATTATAGGCTCAATTCAAACCCTTGAAGAGGGTTCTTTAGGATCTGTTCAATTGATATATAATATTGGTACAACCCTAAACTATGGGTCACCTATGTTAGGGCAAAACTTCCAGAGTAGGTCAACTTCCACTTTTATGCTCACTTAAGAATAAAGATAAGCCTAATGATTCATGGGAAAAGGGTTAGAAAGAGAGTAAGGGCTCCTAATAAATTTAACTAGATGATGCACCAAAATTAAAAGGGAAAATCCCATAAGCTTGAACCCACACTAGATCAGTAGAGGATAATACTAGCTTACACAACCTTAAGATCAAGATAATTTGCATAACTATTTAATAGAAGAGGTTCAAAGTAGAACACTAATCCAGACCTAAAAACAACATTGAAAACCCTTTAGATAAGGTCAAAAAGAAGGACCATAGATAAGTAATAGTCTCCCTCACATAATGCCATAGTGCACAACTTACCAAACACATATTCGAGGCAAAAGATAGGCAAAGAAAGTCCTTATTATATTAAGAGGTATTTTTGACAAATGCTTGATAGGGTCAAGCCTAATCAAGCTGAGCATACTTTTTAGTATCTCAAAGAGTGCCTTGTCTCTCAAAAATATAAAACAAGTCTAAAATCTAAGAACCCTTGTCTCTTAGAAAGATGAAAAATTCTAAAATATGAGAACCCATGTCTCTCAAAAAGATAAAAAAAGGTCTAAAATCTGAGAACCCTTTACAAAAAGAAAAGAAAGGGATAATATAGGAGAAGGGGGAGAGGAAAAATAGAATTGGGAGCATGTCCTTCATGATAATCAATGAGATGTCAGCTTTAAGAGATGTTTCTCTAGGCTTTGGTCTAATTAGAATAGGTTATTATGATCAAGATATTCATGATTTGCCTAGATAACCTTCAAATCATTCTATTAGTTTAAAAAGATGCATTAAAAGACAAGAGTTTCCAAAAAATGTCAAATAATGATCCTATTAGAACTGAATGCCTCAACTATTTCCAAATCCCCAAGTCCTATTGCTTTAGATCTTTAACTAAATTTCCTTATGAGGACAAAATCCTCATATCTTCAAGTTACCTAAGACACATCATGTCTAATCTAAGGGGTGGTTTGTTGAGGATATGACTTAGGATGATCTTCTCATTAATCATATATATGATATGTGCCTTGGGTACTGGACCAAGATGACTATGGGTGAATACCAATCTAGGGACATTAGTTTTCCTATAGTTTTGTATATAGATAACACTTTATTCAATTCCAAGTCTTATCTAAGTCTGAATAAAGATCCTTTCCTTTTTTTTCCAACTTGAGTCAAGCTTGATTTTAGGCCTTTTAATTATACTTATTGAGTTAGGTCCACTTTGGCTTATTGACTTTTATCAAACATCCTAGCTCATTCCCTTATTATTAGCTATCAAAACTACTTCATATTATTGACCCCTTTAAATTTATTTACTCTATCTAGTTTTGAGATCTAATTAAGTGTGGACCATATATATTTTGGATTCATTGCCTTGAGCTTGATTTTTTATTGTTTTTTTAGGATTCACTAATCATTTGACTCACTTGAGCTCCCGCATGCATGCTTGATACTTTTCAACCATGCATTTCTTCTTAGGTTCCCACTAAGGATTTTGGATCCAAATTTTCAATTTGAGGTCTTAAAAATGATGTTCACATAGATTTCTATCATTTTTTGACCAACTTTTCAATTTTATAACTTGAAGTACAAAGATTATGGGGATACCAAACTTGCATAGAATGAGACTAATGCTCAAAAGAACAAACCCTTTTAATCCACTAGACATTTGAGTTTTATAAATGTTTTTTTAAATGTTTAAGTCAATTGGTTCATTTTATCCTACAGGATGTCTTGATGATGGTCTAGTCTAAAATGGCTAAGTATGGAAACTTAGCAAATTCAACATTAGGAGATGACTTTGCCCATGCATATATTTCATTGCATAATGATGTGTGAGTTGAAACTTGTTTCATGTTAGCCTAGGACTAATGTGAAGAAACCCATCTGACCAACTCTCCTTAACTCATCCACATGTGTTATATCTAGCAACATCAAAATGGTCACTAAAATTTCCTTCCACTAGAGCCAAAAGTCTGGATAGGCTCTAGATGGAATGAGTGGACTAGATGAGTACCATGCATTCCCATGCTCTTCCCAAGAATTTATGACATTCCATAGAGTCTCTATATTTTTGGTCCTATCCTTAGAAATAGACAAACTACACTTTAAGTAAACTTAAAGTGTTTTATAACCTTTGTGAGATTTATCATCCCTTTATTCCATTCATTCTATACAAAGCTTGTCCAAGCCATTTTGATCATTTGATCGATCAAGAACTCTACCTCTTTCTCTACATAAAGACCATTAGCCACTAGGCACATGCTTGATATGTGGGCCAAATATGGCCAACATTACATAATAATATGATAATCCATTTTGGGGATGAATCATCAGATTACCCTAAGCTTATTGAGGTAATTACAAATGTCTGAAATGGAATGAGGAATAAGAATGTTCTGTCTAGAATTGATTTTAGTGGGATTAACATAAATATTATGAAGAGAGACTAAGAACCCTAGAAATTTACTAGATGTAACATCAAAAACACATTTTTATGGGTTGAGTCTAAATTTGTACTTGATGAGTCAATGAAAGATGATAATTAGATCAGACGGATGGGTTTTTATGACTTTTGGATTTGGTAATGAGATCATCGACATAGGTTTCCAAAATATTATGGATAAGGTCATGAAAAATGTGGGTCATATCCCACTGATAGGTATATCTATTATTTTTAAGTCCAAAATGCATTTAAACATAGCAATAGCTCCCCATTTTATAGTGAATGTTATTTTGTCTTAATTTTTAAGAGCGATTTGAATTTGATTGTATCCAAAAAAACCATCCATGAGGGATAAAATTTCATATCCAATAGTGGAATCTATAATGACATATATCAAAGGTAACCAAAAATTATCCTTATGATAAGTGAGGTTGAGGTTGTAGAAGTCAATATAGATGCGAATAACCATGATAGTATTTTTACGAATGGGAAATTTTTTTGACACCCATTTGAAATAATGCATAGGTTTGATAAGCTTATCATCTAATATTTTGATAATTTTTTTACGGCATAGGGTGAAAAATTTAGGGGAAAATTTATGTTATTTTTGTTGAATGGGTTTGACATTGAGGTATGTGGTTATGTTGTGCACCATGATATGAGTATTGATGTTAGGCATGTCCTCATATGACCAAGTGAAAGTCTCATGACATTTATCAAATAATAGAACAAAATTATCATGCTAAATTGATGTAAATTATCTATAAATAGTTAGAGGTCAAAGACATGAGGTTGTGTCATATTTTATTATTGTAGTTTCCTCAATAATCATGGCATTTCCATTTTGAAAATTATATAGTGCATTGGGAAGAGAGGAAATTGGATTGGTTTTAGAGTTGATGATAATAATGAAGTCATTAAAATGAGGCGATATATGTGTTAAATGCCCAAGTTTGTGATGTTGTTGAGGAATTTGAGGTTATTGGGCATAGAACAATTCAAAGATGGATCCATCTCTAGGTAAAATAGATAGAAATCCATAATATTCCACATCTAATTTAAGATCAATGATTTTGTTACTATGCTAGTCATAATTAGAATGTATCTAGAATATGTTTGTGGCCTTGACATCGAGAGTGATCTTGGGATTAGGTGTAACTGTAAATGAAGGTTGATTAGGTTCAATTGTATTAATAACAAGCACATATTTGGAATCATTGGTTGGTAAAATATCCAGTGTGATAGGAGGTATATAAGGTTCTATAAGTTTTGAAGCTGAGAAAAATATGATTTATTCAACCACCCAAAAGGTATCAAGGAGTGTATAATTACCTAGATTTACATGACCATTATCTTATAGCTAAATATCTATGGAAATGATATGAACATCATGGTTAAAATCATGTATTTTATCTAACATTTTTTATGGTGTTGAACATCCAAGTATCTTGATTGATCTTGGGCCGTAATATAGTTATCATCATAGGTTAGAGAAATAGTACAAGCTTGTGTCTCTAAAGTAACTTCAGAAGGTGAGATGCTTAGATTGCTAAATTTACCAAATGACATAATTAAAGGGTCTTGAAATAACTTGGCCACTCCATAATAATTATAATTGAAATCATATTCAATATAAGACGCTTCATGTGCATTACATAGATGATTCAAATTAGTGATCTCATTGATAAGAGGGATAATATGATCATGAGGTAATAAGGAGGAGGAATCCACTCCAAAATGTAAGGAGTTAGCTTGGTATTATTACATGTATTTTTTAAATCATTTGGCTCATCATCATTAAATTCAACAATATCAACTTGTAAATCTAGATTCATATTAACAAATTTAGGTAATGATGTATTATTAATTTTTAGAATAATGGGAATCTGATATTGAGATTTAGGATTGGGAAGTTGAATATTTCAAGGGTTAGGATCAGCCTCATGCTTATACCGTTTTCCATTATGAATAAACTTGATACATTGGATTTCAGAAGAGGAAATAGCCATCATGTGATACATCCATGGGCATCTTAAGAGTATATTATAAGATAATGGTAAATAGAGGACCATAATATTAGTACATATAGTTTTTAGTCCAATGGTAAGATGGATCCAAATACAACCAAGTATATTTTGATTGGTCTTATCGAATCCAGGACAAGTTAAATGAGTTTGCTTGAGATGATCTTTGTTATATCCAAGTTATTAAATGAGCCAAAGAGATGTCACATTAATTCCTAACCCTTTATCTACTAATACTTGGAAAATTAGGGTGGTATTAATGTCTATTTTGATAAAGAGAGGTGGATCATTCACTCAAAAGATAATTTCATCATTGATCATCTCTTCTTCAAGGAACTCTATGGAAGGTTTTGAAGATGAACAATAGTTTTAATGGTATAAACTTATGTTGGTTGAGGCTCATGAGAAGGTTGTTTCTATTATATGGAAGATGGTTCTTTGATTTATTAGAGTTGTTGCATTAGGAATTTATGATGATAAGGAGAAGTAAAAATTAACTCGATGAGAGGTATTTTTTAAGGCATAGAGTTGAGTTCCTCTAAGAAGTTTCAATGAGTTTTGGAAGAGAAATAACTACCATGAGGTTTGGAAGGTAAAATATGTTTAGGAAGAAAAGAAGTGGTTGGAGGTTTGGATTGAGGAAGTGTATTCTCATTAATTTCCAAAGATAAATAAGTGGTAGTAGTATCTTTTAGAAGCTACTCTTCTAGTTATGGTTTCATTGGTTTGGTGATGGGATCTTTGCAAGTAGTTTTGCATCGATAATTGACCTTACCCACATTCAAGTATTGGGAAATGGTATAGTATTGATCATAATCAATGTAAATCACACAAATATCCTTGTTTAATTATTAAGGGTTATATGTAGTGAAAGTTTTTCGATTTATATAGGAATAAGCTTTAGAAGCTAGTTTCTTTTGAGAAGCATTGACATAATATTGATGATGAATTTTGATCATGGCATCATGATTGAATAAATATCCTAACATAAAATAAATAATTTTTTTAATCCCATGACATGTTTCATGTGAATGAACTATATCAGTGTGAAACTAACAAAAGTGATTAGGATCATACCATTTGGGGGGATTAATATGATATGTGAATGGTTTATAAGGTGTTAAAAGTTATTTCACTTATTGAATAGTTAATGGTATATGGGAAAATTAGGGATTTTATGATTTTTCTAATCCTAGTTTGGGTTGAGGAGGATTATTGGTTATCACATTGGTTAAATATTGGAAATATCCCTTGATTATTTTAGCATTGGGTTCAAAATATTTCATTAGGAAGTCTTGATGCTTAGCTTGGTCAAGAGAATCATTTAAATTTTAGGAAGAAAATGTTTGAACCTTATATTAGAGTGAAGGTGTTAAGGTCATTATGAAAAGTCTAAACAAATTGTCATCAATCATGTTGTGATCAGCCTTATAAGGCAAATATTTCCATAGTTTGATAAAATCATGAGTTGATTTAGTAGGATATTTATTAGCATTGATGAGCTGACTAAGATAATTTCTAGGAAGATCATTATGTTGGAATTTTTTAACTAAAGGATTGACTAAATCCTCAAGTTGACATATATAATGTTAGGTAAGTTTTTTATAACATTATAATACATCACCAATGAATATTTTAACTAAACTTTTAGTTGTGGTTAAGTTATTAGTTTGGATTCACTCTTTATAAATATTACTGAGCACCTTAAGAAAAGATGTAGGGTCTTTATTCCCATCATATTTAATAGTTAGAGATATATTACCTATATCAATGGATATAATAAAATGGGCTAAATGCTCATTTTTAATGTTTTAAAGCATCTTATTGTGCATGATAAGTTGGGGAATGTCATTTCTCATGGCATATTTAATAAGTGGAGGGATAAAATTTTCATTATTTTGGGGGAGAAGAATGGGAGGCTGATTAGCCATGTTGATCAAATGATGTTATAGTTGCATCATTTAGGACATGTTAGATGTTTGCATGATGTTTATTTTTTGCACTATTTATGAAATAATTTTAGTTGTATTAATTTGTGTATTTGTGTTGGTAGGATGATTCCCCCAATTGGTGTTAGGGGGAGGTTACTACATGGTGTATTTCCTGTGGGGTTATTTGTTAGGATTGTATCAAATTCCCCCACATTGTGGTAAGATGTTTGAAGATGGGAATTATCTTTATAAGTATGAAAATGATATGATCCACCAATCTCATTTTGTGGAGTGATTTGAACCATGTTACAATCAATAGATGAGGGTGTAGAATAGGTGATCCAAGAGTGAGGACCTTTTTGGGTAGTGAAGGTAGGAATAAAAGAATATCCCATATAACATTTAAATATATATAGGTTATCCAAAATGATTCTGATAAGGGATTTCATGATGTTTTAAGAAAGAATATGAGATCAAGAAATAAGGAAGAAAAATAGAGATAAATTTAACCACACATATAATAATATTGGTCGATAGGTATAGAGTCATTTGGGTTGATAGAGTTTATAAAAAGGGTACATAGAACAAGATGTAAAAGACATAGTCAAACTTTTCAACTATGTGTACAAAGGATAAAAATGAAGTAAGCTAGAAGGATACATAGTCATATGGGTCAACTATGTACTATAAAAGAATAAATGAAACAAACTAAAAAAGAGAACAAAATCAAATAGATCGACTATGTACTATAATATGGGAAATAGAACAAGCTGATAAGATACATAGTCAAACAAGTCAATTATTTACTAAAGCAAAATAATATGAACAATATATAATATATTATTTTGATAGAAATGATAATGTTCTAAAAACAATAAAAATTATGAAAGATAATATCTAAACAAATGAAATGAAACACATAAGTAATTGGATCAATATGACTGATCCAATTGGAACATAACACAAACCTTGCACTAACACTAGCTAATGCAAGTTTTACAATACAAAATAAAATGTTCAAAGAAAAAGAAAACAACTTGAATGTAAATGATAACTAATTATGCATCCATATATGTTGTTAATTTATAATAAAATTTGAAATTATTGTGATGGAGAGTTGGATGTAAGAAGGCATTACAAAGTAATCTACGGATAGTTACAGGAAGTTTAGGCTGAAAGGGATCTATATTGGTGATGGTATTGGCTTGGTATTAGGGCCTACCCCCTCACTTAATAATATTGTAGGGATAATGGTGTTGGGTGCCTTTCCAATATATATCATCAACCACATGTTTATACTTGGCCCAAAAACTAAGTTGACTTCCCCATTGGTGATGAAATCCAAATAGATAAACCTTGGAAAGAATTTTTTTTATGTAAAGTGATTTGGAAGCATGTGCAAAAGAGAAAAATAGTGTGACTAAATTGGTAAATTTAAAAACCACCTAATTAATAAATGTTTTTTACTCTAATCATGCAAGAAACTAAAATTAAAGGTAAATTAATTACTAGAAAAAATAGGTTAATTCCTTGACTGTAAAGAGTATAGACTCAGCTCAGGTGATATTACTATTCTAAGAAAGCAAGATCCATAATAACATAGTCAAATAAGTCAACTATCTTTTTTGGCCATATTTGGCCCACATACCAAGAATGTGCCTAGTGGCTAATGGTCCTAATGTAGAGAAAGATGCAAAGTTCTTGATTGATCAAGTGATTAAAATGGCTTGGACAAGTTCTGTATGGAATGAGTGGAACAAAGAGATAATGAAGCTCAAAAAGATTTTAAAACACTTTAATTTCATTTAAAGTGTAATTTTTCAATATCTAAGGATAGGTCCAAAGTTGTGGAGACTCTATGGAGTGTTATAAATGTTTGGAAAGAGTATGGGAGTGCATGGTATTCATGTCATCCACTCATTCCATCTAGAGCCTATCCAGACTTTTAGCTCTGATGGTAGGAAAGTTGAGTGACCATTTTGATGCTTTTAGATCTCACACATGTGGATGAGTCAAGAAGAGTTGGTTACATGGTTTTTTCCATATTAGTCCTAGGTTGACAGGCAACAAGTTTTAGCTCACATGCCATAACACAATGAAATATATGCATGGGAAAAGTTGGCTTCTAATGTATAATTTTTTAAGTTTCCATACTTAGCCATTTCAGACTAGACCATCAACAAGACATCATATAAGATCGAATGAACTAGTATACATAAAATTTTTACAAAAACATGTATAAAACTTGAATGACCAATAGATCAAAAGGTTTTATTCCTTTCATCATTAGTTATATTCTTTGTAAGTTTGGTGTCCCCATGATATTTGTATTTCAAGTTATAAAATTGCAAAGTTGGTCAGTAAATAGTGGATGTATATGTAAACATTATTTTTAAGACCCATAAAGTGACTATTTGGATCCAAACTCCTTGGCAGGAACCTGAGAAGGAATGCATGGCAAACAAGTGTCAATCACATGAGAACTCAAGTTGGTCAAATGGTTAGTAAATCCTAGAAACTAATGAGAAATCAAGCTTAGGGTAGTGGGTCCCAAATATCTATAGTTGATGTTTAATCAAATCTCAAAATTTAACAAAGTGAAATAAAGATAGAAGGGATAATAATTCAAGGTGGTTTTGATAGCCAATAGCAAGGGAATGAGCCAAGAGGATTGCCAAAAGTTGATAAAGTAAAATGGACCCAACTTGGCAAGTAGAATTAAAGGGCCTAAACTTGAGCTTGACTTGAGTTGGAAAAAAAGTAAAGTAAAGGAGCTCGATGTAGACTTAGATAATACTTGACATTAACTAGAGTACCATTGATATGCAAAACTATAAGAAAACTAACATCCTTAGATTTTTTTTCACCCATAAGCATCTTAGTCCATGATCTAAGGCATAAAACATATATATGATTAATGAGATCATCCCAATTCATGTCCTTTATAAACCACCACTCAAAGTAAATATGATGTGTCTTAGGTAGTTTAAAGATATGAGGATTTTGTCCTCACAAATAAAGCAACCTAAGTGCCTAATCATTATAATCTGGTATATATAATTAGTCATCTTTTGATTAGTATGTTTATCCTCTACCTTATCTTCACACTTATCAAGGAGATAATGTCTATGTGTTCACCCTAAGTGGCCCTCAAATAGCCTATCAAACTTGTCATAACCCTTGTCCCTCTCCTCCACCTACACACTTTCTAACTCAAAAATGAGAAGTTATCCCATCATGCATCTTATATAAAATTTTTGACCCTATCTATATTTTTCCCTCACTTGTAAAGCCACATTTCTCCTATAACCATCCAAAAAGAATCAAAAGTGTTTATTCCTCACTCATTTCCATCATGGAAATCAGTCAAGAAGGGCATACTAAAGGAAGAAATGTTATTTTAAGTAGTCTAAGAGTCATTCCTATTAGAGGAGGGGTTAGTGATGCCCAGAAATAATTAGATAACCATAGCTCAACTCAATTAGCTTGGTGTACAAGAGTTCTAAGACTCTCTCTCTTTAGCTCAAGATCCATTTAAAAGAGTTTTCAAAGTACCTAGTTTGAAGGATAACCTCCCAAGTTGTAGGCAAGGTAAACTTATTCAACCTCCCACCATCCCCCTTATAAAATAGGGTCTTTATGAGAATTAGGAGGATAACCTTCCTGATCCTAGTATGGAGGTTAAGATCAACTTAGTCAGTGAATATATTGAAGAGTTATGGTAGCATTTGTGCTCATATTTCTTGAGTGAAATGGAGTAGCTTAAGGCTTAAAAAATATGTAAAGAGGAGCATATAAAATATGGATGGACTAATAAAGGTCCATTCCACATAAAAGATGTGGAGGATCAGCACCAAGTGCCTAAGTTTGGTCCAATTCAAGATGAGGTGTTAGTTAAGGATAGCCTTTATATGTTGGAACTAGAAGAAAGTAGATCAGACTTTAAGTAAGAAAAATGTGATGTTTTAGACCTTGGATGGTCAAATAAACCTTAATTTATAGTTTAATATCAAGGTGAAATCTTGAGTGAAGTTGATGAAGGGGACATCTCAAGTGCTCAATTAATAAAATTTGAGAGACATACCACTAAAGAGCCTAAATAATTATGGTAGTAGTTTAATGCCATAATCAAAGATTTTAAAGAGGCTAATAAAAATGTCATTCCTCCAAAAAATTATGGTAATGTTTATCTAAGAATGAAAAATCCTAGTTTACACAAGGATAAGGTGAAAAAACATGGTCTTTTTGAACCATCAATTGAACCAAGTGTAGTTACTCCCAAGAGCCTAATGAAGGCTTCATTCAAAACACTCTCAAGAGTGGATAAAAACATCAAGAAAGTGATCCTATAGTCCAACATGAAATGATATTGGAATAATTTGATTAGTATGTCTACATTGGAGACATGTTCATTCCACTACATCCACTAGGGAGCACATTAGAAGGACTGGCCATCAAACTACTTGGTTCGCCAATTCTAGTACCTCTAAAGCTAGGTATTTTTTAGCTTTGTTTATTAAAAATTAATAATACTAAAAGTTATCCTTTTAATCCAAGTGTACCAATTTTTAAAGGGTCTTGTATATATTAGAGTAGTTTTTTCAATTTTTTTCTCTAAGTGTCCTTATGCATGTTTGTTTATTAGGTTTGTTATTCTTTCTTTCCTACATTTGCCTTTGTTTTTTTATTTTATCCCATTGTTATTTTAAGAGTAAGCTCAAAAAAGAGGTATCCTTGCATCATTTTCATGATCATCTTAGTTATATAGAGGTGAATCCATGCCCGATAGATCAGTTGGGACAAAATGAATTGGGTTATCAAGCATAGTAGGCATACTTCCATGTGAGTCACTAGAAATGTTGGCCATCTTTATCCCACATACCAAGAATATGCCAAGTGGCTAAAGGTCTTGATGTATAGAAATAGGAAAATTTATTGATTGATTAAATGATAAAAATGGTTTAGACAAACTTTGAATGGAATGAGTTGAATAAAGAGATCATGAAGATCAAAAATCTTTTGAAACACTTTAAGTTCACTTAAAGCATAATTTTTCAATTTCTAAGGATAGGTCTAGAGCTACAAAGACTCTATGAAGTGTCAAAAATGCTTGGGAAGAGTATGAGATTTCATGGTATTCATCTAGTCCACTCATTCCATTCGAATCCTATCCAGACTTTTAGCTCCGATGGCAGGAAAGTTGAGTGACCATTTTTATACTACTAGATCTCACACATATGGATGAATCAAAAAGAGTTAGTCACATGGGTTGCTTCGCATTAGTACTAGGATGACATGCACCAAGTTTCAACTCATGAATCATAACACAACAAAATATATGCATGGGAAAAGATAGATCCTAATGCAAAATTTTATAAGTTTCCATACTTAGCCATTTTTGAATAGATCATCATCAAGACATCATGTAGGATCAAAAAACTAGTTAACTTCAACATTTTTATAAAAGCACATAAAATGATTAAATGAATAGTATATTAAAAGTGTTTTTTCCTTTCAACATTATGTCCATTCTCTATAGGTTTGGTGTTCCCATGATTTTTGTGCTTCAAGTTATAAAATTTCAAAGTTGGTAAAAAAATTGGTAGACATTCTGTGCCAACATCATTTTTAAGACCCATAAAATGACCGTTTAGATCCAAAATCCTTAGATAGAATCTAAGAAGGATTGTGTTACTAATAAGTGCTAAGAATATAAGATATCGATCAAGTTAAATGGTCAATGAATCCCATAAACCAATGAGAAATTGAGCTTGGGGTAGTGGATCCCAAAGATTTATGATCCGTTCTTAATTAGATCTCAAAAATTGATGAATCAAAATAAAATCAATGGGGTATATAATCTAAGGTAGTTTTTATAGTCAATAGAAAAGGGATGAGTTGGGGTGTTTGATGAAAGTAAATAAAACAAAATGGACCCAACTTGACAAGAAAAATCTAAGGGTCTAAACTCGAGCCCAACTTGAGCTACCAAAAAATTCAAATGAAAGGAGCTCGATGAAAACTTAGATAAGACCTGACATTGAATAGATTACCATCTATATGTTAAACTATAGGAAAACCAATATCCTTAGATTGGTTTTCACCTATATTATTTTTAGTATGGGATCTAAAGCATAAAGTGGATATATGATTAATGAGAAGATCATCCCAAGTCATGTCCTCAATAAACCACCACTCAAAGTAGACATGATGTGTCTTTGGTAGTTTGAAGATATGAGGATTTTGTCCTTATAAGGAAATATAATATAAGATAAAAAGAAATAGGACTTGGGGATTTGGAAATTAGTTGGCGTATTCAATTCTAGTAGGATTATGACTTATCATTTTTGGCAAACTCTTATCTTTTACTGTAACTTATTCAACCAATGGAATGATTTAGAGGATATTTGGGTAGATCATGAATATCTTGATTATAATAACTTATTATGATTGGAATAAAAACTTGGTAAAAAATATTTTGAAGCTGATATCTCATTGATTATCATAAATGATGTGCTCCCCCTTTTCTCTCTCCTCTCCCCCTTCTCCTATATTATACCTTTCTTTCCATTTTGTAAGGGTTCTTATATTTTATACTTTTATAATATTTATAATAGATATGAAACTCTTTAGGATAATAAAAAGTATGCTCAATTTTATTAGGCTTGACCCTATCAATCATTTGTAAGAACTACCTCTTAATACAATGAGACTTTCTTTACCTATCTTCTACCTTGAATCTTTGTTTGGCAAGCAATGCACTATGGAATTATGTGAAGGAGAATCTTCATCATCCATGGTCCTTCTTTCTGACCTTATTTAGAGGGTTTTCAATGTTTTTTGTAGGTCTAGATTAGTGTTATACTCTAAACCTCTTCTATGAAATACTTATGAAAATTATCTTGATCTTAAGGTTGTGTAAGTTATTACTATCTCCTACGGATCTAGTGTGGGTTCAAGATTATAGGAGCTTTCCTTTTAAATTTGGTGCATCACCTAGTTAAATTTCTTAGGATCCCTTACTCTTTTTCTAACCTTATTCCTCATGAATAATTATAATTAGTCTTATTTTTAGGTGAGCATCAAAGAGGAATCCAACCTACTCTAGAGGTTTATCCATAACATAGGTAACCCATAACATGAGGTTATCCTAATATTATAGATCAATTGGAAAGATCATGAAGAACCCTCTCCAAGGGTGAGAATTGAGCCTATAATAGTTTTTGGCATGCTTGATGGGATAAAGTCCAACATAGTGGAAGGATTATTAGTGTTGTCCTTCTACATATCAACCTTTGGAGGTATTCTATAGACATCAATGGTGACTTTGAGAATCTATCATCTGGTTAAATAGCCTAAGTACCTAATCATCATAATATGGTATGTAAAATCAATCATATTTTGATTAGTATGCTTATCCTCTACTTTAGCTTCACATTTATTAGGCAGATAATATTTGTGTTCACTTCAAGTGGCCCTCAAATAGCCTATCAACCTTGTCATAACCATTGTCCCTCTCCTCCTACTATGCCCTTTCCCACTCAAAAATGATAACTTATCCCATTATGGATATTATCTGAAACTTTTGACCCTATCTATGTTATACCCTCACTTGTAAAGCCACCTTATCTAATAATCATCCAAAAAGAAGCAAAAGTGTATATTCCACACTCATTTCCATCATGGAAATTAGTCTAGAAGGGCATAATAAAAAAGGAGGATGTGTCAATTGAATCATTTAAAGATTTAGTCTTGATAGAGGAGGGGTTAGCGGTGCCCAAAAAGAATCAAACAACCATATCTCAACTCAATGAACTTAGTGTGCAATATTTTTGAGACTCTCTCCCTTCATCTCAAGAGCCATTTAAAAGATCTTTCAAAGTACCTAGTTATAAGGATACCCTCTTAGGATATAGGTAAGGTAAACTTGTTCACCCTCCTACCATACCCCTTATAAAATAAGTGCCCAATAAGAAGCAGGAGGACAACCTTCCTGAGCATAATATGGAGTTCAAGATCAACTCAGGTAACGAGGATCTTGAAGAGTTATGGAAACATTTGTGCTTAGATTTCTTTAGTGAAATAGAATAGCTTAAGGCTAAAAACTTACCTAAAGAGGAACATTTGTAGTTTATATGGAATACTGGAGGTCCATTCCACACAGAAGATGAGGAAGATCAACACCAGGTGCCTAAGGATAGTCCACTTCAAGATGAGGTGTCAGTTGAGGACAACCCTAATATGTTAGACCAAGAGGAAAGCATATCAGACCATGATCAAGGCAAATGTGATGCCTTAAACCCTAGTTGGTCAAATCAACCTTCATTTTTAGTTGAAGATCAAGATGAAATCTTGAGTGAAGTTGATGAAGGGGACATCTCAAGTGCTCAAGTGATATGATTTTTGAAGTATACTAGTGAAGATCCTAAATAATTATGATAGCAGTTCAATGCCATAATCATAGATTTTGAAGAGGCTAATAGGCATGCCCTTCCTCTAGAACATTATGAACATGTTCTCTATGCATGAGAAATTCTAGTTTACACAAGGACAAGGTAGAAGAACATGGACTTATTGAACCATCAATTGAACCAAGTTTAGTTACTCCCAAGAGCCTAGATGAAGCCTTCATGTAAGAATTTCTCAAGAGTAGAGAAAAACAATAAGCAAGTGCTCCCATAATCCAATATGAACTAGGTGTGGAAGACTTAGATCAGTATGTCTACATTGGGTACATGTTCATTCCAATCCATCCACTAGAAATCACATCAGAAGGATTGGCTATCAAATTTCTTGGTTCACCAACTCTGGTACCTCCAAAGCTAGGTATTTTTTAGATTAGTTGTTATAAATGGATGATACTAGAAGTTTTCCTTTTGATCCAGGAGGACCAATTTTACAAAGATCTTTTATATATTATATTAGTTTTTTTGCTTTTATTTATGTGCCCTTATGTATGTTTATTGAGTAGGTTAGTAGTTATTTCTTTCATACATTTGACTACATGCATTTGCCTTGTTATTTTGTTTTATTCCTTATTGTTTTGAGAGAAAGTTCTATAAAGAGAAAACCTTGCATCATCTTTATGATCAAATATTTTGGAGAGAAGTGACCCCATTCCCAGCGGATCAGCTGAGATAAAATAAACTAGGTTCTCAAGCATAATAGGCATGGTTCAATATGAGTCACAAGATATGTTGGCCATATTTGGCCCACATACCAAGCATATGCCTAGTGGCTAATGTTCTTGATGTAAATAAAGAGGAAAATTTCTTGATCAATCAAATAATCAAAATGGCTTGGACAAGCTCTGTATGGAATGAATGGAATAGAGAGATCATGAAGCTCATAAAGCTTTTGAAACACTTTAAGTCGACAAACACCTTAAAGTGTTTGTCAATTTTTAAGAATAGGTCCAGAGTTGTAGAGACTCTATGGAGTATTAGAAATGCTTGGAAAGAATATGAGAGTACATGGTATTCATCTAGTCCACTCATTCCATCCAGAGCTTGTCTAGACATTTGGCTCTATTGGTAGGAAAATTGAGTGACCATTTTGATGTTGCTAGATCTCACATGTGTGGATGAGTCAAGGAGAGTTAGTTAAATGGGTTTCTTCACATTAGTCCCAAGCTAACATAAACCAAGTTTTAACTCACATGCCATAGCATAATGAAAGATATGCATGGGAAAATTTGTCTCCTAACATAAAATTTGCTAAGTTTTCATACTTAGGAATTTTAGACCAGACTATCATCAAGATGTCATGCAGGATTGAATGAACTAGTTAATTTTAAAAAAATTAAAAATGCATAAAAAATTGAATGGATAATGGATCAAAACGGTTTGTTCCTTTCAGCATTAGGTCCATTATATGCAATTTTGGTGTCTCCATGATCTTTGTGTTTAAATTTATAAAATTACAAAGTTGGTCAAGAAATGGAATGTCTATGTGAACATAATTTTTAAGACCCACAAATTGATAGTTTGGATCTAAAATCCTTAGTAAGAACTTGAGAAGGAATGCACAGTTGACAAGTGTCAAGCACATGGGAGCTTGAGCAAGTCAAATGGTCAACAAATCCCAAAAACCAATGAGAAATTGAGCTCAGGTTAGTGGGTCCCAAAGATCAATGGTTCATGATTAATTAGATCTCAAAATCTAAGGGAGAGAAATAAAGTCAAAGGGGTCAATAATCTGAGGTAGTTTCAATAGCTAATAGCAAGGGATGAGATGAGAGGTTCGATAAAAGTTGATCAAGAAAAATAGACCTAACTTAGCAAGTATAATTAAAGGGCCTAAACTTGAGCCTGTGCTTGAGTTAGAAAAAAATCAAGGGAAAGGAGCTCAATGTAGACTTAGTTAAAACTTGACATTGAATAGAGTGCCATCTATATGAAAAACTATAGGAAAAGCAATATCCTTAGATTGGTTTTCACTCAGTCATCTCAATATAAGATCCAAGGCACATAACAAATATATGATTAATGAGAATATCATCCCAAGTCATGTCCTCAATAAACTATCACTCAGAGTAGACATGATGTGTTTTAGGATGTTTAAAGATATGAGGATTTTACCCTCATAAGGAAATCTAGTGGAAGATCCAAAGTAGTAAGGCTTGGGGATTTGGAAAGTAGTTGGGGCATTCAATTATAGTAGGATCATGAGTTGCCATTTTTGGAAAAATCTTGTCTTCTAGTATAACTTGTTCAACCAATGGGATGATTCAGAGGTTATCTAGGAAAATCATGAATATATTGATCATAATAACCTATTTTGATTAGACCAAAATCCTAGTGGAACATCTCTTGAAGTTTATATCTCATTAATTATCATGAATGATGTGCTCCCCCTTCTCTCTCTCCTCTCCCCTTTCTCTTATATCATCCTTTTCTTTTCATTTTATAGAGGGTTCTCAGATTTTAGACTTTTTTTTTCTTTCTAAGAGATAGGGGTTCTTAGATTTTAGACTTTTTTTAATCTTTTTGAGAGATAGGGGTTTTCAAATTTTAGACTTATTTTATCTTTTTGAGAGATGGGATACTCCTTGAGATACTGCAAAGTATGCTCATCTTGATTAAGCTTGACCATGTCAAACATTTATAAGAATTGCCTCTTAATTCAATAAGAACTTTCTTTGCATATCTTTTTCCTTAAATATGTGTTTGGCATGTTGTGCACTATGGCATTATGTGAAGGATAATATTCCTCATCTATGGTCCTTATTTTTGACCTTATTTATAGGGTTTTCAATGCCATTTACAAGTCTAGATTAGTGTTATGCTTTAAACCTCTTCTATGAAATACCTATGCAAATTAACTTGATATTAAGGTTGTGTAAGATACTATTGTCCTCTACTAATCTAGTATGTGTTTGATCTTATGGGAGTTTCTCTATTAATTTTGGTGCATCATATGGTCAACTTTTCTAGGATCCCTTACTCTCTTTCTAACCATTATCCTATGAAGCACTAGGCTTAGATTTAGTCTTAGGTGAGAATCAAATCAAAATTTGGTATACTCTAGAGGTTCAACCCAAATATAGGTGACCCATATCCTAGGGTTATACCAATATTATAGCTCGATTAGAGAGATCCTAAAGAACCCTCTCCAAGGTTATGAATTGAGCCTATAACAATCTTCTAGATAGAATATAGGGTATAAAATTGTGTTGAGCTAGTTAACCTAGTTTGTTGTAGGGTAATTTAGAGGGTCATGATAAAATAATAATTTCACCAACTTGACTTTTATCTTAGCCATTAATATCCATTTTAAATGCTTTTCTCTTTTCTCAAAATCAATCTTCAATCTAGTCTTTCAACTCCTCTCTATCTTGATATAATCCTCTTCTTTAATGACCCTATTTATAGGTACCTTTGATTCCTTTCTTATCTGTCATTAGAACCTACATATGTCTCTCAATCATCCCCTCAACTCATTCCATTCACTAGTTCATCTCCTTTCACTCAACTCACTCAATAGCTTCACACAAGTTCACAACTTAAGGTTTAAAATACCAAATTTTGTTATTGATCTCATGAACACAATATGTTATCATGGATGATCTCTTATGTGCATCACATACTTTCCTCAACCCCTTTGGACCTCTCACTCACTCTCCATCATCCACTAACACACCTCAATCTCAATATTGAACCTTCTTGATTGTAGCCTTTTTTTCACAAATTTCCTTATTTTGAACAATATATAAGTATTAATAAAGTTGTAATACCATATTTGGGCACACCTTGCCAATTAGGCCTTCTAACCCTTTTTACACTTGCTCAAAGTTTAAATCCATACCATTCCATGATTTATATAAACAAAACCTCTTTAATCCTTGTCTACACACCAAAACATGCCCAATTACAAATTTTCAAGGAATTCCCATGATTATAACCAAAGTTATATGGATTTTAAGAATGAAACCCTAGCTAGTGGACTGTATAGGTTGAGATGGGTTAAATTACAATAATTTCATTTTGAGAGCATTTAAATATTAAATAAAACATTCCCAATGTCTACTTTAACCATAATCACCTTTACAAATAGCTTAGGCTCATAAAAAATCCTATAATGGTTTATAATAATCAAAACATAGAACCCTACATTCTTTAGTAAGACTGCGTAACGGTTTTAGTAGTCTATTTTCACTTCACAAGGGTTCTTAGTCTCCAAATGGACTATTCTAAAAAAAATTATATTTCCATTTATACCAAAAATCCTATCAACCCAAAAAATATTTATTTTCTAAAACATATACAATCTTTCTTAATTTTTTGACTAAGTGAAATAGGGGTTTTTAACTATGTACATATGGTTTACCTTAAAACTAATTGTATATTGTAATTTTATCAATTTTTTCACATTCAAATGTAACTATTGAGATTTAAATCATAACATGGTTTGTATGTAGATCATTCTGAGCAATAAAAAACATAATCTTTTCATAAGAAACATCTACTTACCCATGTTCTTGACTGTCATAGGCATGTAATAGGGTTAAAGGATAGAGATGTCCCTTTTTGAGTTTATTTCACTATAAATCACCATGAAGTCTACCTAGTTAAAAAATATTGAATATTAATTTACCTTGGAAGTTCTTTCCTTAACAGTTTTCATAAACTCCATTACATTCTTATATTTCTTGACTGTAACCTGTAATCTTTTACTCATAGCTTTAACCAACGCAAAACATGAACCATCATTCATTACATATGTAGTCCATGATTGAACTCTGACAACTTCTTGGAGAGTGTACAATCTTATTTTCTTTATTTCTTCTCCTCTCACCTTTAGATTTATTTATCCTCCTCCTAATACTCTCCTCACTTTATCCCTACATACTCTCTTCTTTATCTCATGCTACAACTCTTAGTTTCATGTAACACCTATGTTGGTTTTAGGTGGTTACAACTAAAACTCTTTGACCACCTTTTTCTCATGACATGACATTTTATATTTTGACATCCCATCAAATTATTTTGACCCCTATGACCTTACTTGTACACATTCTCTCACCTAACCAATTCATACTATGCCCATGGTCCTTTTATACTTAGGTTTAGGATTTGAACATTTAAACTTACACTTTTGGAGGGAAGATTCCAAGTACATATAAAATCACTCCTTATGACTCATGATGATTCTAAGACAACAAATGAAACCTAGAGGATCCCTCACACATACCTACATCCCAAAATGTCTCATCTATGACTCCTAACTAGAATATGAGTCCTTAAAAACTAAAAATGATGTTTGCTTACTAGATGATCCTACACCATACTCCTTAGGAGGAATAAAATTGAGTATTAACATCTTTTTTATTGCCTTCTAATTCATTCTTTAATTATATTACATGTGCACCTTACTGGTCCTCCTCCTTTATTGATCCTTTCTCCTCATTAGATTATTGTATTTTTGCTTCCTTCATTTGTATATTTTCCTTGATAATTTATCCTCTACCTATATATGGTGTACCACTTGTTACAACTCTTTGTTCTCTACATTTTCTACCTTTTCCAACCTAGTTTTTCCTTTATCATATTCTATTTTTAATAGATGGTTCTCACTCTTCATTCTTGTTCTTGCTTCATGACTACCTTCTTAATTTATCTCTCTTGGTTATTACTTCCTTAATTATCTTTTCTCCTTAGAAATACTGGTTCCTTCTTCTTTATTCTCTAATGTCCTCATAGGTATCCAAACCTTTATCACTTATTCAAGAAGGATC
The DNA here is from genome assembly GCA_037957365.1 of Torreya grandis. NCBI lineage: Eukaryota > Viridiplantae > Streptophyta > Pinopsida > Cupressales > Taxaceae > Torreya > Torreya grandis. The sequence goes on along the minus strand of JARHVA010002947.1, from coordinate 937,995 downwards.
TCTTTTGTTGCCTCATCATTACACTTTTTCATCTCTTGATGTGTCTTCACATGCCCTTGATCATATTTAAAAGATAACTTATTAACCAATTCACCTTAATCATGGTAAAATATTATTTGTCATCTTATTATCTTTCCATCATCATGCATATCAACAAATAAATCAGTTGTAACTTCACCCATTAAATAAATTAACTTTTGAACTTGCTCATGCTTCAATTGTTTGCTTTCTAGTTTTATTTATTTTATATTTTGCTCCATAAATCATTGTGACTCACTATGTTTCTCCATTCATACACTATTCATAACACCCATGCTTGACATTCTTTGTTTAAATGTTTTTTTGTATCTTCATGGCTATTAGAACTTATCCCATACAACTCTTTCTCAATCTTACCTAATTCTTCTTTGAGCTCATTCATGAGATTTTAATGTTTCTCTTTAATTAAATGCATCCCTTTTAATGGAGTAAATAACTTCTCTAGCACCTAAAATTCCTCTTTCAATGTGAAATCATATATATCTCCATCATCTTCATCAAATTTAGGACCCTTTTGTCCTTCATCTTCTTCTAAATTATGTTCTATACCAATATGTACAGTCATTATTTATTTGTTCTTCATTAATACCTCATCTCTATTTGATTTTGAACTCTCACCTTTATTCTCACTTGTGATCATTGACATTATTTTACATGATTTATTATCTCTTTCCATGATCAAACTAATTAATTTAAAGAGATCATCATTATACTTGTCATAAATGACTTGCTTACCTTTCCACGTGCTTGTGCTCTCTTCACACTTTTCATATTACTTATTCATTTGGATACTTAGATGCATCCTTATCTATTTATCTTTATTGACCTCCACCATGTATTCTTACTTCTTGAATTTTCCACTTTCCTCTTTCTTCATGCCTTCTTGGAGTGTACCTACAATACTATCTTTTGGCACCTTTTCCATTCTTTTCATAACCCATTTTCTACATTACACATTCTTGGACTAAGATGGATTTATTATCTCACCTTCTTCATTCTTACTTGCTTGATAGACTACCATATTAACTTGATGTATCCTACCATTTATATCGTTTCTCCTTGTTTTCTCTTGTTTTCCACATGAACTCTTTCGTTTAATGACCTCTTTCTTGAGGTCTACCTTCTTCTTCTCACCAACTAATTCCTTGAGCCACTTAGGCACTACATACCCATACTCTTGTACTTTCTTTGATAGATGTAATTTTCTCTTTACTTTTCAAACTTCTATATTATCTTATTCCTTCTCATATTTGAAAATTAAATTCAAGTTTCAAACATTATTTACCTCATTAAAGGACTGCTACAAGGTTATCTTCTCTCTTATGTCTTCATGGTTTGCACTCATGTCTTCTTTGTGAACTTCTTGTCTTACTTCAGCTGAAATGCTTGTCAAATCATCATGAAACTCATATTATATCTCATCCTTAGCATGTTGAGAATCTTAAATGATCATTAAGTCAACTTATACAAGTTGTTCTTTTCCCTTGTCATCTTATTTCATCTTGATGAGTGATTGTTTTGACCCATTTATCATAAGCTTAAAGGTATCATTCTTGACCTTCATCCATATTTCCTTTACACCTACATACACAAAATCAAATGAGATGTTAGAGTATTAAATAAGAGAACACATTATCTCCATGAATGCATCTTTCCTAGAAATTATCCTCTTTTTATTTTCTTCTCCTTTAAGTGATTTTATTGGAACTTATCTCTCCTTGTTCTCCTTAATGAGAACTATTTTATCAACTTCTCTTTCATGTTGCTCATTTTTAAACTTGTCATCCCTTATGCCTCTATGGGATGTACTCTCTTTATTCTTCTATTTCCTTAAGGCATTCATCTTATGACTTTTCTCTCTCATAAGTATCTCTATTAGCCACTTCACTCTCTTCCTTATGCTACATCCAAGACATTGGCTTCCTCAATCCTTCATAATATTCACCATGAGATCTATATTCTTAAAAAATTTCTCCAAATTTCTTCTCATCTCTTTCACTTCCTCTTCTACATCCATCTTCTCTCTTTTTCTTAACTTTATATACCTAATTAGACCTATCTCTATCAATATTACCCACTTGACTCTTAAACCTTGATTATAAATTATTCTCTTTCTCTAGTCCTTTATCTAGGACTTCTCTAATCTCTCTTAACTCTCACTTGGAGTCTTCCTCTTCTCTTTCTTGAGATTTAATGTTCTTTCTAATCTATCTTCCCTATATCTCTCTTGACTAGTTTCAAGTCCTTCACATTGGAATTAGGGGATTTATCTCTTCACCAATATTTAATTTATTTTTAATAATCTCAATTTGTCATACCTAAACCACATTATTTTCCTAGAATACCCCTACAATTTCACTTTATACAAACTTCACAAGATTCTTGACAATCTTACATTATCAATCTTTAAAAACTAACTCAAAATAAAATTATCCAAGAGATTAAATTATTATGATACCAAATTATTCAAAGGGTTATGATAAAATAATAATATCACCAACTTGACTCTGATCTTGTCCATTATCTCCATTTGAAATGCTTGGCTTTGTTCTCAAAATAAAATCTTCAATCTAGTATTTCAACTCCTCTCTAGCTTGATAACATCTTATTACTTAATGAACCTATTTATAAGTACCTTTGAGTACTTTCTCACTATCATTATACCCTACATAATTCTCTCACTCATCCCCTCAACTCATTCCATTCACTGGTTCATCTCTTTTGACTTAACTCACTCACTAGCTTCACATAAGTTCACAACTTTAGGTTCAAAACACCAATTTTTGTTATTGATATCATGAAAGTAATTTTATATTATGGATGATATCTTCTATTAATCACATAATTTCCTCAACCCATTTGGACCTCTCACTCACACTCCATCATCCACTAACACACCTCAAGCTCAATAGTGAACCTTCTTGCTTATATCCATTTTTTTCATAAATATCCTTAGTTTGAACAATCTGTACATCCTCCTAAAGTTCTAATCCCATATTTTGAAATTATCTATCTTTTTACTACTTCCAAATAAATTTAGTAAGATAACTCATTATATAGATACCCTTTTTCTTATAACTACCTTGCCAATTAAGCCTTCTAGCCCTTTTTACACTTGCGTAGAATTCAAAACCATACTAGTCTATAATGTACCTAAAAAAATATTTAATCCTTATATACACACCAAAACATGATTTATTAAATTTTTTAAAGGAATTACCATAGTTATAACCAGATTTATAGGGATTTTAACAATGAAACCCTAGTTAGTGGACTCTATAGATTGAGAGGGGTTAAATTTGAATAATTTTGTTTTGAGATCATTTAAAACTTAACTAAGACCTTACCAAGGTCTTTTATAACCATTTACACCTCTAAAAATAGATTATTATCCTAAACCAATCCTATGGTGGATTAGAATAAGTAAAGCATAGAACATTGCATTCTTTAGTAAGACTATGTAACAATTTCAGTAATCTATTTGCATTTCACAAGGGTTACCAATCTCCAAATGGACTATTCTCAAACTTTTTATATTTCCAATTATACAAAAAATCTTTACAAATCAATAACCATTCATTTTCTCAAACATATACACTCTTTCTTAGCTTTCTAACTAAGTGAAATAGGGGTTTTTGACTGTATACATAGGGTTTACCTTCAAATTGACTATATATTGTACTTTTATCAATTATTTGAAATTCAAACATAAATATTTAGATTTACATACTAACAAGGTTTTTATTTAGATCTTCCAAAACAAAAAAAAAACATAATATTTTCATAAGAAACACTTCAAAAAACATCTACTCACCCATGTTCTTAACTATCATAGGCATGTAACAGGGTTAAAGGACATATATGTTTTTTTCTAATTTTATTTCATTATAAAACAACATATTCAATAACAATTAATTATACATAATTGAAACATATTTAGGATTAATATACCTTGGAAGTTCATTCTTGAATAGTCTTCATTAACTCCATTACAGTCTTGTCTTTCCTGACTATAACCTGCATTATTTTACTCAGACCTCTAACTAACATAAAACATGATATGGTCTTAGACTCAAAATATTTTGAAGAAAAAAATGACCAAGAAAAATTAATATATTTTTCATGGAATAGTAAACACATAGAAACAACTTTTCTTTGTTAACTTAAACCATCATTCATTACATATGCAGTCCATGAATGGAATCTACCACCTTCTTGAAGAGTGTATAGTATTATTTTATATATTTATTCTCCTCTCACCTTCAAATCTCTCTCTCTCTCCTCATCCTAAAATCTTCTATTTCTCCTTACAAACTCTCTCCTTTCTCTCATGCTACAACTCCTAGTTTCATGCAACACCTACATTGGTTTTAGGTGGTTACAACTAAAATTCTTCCACCACCTTTTTATCATGACATGAAATTTTACATTTTGAAATCACATTATATTATTATGGCCCATAGGAAATTAATTATATGTATTCTCTCACATAACCACTTCATACTATGTCCATTTTCTTTCTATTCTTCGGTCTAGAATTTGAATTTTTAAACTTACACTTTTAGAGGGAAAACTCCAAGTACATATTAAACTCACTCATTTTGACTCATGATGATTCTAAGACAATAAATGGAACCTATAGGATACTTTACACATAGCTACATCCCAAAATGGATAATCTATGACTCATAACTAGTATATGAGTCCACAATAACAAAAAATGGTGTTTGCTTACTAGATGCTCCTAGATCATAGGGTTACAGTTTTATAGACTACAAACTTGTTAAAAATAGTACTGTAAATGAAAAATTGAAATGAAAAAAAGAGTAAGAATGAACCTTGGCGATTTTGAAGATGCTTAGTTTTCAAGATTTTATGTTGTGGTAATCAAGTGCTAATTTAAATATTCTACAAATAGAGTTGACTGACTCAATCAAATTTAAAAAACGTATATGCTAAAAAGAAGTTGTGAACAAAAACGACTAGCTCAACTATATCTATAGACTTATATGTTTAATAATAGGAATTGTGAATGGATTTGACTAGCTTGACCATGTATGTAATCCTATAACTGAAGAAAAAGACTATGTCGAGCTGATTGATCTAGTCACTTATATTTGGAAAAGACCTACGTAGATAGAATATAGTCATTTTGGGGTGATTGTATATTAAAACTACAAATAAATTATTATAACTATATTGATAGGTTTAATAAATTATTAAAAAATAAAAATATATAATATGATAATAAAATGAATGCATGAAAGAAAACCTACGAGGGTTTGATTCACGTTAGGTTTAATAAAATGTATACAAAGGAAAATACATGTGACCTATTAATTAATCCTAGGTCGGCGAAGATAAATCATACTTAAACTTCTATTTATTGATACATTAGATAATTAGTTTCATGACCAAGATGGATCTACTAGACTTAACCAATGGATTCATTACCCAAATAACATCACTAGAGAGGGTTATAAAGCCTCTAGTCAAAAAACCCTATGTAATAACAATAACTAGATCCTATGTTTTCATACTCACAAAGTAAATGATAAGTAAATTAAAATCTAATCTATTGATCACCAAATATTGGGGCATAAAGTGGGGGTAATAAAAATAAAAATAAAATATGAATAAAAGATATATATGCAAGTCAATGTATACAAAATATTAATGCATTGGAGAGAAGTACAAATGTTAATCTATTTACCCTTACAAAAGAAGAACAAAGTTATGAATACTTACCTATGAAGATGAACCTAATGATCTTGAATCTCTCCCTTAGATAATGTGTTTTTAAAGAGGTTATTGTGGTATGTAAGGATAACAAGGATAAGTCATCGCTAAGATACACAACTTCTCTATGCATCTAAAAGACTTTTCCATGATAAAAGATTCATATATCCAAAGAGAGTATTGAAACCCTAAGAAATTATCCTCAAGTATAATGATGTATAATAAGATACACAATATATTATTCTTCTTCACTTCCTCTATAAATGATAGAAGTGGATGTGTATATATAGATAAATCTAACCCTAAATTTTTTTAAAAGCTTAGCTGATAGGGTCAGCCCAATTTGACTCTATATCATTAATTGATAAAAATAATTTAGGTCCTAGTCTAGGTCAACTAAGGTAGACCTATACCCCTAATGTTATTTTAACAAATTAAATATGGGTTTAGACTAGGCCAACAGTGTAATGTAGCCTATAAAAAAAGGGTTATACTTAGGAAGGGGATAAGACAGGAAATTAATTGATTGGAGGAGTGTGTAAGAGAGGTGTTAAAAATTAGGTAAGTGTATAGGATAAGGTTGTGTAGATGTAAAATGGTGGTATAAGGGATAAAAATAATTCAAATCACTAATGGTTTGCCCACCCTTTTCTCGGTACACCCTTTAAGGTGTGCACTCAAAGAGATTGAGACTCGAACGGTTACTATAAGAGAGAAATCATTAGTAATAGATAAAGTTTGAAAATATTATGTGTATATAGAATCCATGTTTATATTACATGCCCCCATTAAATTTACAAGTTGGTATAAGTATCAAATATTGAATAAATGTGTAGAACATGCTTCTGAAATATGACCCCACTGTAATCTAAAAACTATGAAAATGTGGATTCCATGTAAACATGACATGCCTTTACAAATACGATCCCCCTTTGAGGTGAGGTAAAAATAGTACCTGGTAGTTAAATAACCTCAAAAAGGTAAGACTAATGTAAATCTACAAATTTAGCCATGTAGCATATATAAGGAAATGTATATAGCTATATGTAACATTGAAGTGCATAAAACTGATGTAATCACATGTAAGCCTAAAATGCATGATAAATATCATAGAAACATATAGATAGTAATAATAAAAGATCAACAAAAAAATAATCACACACACAAGAACATTCAAAATTAATTCAAAAGGTAATGGCCCAAGAAGACTACAAATAAGGGGCATGTTCAAATGTCACAAAATTACATGGACATGACTTAGTCATCTATCGACAAAATAAAAGAATGACATATTAAAATGTCTAATAATGAAATAACATATTTAAATTTACAAGAAATAAAACATAAGTACATGGGCCACATATAATGGAGCATATTCAAATGCTCAAAAAAGCAAGGCAATAACAAGGTAAAACACTCAATGAAGTGTGTAAAGTAAAAAATAGAAGCAACCAACAAAAACATGTCATAGTGGCCCATGGATCAAATGTGTTAGTAAAAAATATCAAGTATATATCATATCAAGTACCCCATGTAATGCATAATCATGGATAACAGGCATGCATAAGTACATATGTAACTTCAAACATGATAGTGTGGAGTGGTCATCGAATAATATAACATGTGTATGTAAATATCATAGAACATGGATGTCCCAAACATCCTAATGATGTGAGTAGAGGGAAGGCCCAACACCTATAAGTGTATCATGTATCTATGTATAGTTTTATATGTGTATATAGGAGATATGCTAGTCCTTAACATGGAAATAACACATATATGCCAAGGATAGAATAAAATATGTAGGTATCAGGAGTGTTTTTGTATTTTTGAATCTCTTTTTTTGCTATTTTTGAAATAAATTTTTTAAAATTTAAAAACTATCCATTTCCCCAATTTGAATCCAAATAATTAACCATTTTCCCAATTTGAATGCAAAGGACCATCTAATAATTTTATTTGGTTATTCACATAACACTGTGTCTTATGACTTATCATAACACATGTTGTCATGCATTTTTGTAAATATATTCTAAATTTTGTTATTGTATATGTATCACTATACCCATCAAATCGCACACATATTTTTATATCTTTAAATTTAAATGTAATACATCTATTTTTCATATTGAACTTTACTTATATATCAATCAACCAAGACCAACCTAAATGCAAGGTGAAATTCAGCTTTGGATTTTTTACCATATCATAGAATATACAATATTTGGTTTGCATGTTATCGGTAAAAATATGTATCCAAGGGAGTTTGTATTTAATAGAGATATATTTAGTTCATCCATATGATGTCCCATTTATTATCTAGATACAAAGTGAGTCCTATTCTATATCAATTGGAATATGGGTACAACATAGCCCATAAATATTTTTAGAAATTGTTATACGTCTACCTGTATGTGTGTTTGGATGTTGGTATTATTAGGGAAGATGTGAAATATTTAACTTTATTTTTTGGGGCAACAAAAAATTTATTTGTCCCATACTCTTATATTTTTAAATTTTAGCCTTCAAATCCCCACATTGACTTGCATTGTGACCTATAATCTGATGGTAATTACAATATGGGAATCCTTCTTGAGGAAAAAGGTGAATCGCTGATCTATGCTAAGTAGAAGGAAAATAAATCATGTTATAATCAAGTAACATGGATACAATAGTATCTATGTTATCTTGTTATGTTTTGATTTGTAAAATTTATTTTGAAGCCTTTTGAGAAGACTCCACATAATCAATATGACTTAAAGGAAGTGGGTTCTCATATGATTGATCTAATGTGTTCAATGGAAAGGAAGGTATAGAAGGATGAGAATTTATATGCTCATCAATTTTAGTTATTTTACCTTTCCCTTTATCTAGTTTTGTATCCAATTTTTTCAAGTCATGAGGATAGATCACGAAAGGGAGGCTAATTGTTTGATTTTATTCAAATTTTTTCAATATTAGTTCCCCTTGTGATGATTCCTAATTTTTATATGCATATGTATACCCAAATGTTTAATTTGTTATTAAATTATTGGTTATCCATGATTGTCTTTAAATTCACAAAGTCTTATTGATTTTGGTTTCACTAGAGAGCCATAGGATGGGTTATACCATGTCCATGTTTTCCCAATCCTTGTTTTTGATACAAATATGATACCCATACTTGATCAAATATCAAAGGCCAAAATTATGAAATATTTTACTTGAGGATTATGAAGTATCTGAAGAACGTGATGCATCCACCATTTTCATATTGGAAAGTTTTATCATCTTATGTTTGTAATGTTTTATAGGTGCAAGATGCTTCCTTATTATTGTTGGCTTAATATGCCTTGTTAAAGATGTCATAATTTCTTAGTCAACCTTCTAAAAATTTTAAATATAAAATGAAGTCCATGAAGGATTATCACCCTTAATAAAGGGAATGTTGTTTGGAAATGTAGGAATAGGATGTTTTTAATCAATAAACTTGAAGGAACATCCCTTTTACTAATGATTTACAAATCCTCCATGATTTCCTTATGGAGTTGACAAAAATTACCATGATCAAATGAAAGTAACTTGTCTCCATGGGGGATCAATTTTGGTATATAAGGCAAGGGCATATGCTTTGGATCTTACTTAGGATATATCAAATCATGCCTTGAAAATATGGGAGCATGGAATTGATTATAAGGATAGTGGCTACCACCATTCAAGGATTTTATATTTTTTTCCTTAGCACTTAGACAAATGCAAGAGTAATGGATTTTGATCCCTACTTGGAGAGAATGTTGAAGGGTTTAATAGACATAATCATCAATGTAATCAATTTTATACATGATAAAAGATAAAAATAACACAAGGAGTAGGATCAGGTAGGATACAAACATCTACAAGAGAATGCTTATACAACAATGATGTTTAGAGATAGGGTTTACCAAATGTTTAACCATAATTTATATGTGGATCCTATTTAGTGGTTAGGGTTAAGGATATAGAAATTATAGGGCACAAGTGTGAATATTGGATATACAATAGGCCAATTAATATACTAAATTCAAAGTATCATATGCTAAATTTATAAATTTGAGATAGGTTATTAATGGAAAGTACAAGTATGCTAGATATAAAAATAACACATGATAAAGTAATTAGTTGTTTCTGATGCTCATACTATATTAGATCTGGTACATGTGGGAAGTAGTAAGATGTATATTCTAGATCAATCATCGTATTTTAGATCTAGTCCCTATGGCTCTCTGGACAATTGTGTTAGCTTGAGATAGTTATGTTAATGCTAGTGTTTGAGGTTGATGATAGTGTCATGTATGTAATATGTGCTCAAAAAATATGTGACCACTTAGATGTTTCTATGTTTTGCTTTAACTTCACTATGGTGCATTGAGATATGGGTCATAGACTATCATTATTGGTAAAATGGTAAAACCCTATCTTTACATCTTTACTATGACCTTGGCAGAATGGGATAGTGGGTACATAATGTTTAGATGAACCATAATGATCCCACTATCAAAGGGTACTACCTATATACCCAATATTCTAGAAGAGGGATTCAAACTCATGTAATTCTCCCTGCATGTTGGATTGTGTGTAAATCATGTAATGTGTAAAGTAAGAATAATAGTAACCTAGCTTATAACTTAGAAAATATTACCTTATGATTGTTCCTTTAGTATATCAAACCTATAACTAGGTTGTTCCTTTGATTTATACCAGAATAAGGAAAAATAGGAAAGCTATTGGTAACTTCAGTGATTCTTGAGTACTCTTTTAGTCTAACTGCTAGGTGTGGAATGAATGAGGGTTGATTTTATATTTATACCAATATTATCAAGAGATAAATCAAATTAAAACACTTAGGCTAACCATTGTAATATGTTTCATTTGAAAATTACATGACTATAGGGCACTAAACACTTGCAATGGGCTAATATAATAATGTCAACACTACTATCTAACCCAAATGTTATTGTCCAAGAATAAAGAGAGTAGTCATAGGCTCAAAACTTACTAAAGTATAATATAAGTGTATTTTAAGCATTATGGGTAGGATGGGATCTTTGTGTCATCAATATAAGGTTGGTTAAACTAAGAGATAGGCCAAGGGACACAAGATATAATAGATACAAGGCTAACAAAAGTAAGGCATGTGTAAAACTAAGAGTAATAACTAGGGTTATGAGTATTCCAAGTGTATAAGACTAAGGTGATACGTAATCAAAAAATATCATCTACAATGTGTACAATCTAGACTTGAAATATAGATATTTTAGTTAATTATAAGTAGGTTAGTACAAGCCTCAAATAGGGTAAAAAAAAGACTATAAAGACTTAAAACAAATTGACATTTGAGATGTTTCCAAGTCTTAAGTGATAAGGAAAACACTCTAGTTTGACCCTTGCAAGGTTATGACAAGGGACTCAAATATCCATTTCCATTTTTAATTAGCACATTTGAGATCAAACATCGACAAGATGCTAGAAAATTATGTATTTTATCCTAGGACCAACTTATGGACCTCACCATATTTGCATTCCAAATTTTCAAAAGATTCTTAAGAATTTCTTGGAATTCTAATTTTTTTTCTTGTAACTCATCTTATTAATGTTTTTTATAGTCTCAATATATCCATATCTCAACATCCTTTTGTAAGTGGTAGAAAGGTTTGAAAAAGTTAAAATTGAGCTTCAACCTTAATAACATGGTCAACCCTCCAAGATAGGTTGGTATTATTCCACTCAAATCCTTGTTTTATAATGCAAGAACACTTAGCTTTTTTAAATACCCCAACTCCTTGGGTATATGACCTATTAACTAATTACAACACAATTACAATGTTTCTAGGTTATACATGGAAGTAATCTCTTTGGGAATGAACTTGATAACATATTGACATTGAGATAGAAGTAAAAAAGTTCTTTCAAGTCATAGATATATTTGGGTATTTTACCATGAACACTATTATAATGCAAACAAAGGCCATTTATACACTTCAAGCAAATTACTATTGGAGAAATAGAACATGATAATCTATATACCTATAATGAAATATGTGTCACTTTACCATGCTCAGTTTAGGTGACTCCCTTAAAATAACCACTGCATGGGTTTCCTCTAATTTGGTATAATACTTAAATAGACGATGGTTTTAAATCCACATTATATACATAATTTATATAAGACAACATCCTTTTCCCATTATTTTAATACACTAGGTGAAAAAATTCATGTAGACTTATCAATTTTAGTCCAAATTAATTATAATTAAAGTAAAAATAAGCCACCTTGGCTTAGTAGAGTTTTTCAATATTGTAGATATTAGCACAAAGTCCTGTGAATAAGGTAAATAATAGTTATGATTTGATAAATTATTGGAAATGGAGGTGTTTTTTTTATATAATTATAGATCTATAAATTATTTCTAACATTAGTGGAAGTATGGTATTTCCCATGACCATGAAACATTATCTTTACCTAATAAAAAATTAGATTCTAGAGCTTAAAAAGTGGTGTAGGGGTGGTGTGAGTGTGTGCATCGTTGAAGTCCACCTACAGTCATAGTAGATAGAAGTTGTATAAGACATCAAATTCAAATTCAAATTTAGTTAGGGTAACAAAAACTTGGATTCCTTTATCTAATAACATTACAAATGGTGATGGTGCATTGTTATTATTCTTCATTGGAATTGTAATTACCAAATATAGCTAACCTAGTGACTTCTCACTACAAGGTGGAAAGATTGTTGGTACATCACTAACCTCATTATTTTCTAATGAATTTCAAAATATAAAATGTTATGGTAAGAATATGACCAACCAAATTATATTCCAATCAACTATTAATTGTGTAGAATACAATCACGCCAAATGAACATCTCTAAAGGAAATATTTATATGAAATTATTGATGCAATTTATTCAAAATAATATATCATTTGGCAAAGAGTGTAATCACCCAAACACCATATGGGATAATGAGACAAACATGGGGAGAAAGAGAAAACACAACAATGCCAAATTTGTGTTTTATTAAACACACACACACACACACACATGCAATAGAAAATGAAAGGGAAGACAACATAACCCAAAATTATTTGGAAAAGGAAACTATTTACAAAGGAATGGAAAATACCATAATACTAAACAATGTCATTTATAGGTTGAGAAAATTATGAGCCTTTGTGGGATAAAATTTGGCATGATGAGTAAATAATTTACAAAGACTAAAGTAAGGAAAATGTCATTTTTTTAATGTGTCCATGGGGAAGGCATGAGGCATAGGAGGAAAGATAAACATTGGTTTAAACACTTGGTCATACACAACACAAAAGTAAAAACCAGTTTTATTTTGCTCATGAGTGAGAGGGATATTATTTGAATTTAAACTTGAAACACGAACATCATGAGACATACCTCCAAAAATTCACCTCTTCGATACTCTTATGATTCTTCCATCATGAATGGATAAATTGAATATCCCATAGGTACCTTCAAAGGTGAGTTCTTAGCTAAAACCTCTTGACACTCCAAATGGATAGAAATTTCTTGTAGATTGCTTCTTGTTTCTTCTTAAAAACTTATTATGTTCTCATGTTCAACATCATTACACACCATATCTTCACCAATATCAAGCCCAGTACCTTCATGACTCATCCCATGCTCTTGAAAAGAGAGTGAATTCTCTTTTTCTATACATTCTTAATCATGAGATAAGCTTTGAATTAAGCACTCTCATTTCATTTTTACTTGTATGGCTCCATAATTTTTTTTTTAAATTGAATTTTTTTATTATCATCCACGACTTCACATATTGGATATTATTTGAAGGTTGGTATGAATATAAAAATGTTTTGTATCATATCGTCATTCACATAAACTTAATCAACCCCAAATTTGATCTCATTTGAAACACTTATCTCTTTTATTTTTATTCCTTTTGCCATACAATGTTTCCCAAACATGCATACTCTTGTTCAACTAAATATTTTCATGATTGAAACCAAAATTAAACCTGGGTAGTAATATAAAATCATAAGATTAGAAGCATGGGCTATGTTCATCATCTCTAGGAATCTTTATCAAAAGAGTCACCAATATTATTTTTCAAGGGAAATACTAACTTAAAATTATAAGAATCAAATGTACCTTTTTGATCCCCAACAAATTTACTAAGAACTATTGGTGTAAATTTTAGTCTCTTTAGTTTTGTGACTCGCCCAATAGGAAGTGATGCAAACACACCAACAGTTACGGGAATCACTATAAATAGTTATTATTATCCTCTCCATTTGAGAGGGGTAGTATCCTCATTGGATATGAATAATTTGGGGATTTTTTGTAATTTTTACTTGAAAACACAAGAGGAAAAAAAAAAATGGGAAAATAGGAGAAACTCACATTAAGATAAAAGTGGACAACTACCAAGATAATTAAAGAGTAGATAAAAAAATGGAATGCTCCTTCTCACACAAAAATAAACATAGGAGTATTATGGGTTTTGGGAATAAAAGGGGAAGCCTAGAAGCATAAAGTGTCCTCAAAAACTAGATTACACATATTTGGTACAAAGTTTCCTTTAGGTTAAATGGTAGAAACTCATGGACATCAAGAAAGGTCATACATGGGGTTTTAAAAACATATTTTGGAAACACCATAGGTTGCACATAATCAAGAAGATGTATAATTTTAATGGAGTCTTCATATATAAATAAAAACTTAGAATTCACAAACAAAGGATATCATATTAAACAAAACCTAAGAATAATCTCACTCACTTGCTTATATTTAATTTGTAACTAGCTGTCTCCAAGATATTTCAAGGAATAATAACCCTTATAAAATCTAGATTTTTTCCTTTTGTACCTTTTTTTCCTTTACTTGGAAGATGAAAATCCATTCCTTTACTTCTTTTTTGATTTTCTTATTTAGGCAAATTCACAATATTAAATGCAATTTTCAATTTTTTATTTTACAATAATATTAATTATAAAAATAATTAATTTATAAAATATCAAAACGTATAGTCATTTAATGAATTTAATTAACATTAGATAATTAATAAAGTAATTAAGTCAATTAATTTCCTATCAATCCCACAACATCAAATTTATAACCTACTCCATGTAGGCTATTCAAAAAGGTTGCCTTGTCCATTGGGTTATGGGGTCCCACAAAATAATATATAAAACAAGACAATATAAAAAAGTAAGGGAAAAGAATAAAATGTTGTAGTCAAATTTTTATGGCCCAATATCATACAAGTGTGCATTTTAAAAATAAATCAGTTTGGAAAATAAAAATATCAATTTACATGTTTTTGTGACTTTTTGGGAAAATAATTATATGTGGGTATTCTTATTCATACTCACAATCATTTCTCTTCAAAAAATATTTGAAGTTTTCACATAAGAGTTATTAGATGCGAACATTTGATTATGAATTGTTTCAATAAAAAAATCTTTCTTTGCTTCATTTATTTTGAACTCAATATACAAATGGAATATTTGGTTATTTCAAAATAAATTGGAAAATAATTTAGCATTGATATGGGTTTAAAATATCTAGAGGAAAATTATTGTGTTGAAAAAGCAGGGTAGTGTTCTTCTTTGTTGACTGGTTCATGAAAGTTGTCAAATTTTAAAAAAATTGGTATTTTTTGGGAAGATATGTTGAAGAAATAAGTATGTTTATGGATGATTATTTTGACAACTCAAAAATACATTTTAATCAACATTCATTTTTTCATTTTGAGACCATAATTCTTATTACAAAACCAAAATTTGCATTTTAATTAGTTTATTTAAAATTGAGATAAGGAAGAGTGTGAGAATTTTGAAACATGAATGCTCAAGAAATTTTTTGAGATACAAGAATAATTTTGAAAATGGATAAATCATTAGACATAGTCATATTAATCATTTAATTACATATAAACTTGTGAGTGATATTTGTTATAAAAAATATAAGGGGCCCCACACATTAGAAGTGTTATTTGATATTTATTTTAAATATATTATTTCTCGAGTCTCAGTCTTATTATTTAATAAAGGTCAAGCTATGAACTAGATAATTAGTTAACTATAAAGTGGTTATCTTTTATTTTAAAGTTAATTAACTTTATTATTAAAGTTAACTAAAATTTATTTGTAACTTCAATTATAAATTCCTATAATGAAAAATATTTATAATGAGACTTGAAGGACATTATAAGGGGGGGGGGAACATACATAGGTACTAGATCTCTTTGATTTCAAAGCTTTCATACTACACTTCTTTCTATGAGGCATCTATGAGATTGGATGCCACTTGTAAATAGACCCAATAAAAAATTATCTAATGGTGAATTAAACTACTTGATATATGTAGGTATATCTAGGTTAATTATTTATTTTTAACTGATTGTCTAAAGTTGATCCAATATTAACTTTTTTGATGATTACTAAAATATGCTAGCATATGTGAAGAAATCATTTTGTACTTCACTTTAAAATTGATGAATATGTCATATTTATTATGACATATTATTGGGTTATCACTGTATAGTTGTTTCTCTCTTGAAGAGTCATTTTTAAATAGTGCTGGATATAATTTTTTCAAATAAAATCTTCTATTCTCTTTATCTTTGAGTCAAATCCTCATATTTTAGTTATTCTTGTTTGTTTATTAGTTTTAGTTTTATTTTATTTTATTACTTTCATAGTCCCTATTTTATTTAATATTTTTGAGATTAGTTTTTATTGGATCTTTCTTAGACTAGTTATTTTTTCCTTACTTAACTAATATTTCATCTAATGCTTTAGATTAAGTATTTTTTTACTTATTTATTACTTAGTTTTAAACTTTAGATTAGCATTTACTTTTAGTTTTTTTTATTAAGTGATTGATTTAACCTTTACTCATATCATGACTTTAGATTAATGTTGATTCTAGCTATTTTATCCTTAGTTGGTTTCAGATCCACATATTTTACCTTGATTTCATTGTCTTATATTATTTCTCTTAACTTTGTTTTAGTATCATTGTGGTTTTAATGAAATTCGATTACATAAAAGATATAATAATAATTTAAAATATTAGAAATATGAATTAGATTTATTTTGTTTAATATATTTACTCCTTAATAGGATCTAAAATGTTAGATAGTGTTTTTTTATTTCATAACACACCCTATTTTAAAAAAATTAGGGTACCTATTTTTCAATTTATGATTCTAGTCTCACTTGCCATGGTCTAATCGAGCCTCACCTTATTTGTGCATGGTTTTTTTCATTGTAACATGTGTGGTATTTTTTTTAATAATATATTTTATTATTCACATTTTAATGTCTCAAAACCTAATTCATTGTAGCATGTGAGTCTAGGTGATTAATTTTCATATGCAACACTTAGCTTGAAAACATACGCTAGTGGGTTGTTTGTCTCCCTTTGCTAAGCCAAATGATATTATTGATTGGGTATTTGGGTATTTTGGTACATTTTCAGTGAAAAAATGGGTCTTAAAAGTAATTTTTTTCATCAACCACATCTGATTGATTAATTTTCATATATATCACTTCTCCCATAAATGAGTGTTTGACATTATCTAGTCTACTTTTTGTTAGTTGACTGAGTCTTTCAATTAGGTATTCACAGTATGTCTAGGTGATTGCATTAAGTAATAAAGATAAAAAAACCTATCCATTATGTTAAATAGGTCATGAAAATAAAATTTAATGTTTTATACTTTATCTGAAGTGAGTTCTTTACCTACAGTTCATGAGTTTAACTAAGATGTTGTAGACACTATTTATGAATTATATAGCATCTCAATCTTGTACACTTGGAAAATACAAACCTTGGTTGTTCCTCTTAGTTATATCCATTTCTCACTACCAAAAACATTGTATCCTTTATCTCTCTATGATAATTTCTTATCTTTTAGTCCAACCAATGTTATTATAATAACTTAGACTTTATACCATACTCAGAATGCTATAATCTTGTTTATCTTCTATCTCTAAAAATTTAATTTAGGGGAATCACTACCCCTTCATAAATACTATTTAATTTCATGTTTTGAGTTTATTAGATCCTTTAGGTGGTCTTTACAAAATATTTTGTATGGTTTTCAAGCACTTTAGTGTTGTAAAAGGTCCAAGTGTGATGACCTTGTGTTTTAGAGGGTTTAGGGTGATTAACACTTGTTAGTAGTTAAAATTCCTAATTAGGCTTAGAGAATTTTGATACATTGGAATAAAATAGGTGGTTATCATAAGTTAGTTATAGAATATTTTGGATTAAATAATGATTTTCTTGTGTAAAATAGGTTAGGTCATATCAGAGAGAGGAGATTGAGGGGTTGTATTTGAAGGAAAAGGAACAAGTAAGCCATGAAAGTGAATGAATAAAGAATTTGTATTGTGTTCTTTAATTTTTTTGTAGACTTTACAATGTTTGAATATTCATGGCATTGATAGTTCAAAGGGAGCATGTGTAAAGTTTCTTGATCAAATAGATGTTTGGACTTATTGGTGAGTTTATTTTGGTGTATTTCTAAAGATTTTTCACTTCTTTCAAGTTTGATTTCATGTATTTGTATGAAGGAATACATTGAAAACATTATTCTTCCCTTGTATTCTATATTTTGGAAATTGTTTCAAAGAGAAACTTCAAAGGCTGAGTACATGATATTGTGTTGAGTATCAAATGATTAGAAAAGTATAATACATTGAGGTGGAATGTAAGTCAGAGTCATGAAAATGGTTAGATAGTTCTTTAGCATTGAAGGACATATAAATTTGACCCCATATTATAAAATAAAGATTTGTTGAGAAGATTAAGAGAAGCCCTTGTATTAACTATGTGACAATAGAGAGAGATTAAAGAAACATCATGAGAATAAATAGGCATTGCGTGAGTAAATTTGTTAGATCATATTTTAAAGTGGTAAGCCTATATTCTCTTGTTTTGAAATTATTGTGAAATATATATTTCTTTGTAAAAAAATATTCTATTCAAGGAATATGAATGGTGCGTGTCTATATCTATATGAAGGAATACAAATCATTCATGTCTATTTTGTATTCTAGGAGTAAGTAAATCTGCACATGAATTAACAATAGTGAGGAAGAGATTAAAATGGTATTCAATATGTGTCAACCCATGCCAGAGTTTAGAGATCATTCTTGATAAAGAATTTATTCCCTGAGGTCTGCAAACTATGTTTTACACACATTCATGCTATACTGAGACCAAATCCTTATAAAAATAAATCAAATAAGAATTTTATAGATTTTAGGATGCATAATTTTCTAGCATAAAGTCTAAAACCTTGTTTATAGTTGTTTGAATTAGTTAGGAGGATTTAAATAGAAGCTCTATTAACCCTTCTTAGATGGAAACAACCTGTGTTATTCAATACAATCATGATGAAAATAGATAAAAGTTTTGAAAACATGTTGAAAGTCTAGAATAAATAATTTTTAACTCTCAAATTTCCTAGATTTCAAGATTCATAGTCAAGCACACTAAAGTGGATGATAGAAGATTCAAACTAGCTAACTAATGATTGTGGGAGAATCATGAAGTTTGCATCTACACACAGAATTTTCTAAACATTAAAATTTTAAACTCAACCTAGTGTTAATAAGGACCTATTTAATTCTGAAGAAAGAAAGTTTAAATATCAGTTTCAATATTTAAATGGTGTTTTATTTTTAAATTTGTGAATATAATTAATGGATAATTTGAAATATAAAATCAAAATAGAGAACTTGTGAATATAAACCAATGCATGGAAAAGTTGTGATATAAATGAAATGTACTAAAAGATCATAAGGAGTATATAAAAGGTTGTAAGAAACATAAACTAGTCCATTGCAACCTAGAGATAAGAAAGGTATAATGAATCAATGACCAATTGTTCAAGAAGTGAATAGTAAAATAAAGGCAAAGCATGAAACTAAATACAAAGTTGAGACAAGTTGTAAAAACCTTTGCATCATTTTTGGTATCAGAGAAGGAGTATCATTGGGAAGTAGGTGAAGAATATTTTTAAGAGGCCAGGTATACATTTGTTCTTGATTTTTAGTTTTGATAATTTTATTGAAAGTATGATAAAGATTGTTTGAAGAGATTATTCAAGAAGAATTGTAGGTGATTTCAAGAATTGGTCTGATAGTTTGATAGCCCAAGAGAGGATTGAGAAGAGGAGCTAAATAAACTCACAGTGAGAGAGCAAAGTGATTGTTCAAACATATTTATCCAAGGAGAGAGCTTGGATGAGGATGGAATAAGGTGGAAAATACTTGCTTAAGGTAGAGCAAGGTGAAAGAGACTTTCTTGAGAGAGAAAAAATGCCCAAAGAAAAAGACAAGCTGAGAGAAGCAGAGAGACTTTTAGGTGAATAGGTAGAAGGATTTTTTATAATATTATCACATCACATGTCATACACACAAAACAAGGAGAATTTAGACTATTTTGTTGAGAAAGTATGTCGAAGTAATTGGCCATGGAGATATAAGTCATCGATTAGGTACAACAAGAAGAAGATAAAGAAATTACAGAGGTTGAGAGGAATGAAATAGAAAAGAGGAAACAAGTAACAACACAACATATCAAAATCAAGCATAAAGAGAATAAGCAAGGAAGAACAAGAAAGTGGATGCCAATAAAGAAAGTAGGAGATTACTTTTGTTAAATTATGTGTTTCATGTATAAGATGGTTATAATACAAAAATAAAGTGTTGAAGATGATCCAGTTGAAGGATAAAGTGCAAAATAATGACCTTAAAGGTGGAAGCAAGAAAGAGAAGAATGAGGAGCCATTATAAGAGCCAACAAGAATTAAAAGGGCCTAAGTGTTTCAAATAAGCCATGAGATCTAGGAGGAGGAACCATTAAACCAAAAAATTTGCAAATAATATCAAAGTCAAGATAGTTATAACTTTTAGGGATAGTTTTCTTTTTCTCTTGGATAGTATGATATAGGGGCATCACCACCCATTTGTAAATACTAGTTATTTTGATGTTTTGAGTTTTAGTAGATCCTTTAGGTGGTCTTTAGGAAATATTTTGATATGTTTTTCCAGAACTTTAATGTTGTAAAAGGTCTAAGTGTTATGGCCTTGTGTTTTAGATGGTTTATGGTGATTAGCACTTGTTAGTAATTAAAGGTCCTAATTAGGCTTAGAGATTTTTGATACATTAGAATAAAAAAGGTAGTTATCATAAGTTAGTTATAAAATCTTTTGGCTTAAATAATGATTTATTGTGTAAAGTAGGTCAAGTCATTCAAGAGAGGAGATTGAGGGGTTGTATTTCAAAGAAAAAGAACATGTAATACATTAAAGTGAATGAATAAAGAAGTTGTATTGTGTTCTTGAACTCTATTATAGACTTTGCATTGTTTGAATATTCATGGCATTGATAGTTCAAAGGGAACATGTGTAAAGTTTCTTGATCAAATAGATGTTTGGACTTATTGGTGAGTTGATTCTAGTGTATTTATAAATATTTTTGACTTATTTCAAGTTTCATTTCATGTATTTATATGAGGGAATAAATTATATATCTTGTTATACCCTTGCATTCTATATTTTGGAAATTGTTTCATACAGAGACTTCAAAGGTTGAGTACATGATATTATGTTGAGTATCAATTGGTTAAAGAAGTATAATACATTAAGGTGGAATGTAAGTCATAATAACGAAAATGGTTAGATAGTTATTTGGCATTGAAGGATATATAAATTTGACCCTAGGTTTTGCAATAAATATTTATTGAGAAGACTAAAAGAAGCCCCTGTATTGACTATGCGATAATAGAGAGAGACTAAAGAAACATCATGGGAATAAAGAGGCATCATGTGAAGAAATTTGTTAGAGAATATTTTAATGTGGTAAGTCTATATTCTCATATTTATAAATGCTTGTGAAATATATATTTCTTTGTAAAAAAAGAATCTATTGAAGGAATATGAATTATGCATGTCTATATCTGCATGAAGGAATATGAATTGTGCATGTATATTTTGTATTATAGGAGTAAGTAAACATTAAAATTCATTAATGGTAGTTAGGAATATATTAAAGTGGTATTTTATATGTGTCAACCCCATTCAAGAGTTTAGAGATTGATCTTAATAAATAATTTATTTCTTGAGGTCTGTGAATTGTGTTTTGCATAATCTGCTAACACAAAGTCCAAATCCTCATTTAAAGTTGTTTGAAGTGGTTAAGAGGATTAGAATAAAAAATTTATGACCCTTCTCAGATGGAAACAACCTATGTTATTCAATATAGTCATGATGCAAATAGATAAAAGTTTTGAAAACATGTTGAAAGTCTAGAATAAATAATTGTTAACTCTTGAATTGCCCAAATTTCAAGATTCATAGTCAAGAAAATTAAAGTGGATGGTAGAAGATTGAAATTGGATAACTAATGATTCTAGGAGAAGCATGAATTCAATATATTTACACAAAATTTTGTAAACATTCAAACTTTGAACTCAACCCAGTGTTAATAAGGACTTATAAAATTATGAGTAAAGAAAGTTTACAGATTGGTTTCAAGATTCAAATGGTGTTTTTTAAAAATTTGTGAATATAATAAATGGAGAGTTTGAAATATAAAAGTAGAATAGAGACCTTGTGAATAAAAAATAGAAAATATAAATTTTTTGATCAAAATGAGATGTACTAAAAGATCATAAGGAGTATATAAAAGGTGTCAAGAAACACAAACTAGTCCATTACACCCTAGAGATAAGAAAGGTTCAATGAATCAATGACTAAATGTTTAAGAAGTGAATAGTGAAATAAAGGTAAAATGTGAAACTAAATACAAAGATAAGACAAGTTGTAAAAACCTCTACATCAAAGTTATAGACCTATGCCTATTTTCCAACTACTTAGATACTTTCATCCCATTTAGATGCCTATGATAATGCAAGTGTCCTCTTACAATGTAAGTGTATAATAACCTAAATTCCTACAATTTTCAAAATAAAAATATCCCTATGGTTGGCCTAAATTATTTAAACAAGATGTTATCAAAAGGATTGGTATATATGCATGATCATTCCTCATCCATACCTCACCTAGCATAAACCTAACACATGCCTAAAAACTCATAAAAAAACTTACCAAAAACATTCAATCAATCATTCAAGTGATAAAAACTTCCCTATTTTCTCTTAATTTCATATCAATCATAGGGATAACACATCTATAGGTCTGAAGTACTTAAAGATCATGCCATGAGTCTTATTTACCAAGTTACAAGTTAGGTCATTATTTTAGTTGTTTTTCACATATTTCACCCTTGTGCACACATAAGAAAACATATTAGGGAAAAAATACATCATTATAAGGCCCTCTTCAGAGTAGTGTCTATTTAGGCAACACCCACTAATAGAGGGGTCTTTGGGGTTAGATTGAAAACATGATCCCACTAACCTATTTTTCTCATAATCATTATTAAGATGAAGAACTATGGTTTTGCTATTTGACAAGGAGTGACAATCCATGATCTGGATCTAAGCACACTATGATCAAAGGTGACACAAAACCTAGAATATCCTATGTGGTCACATCTAGATTTAGTAGGTATTCTATATAGGAAACTTACATCCTAGATAGATAGAAGAATCTACATAACCATCTGAGGTTGATACAAGTGTCCAAGACTATGGAAGTCAAATTTTTAAAATTTGATGACTGATTAAAAATCCAAATCTAGTTTATTTCCAACTTATCTAATATCATATATGAATTCACATATTAGCCTATATAAGTGTCATTATTTACAATTTACTTCAATGTAAATTATTGGTTGTAATTTCTATTTTTAGCATATATCAGTATTTAAATTCAAAATATTATTTATCTAAGTTTTTAATTAATTGAAATACTATATAGATAGTTTATCAAAATTCTTACCTAGCCTATTTCTATGCCCTTTAACCCTATATTTACTTAATCTATATTTTAGGGTTAAATATTTAGTAAACCCAACCATTTATTTAAAAACCTTAGATGTATTAGGTTTTTTAATTTTTCTTACATATTCTGATTTGAAATTTTTCAAAAATTTCAAAAAAAAGTTAATTCATTTTTTTCCTTTTCTAAATGTGTGTTCAATATGGATATATGTATTATTTACTTAATTTAATACTACATAATGGTAGTTGTTACTTGTTATTTTCATATATGGTTAATTTAATAGAATTTTTGAGTTAAAAAATTGGTCATTTCAAATCTAATTCATTATTGCATACTTCTTAGTGCCATAATGTTTACAATGAAATTCTACCTATTACCACAAAATGCCAAAGAGAATCCATGAAAAAATATTTCTCTTCCCACCATATTACAAGCTCTTCCAATGATATTATTTCTAAAACTTCACTCTTAGACTTATTACATAATTCTTCACATTATAAAGATGTTTTTGTAGATGCATTACACATGACCTTTTTACCAAGTAATTTGGAGTCTCCATATGTGGATTCCATGTTAAAATCTATCAAATGGATTAAATATAATATTTATTTTGAGAAATAAGATTTCCCACCTCAAGACCTCATAAATTATTATTTACCACTATATATATAGGTGCGCACGTGAAATAAAATAGTTAAAAGAGTCCTCAAGGATAATGGTTCAATACTCAACATTTACAACACATCATTTATTTATTTACTTAACATTGGAGCTAAATATTTGTAACCCTCCAAAATAATAATAAAAATATTTGATTATGTTTCATGATAAGTATTGGGGAAATATCATTGAATATTACAATATGACCCCTACATTACCTACTTGGTACCAAGCTATGCCAAATTATTTGAAATATAACATACTTTTAGGATGGCCTTTGATACATGAGGTGTATATGGTTCCCTATGTGTATTTCTTTCCCTCTAATTTGTACACATTCTTAAAATTCATCCATTAGGGATCTATTTACACATGTCCAATGTATATAATCCCTTAGAACATTGTGTAATGGTCTAACAAATGGGATAATCTTATACGATAATCCTATAATCATAATTTTAGTTCTTGATATTTATTAAAATATAGGTACAAAGGATAAGTATTGGGAAAAATTGAGCAAGATATATCTCAACCTATCTCTCATACGAATAACACAAATCGACATGGATTGGGTTTCTAGAGACTATCTAAAATTCATAAACCATATAATAATAATAATCCTTGTTTAAAAAATGCCAAATTATAATGTATGCATACCTATACAATGGGTCTACAATTGGTCAACTCTCATATATTTTATAAGAATGCTTATCTAAATTTTTTGACATTAGATGAGTTCTCAAATGATGAGTCTTTTCTTGAGTACTTGTGGGAATATAATGATCTCCCTTCCTTCTATAATAAGAATATGTTTCCTCATGTGGCCTTTTATCATGATTAATTTTTTGAAAGTGATGATACTAATATATAACATGATGCATATAATACTATTCCTAATACACCATTTATCATTGAATGAATAAATAATAAAATATAATTATAAAATAGATAAAGGTCCTCAACCAATGTTACTTGCTTCAATTATGTAGGATGATGAAGGCAAGGCCTATTGGTATGTCCTACATGATTACCATAAACTATTTTCTTGGTATTACTTAGATATGCCTAGGATTGACCCATCAGTGGTAATGCACAATATGTTATTGTATCCATGTAAAACCTATTAAGGAAAAGATTAATAAAATTCATCCCAAAGTAGAATTGATAATATAAGATGAGATTCAAAATACATTATAAATATTATTAATAAGATCCATTACATATACATTATTTGGTGTCTAAAAATTTACCTATTACTAAGCCTAATAGTGAGATTTAATGTTGCACAAATTACCATGATTTAAACAAGGCTTGTCCAAAAGATGATTTTAAATTACCTATAATTAACATGACTATTTATTATATAGGTGGATATGATACATTTTAATTTATGTATGGTTTTTATAGATATAACCAAATCAAAATTAACCCAACAAATCAAGAAAATACAACATTTACTTCTCCATAGAGCACATTTTGTTCTATGGTCATGCCTTTTAGACTCAAAAATGTAGGAGAAACATATCAAATGGTCATGAATAATATATTTCATGATTTATTAATAAAAATATTAAATATTATGTTTATTTTTTACTCATAAAATCTAAAAGTCACCAAGACCATGCTACTAATTTATGAAAAATATTTAAATGCTCACAAAAGTTTAATGTATGATTAAAACCCCAAAAATGTGTTTTTGGAGTGTCTTATGGAAAGTATATTGTGTACATTATTTCTTAATAATTAATCAAGTTTTATCCAAAAAAGTTCAAATATATTGTTGAGATACCAACACCAACTAATCTAAAATAGTTACAATGTTTACAAGGTAGATTTCAAGCTATCCAATGTTTCATTACTTAGTTGGCTGATAAAACAATTCCCTTCACATGTTTTCTAAAAAATGACACAAAATTTATATGGGATAATATTTTTCAATAAAGTTTTTGATAAAATCAAAGAATATTTAACAAGGCCACCGTGAAGTACCTTAGCTCCTGAATTTGAGGACTTGTTTGACTAAGTGGTTTCACACCTCAAGTATAAACCAAAAATGACAAAAAAAAAATCAAAATCCAAAAGCATTTTTAGTATTTACATGTTTTATTATCTCCTTATCATATATTTTATTGGTTGCATGTTGGTATATGTCATATCAATATTTTATGTATTCACATGTTTTGCACATCATTTGAGTGTGATTTAGGCATAAACAAATACATGATCTATGCAATTTCAAATGTTGGGCCTTCCATTTACTTATGTCATGTGGGCATTGGGGTCATCCACTTATTTTATCATGATACATCTAGATTATATCATTAAATTATCACCTTACATTATTATGTCTAACTTTATGTACTTACTCATACCTTTATCCATGCTTATATCTCTCACATTGTACTTGATATGCTATGTACTTAACATTTTTTGCTAACACATAGAATCCATGGGCTGATATGCTATGTTTATGTTGGTTTCTTATGATTTTAATTTATATTTTTCCTTGAGTGTCTTGTTTTTATTGTTTTAGTATTTGAATATGCTCCATTATTTGTATCCCCCATGCCTTTGTTTGCCTCTTTGAAATTTAAAAATGTCATTGCTTGATGTATGGACATTTATGTATGTCATGTTTTTTTTGGACATTTAACTAAATAATGTACCTTTTAATATTTTGAATTTGAACATGCACCCTATTTTTTATCACATTGGACCATTGTCCTTTGATTTTCTATTGAGTGATCTTGCATGTGTGCTTGATTACTTTTTAAACTTGTAAAGTTAATCTCTAGATGTTTCAATGATGTATATCATGACTATTAGGACTTGATGTGATCATATTTTACATGCTTCAATGATATATATAGACCTAGACATGTTTCTCCTATATGTTACATGATGCACTTGTAGTTTACATGGTTATCTTATCCTTTTGAGGTAGGGTAACTACCAGTTTCTACTTCCCCTCACCTTAAAAATGGGGGAATATTAGTGGGGGAATGACATGGAGGCATGGATTCCACATTATTCATATATTTAGATTATATTAGGGGCATGTTTTAGAAACATGTTCTCCACATTTGTCATAGTTTTAGATGTAAAGTGGGGGCATGCTTTGGAAACATGTTCTCCACACTTACACTAGTTTTTAGTTTCAATTTGTAGTGGGGGAATGTTATGGAAAAATGTTCTCCAAACTTAAACAGTTTATAAATTGGCCAAATTACACAAGTATATGATTCAAATACACATTTATGGAATAATTATATACATTGGTACCATGTTATACCCATTTTTTAGCATGAAACATACATAATATGCATATGTTATGCAATGAACAATTAAATTACCAAATCAAATGAGTTTTTAGATTTCAAACACTTCTATGGACTTTAAATCACTAGGTTGGACCATTATGGACTATATTAAACCAATATATTATAGTATTTAGTTCACTTTTGGTATGGTTGAGATGATTAAATCACTAAATATTGAAAATTATATAGGTTAGACTTGATTTCATCATCAAACCTCACAATATTTATAGCATGAGTTGAATTGGATCACTCATACACTAAGTTATAATTATGACTGGGTTGCACGATTGAGGTAATCTCAAATTTTGGGTGGAAATTAAACTTTCCTCTAAGGTTCAGGACAAGTTTTGTCCTTCAATATTTATATAATTATGCACTTTCTAGATTTATGTTTCTCCTAATCTCATCCTTAATGGTTCATAATGATATATCTTTTCAAATCAAGTTTTGAAAAGGCAAGGTAGTTTCATTGATACACATGTGTAATCTTAAACATTTCTCTTTAAATGTTAATCATTTTAATGATTTTGATTTAAGATTATATGCACTAATTATATACTGTAACATGCTCTTGGTTATAGGTCAATCACCAACAAAGCACTCAAGTTAGGATCACTCAAAGGAAAGGTGTGTTATACACATCCAAGTATGCATTTATTTTCATTTAAACTAGAAATTTAATTATTGGATTGAATATCAAAAAATGTAGACATTATTTTAGAATTATATATCACCTTAGTATTTTACACCTGGAAAATGCAAACCTTAGATGTTCCTCTTAGTTCTAAAAATTTATTTCTATCAAAAGGTTCATATATGTTATATCTCTATGATAATTCACTATACATTAGTAAGACCAATGTTATTCTAATGAATCATACTTTTTATCATACTAAAAAAGCTATACACCTATTTATCTTCTATTTGATAAAGTTCTAGACTTGTGCTTATTTTCCAAATGCTCATACACTTATGTTTCAATTAGGCACCTATGTGTATAGAAGTATCATATTCTAATGAAAGTTCCCAATGTATTAAATTCATCTAAATCTCAAATTAAATGTATCCTTATGGTTGAATTAAGTTATTTAATTCAATATGTTCTCCAAAAAGATTGGTATATATGCATGATCAATTCTCATTCATACCTCACCTAACACAGTTGTAACAACTCATAAGGTTAATTACCAAAATAATTTAATCAAGAATTCAAGCAATCAAAGCTTCCCTATTTTATCTTATTTATATGTCAATCATAGGTACAACACATATAGGACTAAAGTACTAAAAAAGTATGACTTTTTTCTAAGTTACAAGCTAGGTCACTATTGTACTTAATTTTCACATATTTCACCCTTGTGTATACACAAGCCAATATATTAGGGGAGAAATACATTAGTCTAAGGCCCTCTTTAGAGTATTGGATATGTAGGTATCACCCACTATTAGAGGTTTCTTAGGGATTAGATTGATACCATGAACCCACTAACCCATTTTACCCACAATCACGATGAAGATGAAGAACTTAGGTTTTTGTATTTAACGAGTGATAGACCATGATCCATATTTGAATAAACTAGAGCAAAGGTGACACAAAACCCAAAATATCCCAAGTGGTCAAATCTATATCCATTAGGTATTCCATACTAGACACCTACATTAAGGTTAGATGGAAGTGTCAATATAACCTTCTGAAGTCAACACAGGTGTCAAGACCATAGAGGTCAAATTTATATAATTTGACAACTGATCCATAATCTAGATTTAGTTTATTTATATCTACTTTGACATAAAATATAAATGCACATAGTAATATACATAAGTACCATTATATTCCATTTATTTAAATATTAATCATTGGTTGTACTTGTTCTTTTTAGCATATCTTAGTATTTAATTTAGAATGTTTTTTATTTGAATAGAGATATTTTATCACCCTTGTGTCTTATGCTATTTATATCCCCTTTAACTCTAGATTTATTTAATCTATATTTTAGAATTAAATAGCCACTTGGGCATGAAATAGTCTTGCATGGTCCAAATAGAGTGAAATGGCATATTTTGTGTTTTGTATAAGGTCAATGTACATAATGGTCATTCCTGATTCCAAATGGGCCATAAAGAATAAAATGTCACACCATGCTAAGTGTAAAGTATTTAATAGGCATGGAGCTAAATGAAATGAATTAAGACTCAATGCACTTTAAAAAGGACAAATAATTTTTTTAAATGCTAAGTGTCCGTCCAAAATGAGGTGAATTTAATTATTTTTAATAAAAAATCCACTAGATAAATGTTTAAAAAATACCAAGTATGCATAGTGGTCAAATTTGAAGGACTGGCCTTCATTTCAAACTAAAGGGTATTTATGCATCCAGCCCTTCGGTGATGAAAAGTTTTAAAAAATAGTTTCCCTTCAATTGACAAGAATAAATTTAGTTTCCCTTTGATTGACATGAGTAAATTTAATATGCATGTCACTAAAAGTATGAAATATAGAAGCTTTGATTTTAATTTTTAGGGAATGATTCAAACACAAAAATAAAATTCTTAATAAATTTTTGGAAATGCAACCTACAAAAATTATTCAATGAAATTATAGCATTAACCCAAAAGGGTACACAAATCATAATTCATAACATCTTACTTTATATAAATCAAACGTACTTTTATTTTCCAATAAGCTAAAATAAATAATTTAAATCATAGAACTGGGTTGAATAAAATCTAACTATGTAATGTTACACTTACAATATCAAATCAAATATTCATAACTTCCATATCTAGCTGGTTCATTTCATGGTAATTCCTCAATATGACAAGATCTATTCCATGCACCTATTGATACCATCTATGAGTAGGTATCCCTACCCACCCCAACCATTGGTTGAATATGGAAGTTGGAATGTAGTAACCAACTTGGAGCATATAACTAAAACCAAAAACATGATGCATAATAACATCATTATTTTATTTTTACCTATATACAACACCTTTACTAGTACACAACAAACTTCCAAGACCAATCTAGCTCATTATTGTTGCATATGTACCCAATCCAATAAGAATGGCATTATCAGTACCTATTTATAGTCTAGTAATAAAACAAATATAAATGTAAATGTTGTATTAATGATTATAAATAGTTTTAAATAACATTTAAATATTCAATGTCAAAATAAAGTAAATTATAAATTAAATATTATGAAAGTTTTAGTCTTATATATATATATATATATATATATATATATATATATATATATATATATATATATATATATAATGAAACAATATATATATTTGAAGTGAGATTAAAGTGATATTGGTCTCATAAAACTATATGTTTAAATATATGTATAAACAAGTTACAACTACAAGTTTTAACGATATGTATTAGTCAATTTTTTTAAAACAAATTATAGTTTTAATATAAATGTTGGATTAGGAGTGGGAATTTTATGTCACATATATGCCATTAATGGAAGTTTTTGGAATTAGAAGATTGGGAGTGGACTATGGGTAGTTGTTAACTTGTTTGTCCACAATCTGTTCACCTTTCTGAGTGTAAATTACCAAATTACCAATCTCAATTCTCACTATAAATTAGTATTATAAATATGTAAAACCAATATCACAGTTCACTATAATTATCAAATTACCAATCTCACAATTCACTGTAATTACCAAATTACCAATCTCACAGTTTACTATATTACCAAATCACCAAATTACCAAATTAAAACTATTTATAATCATTATTACATCATTTACATTTATATGTTTTATTACTAGACTATGAACAAGTACTACTAATGCTCTTCTTGTTGAATTAGTATTATAAATATATAAAACTAATTTCACTATAATTACCAAATTTAATCTCACTTTAAATTAGTCTTGTGTGTGTGTGTGTGTGTGTGTGTGTGTGTAATTTAAAATTGTTTGTAATCATTAATACAATATTATATATGTTTTATTATTGGACTATGAATAGGTACTACTAATTCCCTTCTTATTGAAATAGTGTTATAAATATATAAAACCAATCTCATAGTAAAGTAGTATTTTACACACACACACACACACACACACACACAGTTTTATGAGGCCAAAAGGATACAAGTCACAACAATCATAATTCATAACATCTTACTTTATAAAAATTAAATGTAATGTTATTTTCCAAGGATGAGATAAAAAAACATTTAAATCATAGAACGAGGTCGAATAAAATCTAGCTATGAAATGTTACACCTCTAATACCAACTCAAATATTCATAACTTCCATATCCAGATAGTTCATTTCATGGTAATTCCTCTATATGCCAAAACCCAATCCATGCACCTACTAACACCATCCATAATTGGGTATCCCTACCCATCCCAACCAATAGTTAGAGATAGAAGTAGGAATGCAATATCCAACTTGGTGCATACAACTAAAACCAAAAATATGATGTAGAATAACATCATGATTTTATTTTTACCTATATACATCACCTTTTCTAGTGCACAAAAAACTTCCAAGACCAACCTAGCTCATTACTATTACATCTGCACCCAATCCAACAAGAAGGGCATTAGGAATACCAGTTCATAGTCCAATAATAAAACATATAAAAATATAAATGTTGTATAAATTATTATAAAAAGTCTTAATTAATATTAAAATCAATTTCAAACAAATTTCACTTCACTTACAAAATGTTGATCACAAAAAGTATAAATTATAGAAGATTGAATTGTAATTTACTAGAGAACAATTTAAACACACAAAAATAAAACACATATTAATTTAGATTATAGCATTGGTTTCAAATTTTATAAAAAAATTTCCTTTTGACACTAAAATTATTATGAAGTTTTTTCTTTCTTCAATTTTCTATTCCAAACTATTTTAGTAATGGATCTATTGGTCTAAAGGAATAGGACTTACACTTTTATATATTTCCATTTATCATAAATAGCATTATAATATACCTCATTTAGATCATGAGGTGTACAAAAATATTGAAACATTAACATATTCAATATTTTGAAAGAAATTATAGATCAATCATCATTCTTTGTCCTGTTTAACTTTGAGAAACCTCTTTCACATACTACCCTACTCGTTAGAATAACAATAATAGGTTTCCATAGCTATATTAAACGTGAAAATGATTTAAAACATTTAGGTTCACCTCCAAAAATATCCCATGCTCCAAACATATGTTTTTTGGGTATGACTTATAGATAGTACAAATAAATTCATCCATCTCACCTAAACATTTGATACTATCTACAATAGGCGAGTTCCCAACACTAAATTTTTCACATAAACATGTTAACCATATTTTTATTTGATGGTATTTATCATCCACCTTATCATAATAATTAAAAGGACTTAAAAACTTATCAACATTAAATATAGATAAATATCTGAACCTTGAATCTAGAAGGTTAATAAACTTCACTATAAAACTTTTTCCCAATTCAATGCAATCATCTAGTGTCCTTGATCTTTGTGAGTTAGGAAAGATCTCAAATCTCAATGGATGTATACCTCCTTTACATCTTGTAGAAACTCTTTTATAAATATGGTATTTGTATATGCAAAGTATTCATCTATTAGAGGCATATGTGGAATTTATTTATACCTGTTCAAGTAAAAAATTGTCTTATAGGCTTATAAAGGTAAATCATGTATGGAAAAAAAATACATATTTTATATTGCAACTATAATTATGTCCTTCTCAACATCTAGCATTAGTTATACAAGATTGGTAATTTGGTTATACTTTGTTTGCTTTCTCCCTCCAAAATTTGGAAAGCAAATTTATGAGACTCTGATTCTACATGCATTTTTAGACTGCTGAATTGAAAGGTGATATCCCCATCTTTGGAAAATGGAGTCTCTCTCTTATATTTTACATAGAAAGAACATTTAATCCTTTCAAAACCATTGTAGTCTTTTACAACATAATCCCATTAAAATCTTCTTTTCCATTTGGACTTGAATGTTCTCTTATGTTTCTTTGATGCTTGTTCCTCTTCCTAAATTTGTTTTCCATCTGATACATATTTCTTTTCATGTAAATGAATATCAAATTCTTCATTTCTAGACTGGAATTATTGATTAAAATCTTGAGGGATATGAAATGCATCAGAAAGTGATAGTTATCATTGATCCTTCTTAGGATGACCAATAGAATCCATTTTCTCACAATTTATACCTACCTAATGAAAAATTAAAAGTATAAAATTAATAAGTCCCATATACTGAGTGTAATATTAGGATCAGGATTAAGATTAGGATTTAAAATCATTTACAAAATCATTTATAATCTCAATAAAAAAAATTTATGTTTTATTAATTTATAATGATAAGGGTTTAAAATCATTTCCAAAATACAAAATGTTAATCTTCTAGAAGTGTTGACTGCTGAGAACTTTAAGATTCTAGTGCAAAATGGTCATCAAAATATAGTAGTATAAATAAGTTGATGTAATAAGTGTACACTTTATCTTAAAATAACAATAAATGAATTGTATTGTTTCATTTTTATGAGACCAATCTCTATTTGAATATTATTTTAAATTATATAATATAATATAATTAAATTATATATATATATATATATATATATAGTTTCATTTTATATATATTTATAAGACTAATTTATAGGTGTTACTTGTTAACTTGTTTGTTTGATCACCTTCTTGAGTGTAAATTAACATTTACCAATCCTAATTATCACTATAAATTATTATTATTATTATATATATATATATATATATATATATATATATATATAATACTAATTTATAGTGATAATTAGGATTGGTAAATGTTAATTTACACTCAACAAGGTGATCAAACAAACAAGTTAAAAAGTAACAACTACCCACTCCCACTCCCACAAAATTTCATTAATGGCATGTATGTGACAAATTTCTTAGTCCCACATTTTCACTAAAAATTTAAGTTGTTTAAGCTAATGCATTCTATGAAAATTTATAGTTATAAATTGTCAATGGTCATTGAAAATTGGCATTGCTAATTTGTTGTTCCATTATACTAGTTAGTGTAGGTGTCCCAACTAATTTTATAAAGTCATTTTAATGCATTGCTATTACCAACTACCAATAATTAATAAAGGTGGTGAGATAATGGCTACTAGAAGTGGACTATGGAGGCTTAGCCAGATGCTTATAGAAGTTAGGGATACTCTATCTCTCATAAGTCATAAGTCACAAATTCACACACACACACACACACACACACACACACACACACACACACACACACACAGAGGACTATGGAGGCTTAGCCAAATGCTTATATAAGTTAGGGATACTCTATCTCTCACAAGTCATAAGTCACAAATTCACACACACACACACACACACGCACACACACACACACACACACACACACACACACACACACACACACACACACACACACACACACACACACACACACACACACACACACACACACACACACACACACACACACACACACACACACACACACACACGACTATGGAGGCTTATCCAGATGCTTATAGAAGTTATGGATACTCTATCTCTCACAAGTCATAAGTCACAAATTCACACACACACACACACACACACACACACACACACACACACACACACACACACACACACACACACACACACACACACACACACACACACATTCATGAGACAAAATTATAATCTTCCTTTAAATTAGTAATATATATATGAATTTACCATGAAATTTATAATTATAGTGAGTTGTTTTATATATTTATGATACTAATTTATAGTGAGAATCAAGATTGGTAATTTGCACTCAGATTTTGAAATGACAAAAGAATGACGAGCTTTTAAAATGCTAGTTAGTTGGTCCTAGGTTATGTGTGACACAGTACAAACAAGTTATCACTGAGTGAAAGATGGAAGGTGAATGGATAAGTTACAAGTGTCCAAATTTGAACCTGTGATAGCCTATCTAAAAAATGGCCATAAAAAAAACTTAATCCATAAATTACATGACAATTAAGTAGTGCATAATCATTATGAAAATGACAAAATAAGGGAGAGATTAAAATTTTATAGTTCTCAGACTAAAATGTGTACACATAATAGTTTACATGCATTTCACCATGCATTACACAAAATAGTTTATATTGTTTCATTTTTATATATATTTATAAGACTAATTTACTATGAGATTGGTAAATTGGTAATTACAGTGAGTGGTTTTTATATTTATAATACTAATTTGTAGTGAGAATTGACATTAGTAATTTACACTCAGATTGGTCTCATAAAAATGAAATTATATATATATATATATATATATATATATAATTTCATTTTTATGAGCTATGAATATATTTTTTTTATTTTTATATATATTTATATTACTAATTTGGAGTGAATATGTATAATTTACACTTAGATTGGTCTCATAAAAATGAAATTATATATATATATATATATATATATATATATATATATATATAATTTCATTTTTATGAGACCAATCTAAGTGTAAATTATACATATTCACTCCAATATATATATATATATATATAATTTCATTTTTATGAGACCAATCTAAGTGTAAATTATACATATTCACTCCAAATTAGTAATATAAATATATATAAAAATGAAAAAAATATATTCATAGTTCACTATAAATTAGTATTATAAATATATATTATAAATAGAATCTTTCAAAATACCCAAAATTGCACCTAAACTCAATGCCCTTTATAAGACTAATTCAAAATGAGATTGGAATTTTGTCCCATTAAACTATATATATATATATATATATATATATATACACACACACACACACACACACATACATATATATATACACATACATATATATATATACATATATATATATACACACACACACACACACACATATATATATATACATATATATACATATATATATATATACATACATATATATATATGTATAAATATATATATACATATATATATACATATATACATATATATATATATATATATATAATTTTATGAGACCAATCTGAGTGTAAATTATACATATTCACTCCAAATTAGTAATATAAATATATATAAAAATGAAAAAAATATATTCATAGTTCACTATAAATTAGTATTATAAATAGAATCTTTCAAAATACCCAAAATTGCACCTAAACTCAATGCCCTTTATAAGACTAATTTAAAATGAGATTGGAATTTGGTCCCATTAAAATCTATATATATATATATATATATATATATATATATATATCCCATGTGGCTAACATTTAGTAATATAAATATATATAAAAATGAAAAATATATATTCACAATTTCATAGTCAAATCAAAATACCCATAATCTATATTCAAGGTAAATTTATAAAGCCTATACAATTGCTTTCCAAAATTCAATGTCACCAAATTACCAATGGCCATCATATTATCATAACACTTCCTTAAATCCTTTTCATTTACTTGCTTATGAAATTAGGGAGGTTCAATTACCAATACTTACCTAAATCTATAGAGTACAAATTGTAAATTTGTAATCAATCTCGAGAGACTAAATAACCTTGAACATTGATGCCATAAATCCAACTTGTTCAAAGTTCAAACTTTATTGGATAAACAACCTTGTAGTTGTAGAGTAGTAGAAATGCCTTCAGCCCTTCATAAATCACCCTATTAGTTTGTGAGCAAAAATCTAACTAAAAATTTAAAAGTGAAACTAACCCTAAGTATTTAATCCCATGTTTGGAGTAACCTAAGCCAAAGCCATGACCCATACCCACTGCCATTATTAATTAAAAGTTTCTAGAAGCTGGCATTGGCAATGGTAACCACACAATATAATACACTCATGAAAATTTGGCAAAGGCTTAATGCAAATTATAAATGCAATGAAATGAATGTATTAAAATGAATTTAACCTCAACTGATGCCAACTAGTAGAATGCATTAGCAAATCAAATGACAAGTTATAAATACAAGTTTTAGCGGAATGAAATAGATAATTTTTAAAAATAACTTAAAGTTGTAGAAAATATGTGGGATAGAGTGGGGTAGGGAATTTTATGTCACATAAATGTCATTAATAAAATTCATGGATAGTGGGACAAAGAGTGGATAGGATGGTAGCCCATAGGACTAGGCTTCCAGTTGGGAGTTATAAGTCAGTTAAGGAGTAAGGAGTGACAGGACTCAAGTGATAGGGAGTCAGTCTACCATGTATGACTAGGTTGGCCATATTGGTAGCCAAAGGACCTACTGATAGGAATGTTTAAACCTTGCCCTTATTTTATCATTTTAATAATGACTATGCCCTTTTTAATTGTCACACAATTTTTAGATTTCACATTTTTTTATGGCCATTTTTTTATGAACTCATGGGACAGGTTCAAATCCCTTTGATAGGCTATGATAGGTTCATATTTGACCACTAAGTATGCATTGAGAAGAGAGAAGTAATTTGTCATTTTCCAAGTGTATCATGGTGTTGAAGTGGAGTGTAGTAGTTTGACCATGTGATTAATCATCTAAGGGTAATTTTTTAGTGTTGAATAAGCTCATAAATAATGAAATAGTTAAAATATCAAGTGTTAAGTGTGCTCAAAATGAGTGATTAATCCAGTATGCTTTTTTTTTTAACATTGAGGGCTCAAAAACTATGATGTGTGAGATTTTAAAGATGAGTGGAGTGTGCTTATAAAGTACAAAAAGTATGAATTGGTCTTAAGACTAGTGTGAGGTGTGTCTCAAGCTTATGCAAGATAAACATATATGGTGTAAAAAATGTTTAATTACAATCGGTATATTTTGGGTGTGTCAAAAATATTGTGAAACATGAAGACATAGTTAGAATGGAACAAAAAAGTGTGAGATGCATAAATTTTTTGTGTTGAGTGTGTTCTAAAAGTACATGAAGCATGTAGTGATCTAGATATTGTAATCTGATTGCTAAGTGTGCTCGACAAGCATAAAAATGATGAATTGAATTATATAAATAATTTAGAGTGGAGCTTATAGGCTTATGACCTACACTTACACTAATTTGATTCTAATAGATTTAATTTATGTTTATAATTTTATTTAAAGTTAAATTAATTAATAGTTTAGTTTTAAATTGATTTCTTTTTATTTGGAATTAAATTAATTTTACGGTTTTTATTTATTTTTAAAGGAAAAACTAATATTTTTTTAAAATAAAAATTATGAAATTAAGTTATGAAGATCTCTTGGAAGAAATTAAAACTTATTGAAAACACATATTTTCTTACAACTTTCACCATCTCGCTCCATGTTATGAGCCATTAGTGGTATCATAGATATGATGTCTATGGCTTTGTAATGGTGTAGGTTCCATGAAGAGAAAGTTTAACTTGTAAAAACTATTATTTTTATGATTAAATCTTGTTGTTGATAAATGTCATTTTTATTTTAATCTTGCTTATTTTCAACTAAGTTCTAACATTTATTGTTTCTCTTTTGTAGAATCATATGGGAGGAACACATTTTCCCAATTACGAAAGTAATTTTCTAAAGGAAAAAAAATCCATACCCATTTAATGTGAGAAAAAAGGGTGCCAAAACACATGGGAGAGACATACATGCAATGCAGTTTTTATAGACATAAAGTGTTGGTTGGTTTTTTATCTATAATTTTCAAATCATTTCTCTATTTCACATGCCATTTATGGAACTAGATAACTAACTTCTCCATATTCATAAAAATGTTGTTAATGAGTGGGAGAAGTGTAATACCTAAATCTTTTCAACATTTTTTTGGTGAATTTTCATTGATGTTGGCTTGAGAGAAAGAGGAATGCATTGCTCATGACATGTTTGTCAACAATTAGGGAATGTTATTAATGTATTTTTTGGTCTTTAGTGTTTGGATAAATGAACTTCTTCCTTTAAATATTCCCATTGGTGGGTGAATCCCATTGATTATCTTCAACCAATTTTTGTGTGAAATCCCACTTGGTAAATCGGTTGAATTACTATATAAGGCCAACTATTTTTGTAAAAAAAGGCTAGTTCATTAATTTTAAAAAATAACATAGATGACCAAACCATTTATTTCCTACATTTTAATATTTTCCCTGGTTAGTCTTTGTTGTGAGAAATTTTGTATTGAAGTTTTTTTTTTATTTCACATGTTATGGTGGATCCCAACTATGATTTTAAAGTAAATATCTTTAATACATAGGCTATAAAGACTATTATTCATTTCCTACACATGTATATAATAGACCTGTTCTTTTCTTCATAGATAGAACCCTCAGACTATTACATCAACTTTTATCATAGATTTTTGCATACTATTCAATAAAAAATGGATTTCATGGATGTCATGTAATTGAATAAATCATAGCTAACTTCACTCTAAAACATGATTACACTTTCTTCTTTTACCTCTTTTTTTCTCTTTTTTAAATATATGTTAGAATAGGCAGGTTAAATCTAAATTCAATCTACATATATAAGTTTCATTTTGATTGGAAACCCTCTTTTCATTGATGTTTAAGAATTTTCAAATCTATGTACACAATGACCATATATTGAATCAATTGTATTTTGATGCCAAATACACATTTGTTGATTTCTTATGTAATAAATATATAAGATGTGCATCATATTTATTTTATATAAATGTATTTCAAACATTCCCTTTGAAATGGAAAAGTTTTACATCAATCATTAAGTTACCTTGCAATCTAGGACCTAGAAATAATGGACCTTGGGGAGATTACTAGATCTCCTTTTAGGAGAAGTTGGGTGGGTTTTTGTACCACTTGCATTAGTGTGTCAAATGACCCATAAATATATTGACACTAGAATGAGGTTCTAAATGGAGTATATTGTGATATATATTATTTCTTAATTTTTTCGTGTCCATCATTTACACTTCCCAACCTTATTATGTGCTTAAAACAAACATCAATAGATTAGCACTAGAAGGGCCTAATATGAATAATGTTTTATATTTATCATTATTTGATTCATTTTACCCATCCTTTACACTTCCCCTACTTTTTAGCATGCCTAAAATTCCTATCAATAGATTGGATCTAGAAGGAGGACCTAGAAAGGAATACTGTTTGATATTTATTATTCATTGATTCATTTATGCCCATCATTTATATTTTCCCCACCCTATTTCATGCCTAAAATGCATAACAACAAATTGATGCTAGGAAGAGGCTAAATATAAATATTTTAAGTTCATTTTGGTCTTGTGGCCATCCTTTATAATTTCTCCACACTGTTATATGCCATAAAAATCACACCAAAATCTTTGTAAAATAAGGAAACATTTCCAAAATATATCAATGGCTACCACATGGCTTGGTGGAGGTAACTGTCCCTTGAGTGTTCCAAGAGTTTCCCATGATTTTCTATAAAATCCCATTTTTTTGCATAATTACATACATGGTGGGATTTGAGCTGATGAAGAGTAATTTAGGAATCTAATATCTCATTATATATAATCATGTCTAACACAAGGATGTGTCTTGTTGCCTATTTCCTTATTCATGGGATAAAATTATTATAGTCAAGATCTAGAATGAAAATTTTAAAATTTGACCTCATATTTTCTATGGTGGTCCCTAACCTAGAATTGAGATGCTAAAAAAATAAAAAATACAAATAAAAAGTAAATTAAAATCAAATATTATATAAACTTGACTTTTGGGTGAATTAGGTAACCTCTACTAGGGTTATGATGCCTTGTTGGCAATAGAGTAATATCCAAGAAATTATTTCAAGGTATAATTCACTAGCTTGATGATCAATGTTGTAGTAACTAGTCTCTATAAATTTTATTATGGGAATGAATGCATGAACACATTGGTGAATGTGAATATCACATTTCATCCAATCATGCCCATCTTACCCTTTCATTAATTTCTTCATGTTCCATGCATTACCTTTACTAAACTTTATTGGTTTGTAAACACATTTATTTAACAAAATATTTAAGAGTTTTTTAGAATTAAAGAAACATGTTTACAAACACAAAATGGAGTATTTTATAGTAAAGTTACAATTTATTATTTCTTACACAACATGCCCTAATTTTTATAAAATTAGGGTACCTCTTTTTTGATTTATGAATATGGTCTCACTTGTCATAGTCCATTTGAGTCTCACCTTTCTTATGCATGGTTTGTTGTCTTGTCACATTTATGGGATGTTTTTTATTGTATCTTATTTTTCATAAATTTTCAAGTCTTAACATGCATTCCATTATGTCAGCTGAGTCTAAGTGATTAATTTTGATATATGATTTAGCAAGTTTGGGAATATTCAAGTATTATTCCTAATTTAGTTAAGGGTCTAGAATAGTAAATTAGTAAATAGTATTACAATAAATAGATTACTAATTTGTATAATTTATTTGACCTTCGTAGATTTTTAAAAATAGTAATAAAAGAGGAGAAATGTAACTTATCTTAAAACTATACCTATATGACTAAGATAGAGGTTGATACTAGTTATGTAGGACTGTGATAGTGTCATGAACCAAGATCAACCTTCTTTTAGTGAAAGGATATGAGTGCCAAAAACATGAAACTTTGAGGTTTGATGTTATAGTCTAAGTCTTGCTAATATTATTTAAATTGGCCATAAAGATTTGAGTTTTTTGAGTTTTTTCCATTGTCCTTGTATTAGTTCACCTATGAAATTTTAAGTCTTAACTATCAATGAAGCTCCTTGTATAGATAATTCAATCT
The DNA here is from genome assembly GCA_037957365.1 of Torreya grandis. NCBI lineage: Eukaryota > Viridiplantae > Streptophyta > Pinopsida > Cupressales > Taxaceae > Torreya > Torreya grandis. Next base: position 895,552 of record JARHVA010002947.1, on the reverse strand, counting down.
CCAACCCTAGATATTCCTTATGCTTGAGATTAAATGAAAATTTTAAGAAAGAGGGGGGATTAGTGTGTGTAATATGCACTAAATGTGTATCCACAACCCTTATGTGGGAATGTTATCTACATACCAATACTCTGAAGAGGTATCAAGCCATATGTAGTTCTCTCACTTGATGTGCTTTGTGCAATAGTGTAATGAAGATGCAAAAATGCTAAATTGGTTATGCTTGAGGTGGCTAGGGATTGGTGTGAGGATTTTAATATGCTGGTGGTTGTATTAAATGGTTGTATGCATAGAATAGGGAAGTTTTCGTAAGTAGTTTTGCTTGTATTCTTGTTTTCTTTTGAGATAATTTCCAACCCCTTGTAAATGAACTTTGAATGAGATTTTATAGAGATCTATTGGTCATGAGTTAGATGCATTCATGTTAGGGAAACACAATGATGAAGAGGAATCAATAAAAAATGGTCACCTAGGCTCGAAATGTGATTGGACAAGAGCATTGGAAATGGGACACCCTAGGGTCTAGTGCTATAGTCCACATTGGGCACTATTGTCCTATAGGTGTAGGAATTGGGGGGATGTAATAAGTATGGAAAAAGGATCTTGACTAAGCTGGAATGAGGTTATAAAAGTCTACAAATGACTAAGAATCAATGAAAAGGTGCCTTGAATGGTCAAGAGAGCATGTAAGAGGGACCTATGCGTTAGGTGTCACAAGCCCACTCAAGCCACCAATTTTGATATTTTATATGACTACATTTCCCCCCCCCCCCACCCTTATTTTAATGATGCAATAAAGTGAAATATTAGGATAAAGAAAAATATAAATCATACCTAAACTTACCTGTAAGAGTGAAGCCCATGAAGCTGTGTGATGTTGGGTGTGCATAGAGAGAGCACATTTTGAAGTGTAATTATAAAAAATAAAAAAAAAGTAGATCAATTTTTACTAGATACACTATATCTAAAATAAGAATGTATAAACATGGGTAAGAGAGAAAGGAATTAATACACCTCATCGAGTATGAATTTTAATACAAAACCTATTATGATGCTAAGTGATGCTGGATGATGTTGAGTAATGCTAGGTATGTGATGTACCAAGAGTAATACCATGGACAGAGTTGATTACTTAATTCCTTGAGAGTGGATAAAGAATGCAAAGGATATCCCTTTAGCTCCATTATCTCCCACTAAGTGAAGCTATGTGATTATGTGTGTGATAATCAATGTTTAGACTATGTGTCCAATCCCTATGAGTAGGTGGCTCAAGAATATAAAGACTAGCTAGTCCTTTGGCTCCATCATTTCCTTATGAAGTGAAGCTATAAAATGAAACTAGTATGAATATGTGTCGTATGAGAAGGATCCTAAAGTCCATGAATGTTATAAAATATGAAAATGTTGCATGGATAGGTAAATGTGTACTAGAAACTAGGCCAATATTGGCCAACTATGGAAGGAGGAGATTAGGTTTGTATGAAAGCCAATCCAAAATTAGGCCATAGGCTTCTATGGAAGCCACTCAAAAAAGTTGAGGTTAAGCTTGTATGAAAGACACTCCAAAATGATGCCAACCACTTGTAGATAGAGTAAAGCATGAAACTATTAAGAATGTTGGGTAATAAATTGAACTCAAAAAGAAAAAAATTCAAATATGATGCACACATTACCCCCCAATCATTAGTGTCTATAACATGGATTTTTATTTGGAAGTTATACCAACTACTCAATCTAAAACTAAAAGTGAGAGCCATCATGTCATGCATGATGCCCATTATATTTAGATTATCTAAGTAAAAATATACTAAAACTACTAAATTTGAATTGGTCTACATGTGTAAAATTATAGTAAAGCTTACCTTTCTACCTATTTCTAGAAAATCTAGGTTTTTTATTATTTGGATAGGAGTGCAAAAAACATGACACCCTATTATCTAGTGTTGTTGTCCATGTCCAACACTATTATCCTTTGCTAATTTCAAAGATTTTTATGGAATCATCACTATTTTTCTAGTATGTTCTACCTAGTTTGACCTCTAATTATTGTTTTGATTGTTCTAAAAACTATTTTTTCAACTAGTAGGATCTCTAATCTCTTGACAAAACCCCTATTTATTTCCCCCTCTTTTGAGGGTAAGAATGAAGACCTTGCAATGACTTCCCTTAGAATAAATATCCCTACAAGTGTGTTATGTTATGAAATACATGATATAATAATGATAATTGATAAGATATATCAAGATATAGCATGGTTTATATTGGAGATTGTTAGATCAAATAGGGGTATGCCTAAATAGATATAATAATGTAATAGCATGTGCAATGTAATAAATTAGAACTAGAAGTTTGGTTAGTTGTTAGTTGTCAAGGAGAGATTAATAATATTGTCCGTCATGACATATAAGAAATAAAGATATTGCATGATGTGGATCATGGAATTACAAACAATGAGAATAAAACAAGCAAAAAGCACACAAGGCAAAAATCAAAAAGCATACAAGAGTGGCCAAGGGTCCAAGTGAATAAGGGGCATGGGCACATGTCACTCAAATTGGAAAGCAAGCATACAAGGCATATTAAAATTCCACATACACATTTAATTGAAAACAAGCAAGGTTGGCATGAGGGCCACAAGAAAATAGAATATTACGAGCAAAGGACATTGGCAAATGTCCTAAGGAACACACAAAAATAGAAGCAAAAGACATTGGAAAATGTCCTAATGCACATATAAGAGACAAAATAGGAACTAAGAAATGCAATCACATTTATTGATACAAAATAATAAAGGAATGCATGTAATATATTAGAAATATAATCACATTTAATTAATCGAAGAAAGAAGTTAAGGTATGTAAGATATGGAGTACAAGACTAGGTATATGCTAAGAAATACACAAGTTATATATACTAGTGAATGTCTATAAAGTAATTTATGTAATCTAGTAATTAATATACATCAACATGATAACTAGAGTGTGTGGTATAGGAATGACATAACTTGGATGGTGTAGTCATGTAGAAGATGCCCCTAGTGGGTAGATATATTGATGTATGTCTCAAATGTATGAAGTGTGATGACCCCTCAATAGGTAGAGTGGAGAAATCAAGGATCTGGATGTCACTACACATACTCAAATAAGATCAAGTGAAACATGGTAATGTAGATAAATTGATAAACAATAGCATACAATAGTAGAATGTAAGTCTAGCATGGTAGTAGAAATCTAAAGCATGGATGATGCATATTATTGATTTTTTTTTAATATTTTTGAGTTATTTGAATGTTTTTATATTTTTGACATATATGGTATGTATAATAAATCATAAATAAACTATGTACAATTAAGGTTGAGGATAGATGATACTAATCGATGAGTCTCATGGGAGACTCCCTATTATGATGTCATGTATCAAGGAGAGGGATCATGTGTGATCACGAAACATGATGGAATGATTTAGACTATGGTTCTAAAATTTGTATATGCTATAAATTATCTAATATATCTAAATTAGAAACTAATTATTGGGTCCCCATATAACTCTAATAAGTGGATGCAACTATAGGACTCTTTGGGACCCATCTGGTAGTAGTAGAATCTCTCTAAACATGTGCTCTATGTGTAGAGGCATGAGACCTTAATGAGACTATCTTGGGTGTGAATACTATATCTAGAAGTTGTACAAAATTTTAAAACTATGGTTGCTCTAAAATAAACCTCTGTATAAGTGTATGAACTCTCTATTCTAGTGATGGAGGCCTTGACTATGTCTAAATCTAAATTGGAGGAAGAATTGAAACTAGTGGAGAAACTGAAACTAGTGGTGGAACTAAAAGTGGTGACTACAAAATGGTATATGGCTCTAACCTGGGGAGTGGTAACTCATATTAAACTCCACCAACTATAACAACTTGATTAAAATTAATGCATATTACACATCTATGAATTATAAAAGGTACTACCTGAAGTTTTTGAATCTATGGTCGACTAATTAACATATCAAAAAATCCTACATTGGGAACAATAGTGAATGGTGTGGCCACATGTGTTGGACCAATTTGTATAAGAAGTAAAATCTCACCCAATAAACTCTATATGTGCCCACTGAATCTACTAATAACTATGTCCATCATGGTAATATCCTATTCTAAATATCCCAAATGATGTAGTAATGTCATAGTGCACATGTTTACAATGGATCCATTATCTATGAGAACACTATGAATGGGATGATTATGAATGTAAGATCTGATAAATATTGCATAATAATCTAAATCATTCTCAACTAGCTCTTACTCTGAGAAGGAGATTGAAGGTCTAGCTGGAACTCTAGAATTATATAAACCAATCATGTTTCTCAAAGGGTGTAACTCAACTAAAGGTACTTGATATGTAGTTGGTGGAGGATGTGCATGATATGCATGGTGAACACCTAATGTATCCCATGTTTCTTTTTTGGAATGCTATGAGAAAGGATTTGATAATATTTTCAATTCTTCATCCTATCTTATTTTACCTAAGGAGGTTCAACTAAAGTTCTCAGATCAATAAAGTTTCCATCTATTAGGTCATGTATCTTATGTTTCAAACCAATGCATCTATTTGTTGTATAGACTAGGCCCTGTGAAAATCACAAAATGCAATATGATCATATCCCCATGAAAGAGGCTTTGTGGGATCAACTTCCTGAATAGGAGGGAGAGAGCTAGCAATACTAATAGATTGGAAAAAGTTCACCAAGGAGGTGATAATAAAGCCACTTATTGAGGGGGCTCTAAAGCTTCATTAACTATATTTTTATTTTGAATATTTTTAACATTGACCTTTACTTTGTATGGGACTTTGTTGTTACTCTTGTTTGTTATTTCTGATATACTTGTATACTTGAGTTTTCCCATTGAAATTATTTTGACTTCTCTATCCTTAATTAATTTGACTTCCTTGTCCTTAAGTATATGATATAACTTTGTGAAGGAAGAGAACCTTTTTAACATTATTGACTTATGCAAATATGGTAGAAGACTCTATTTGAAGAGATCTTGTAACTCTTGATTGATAATAGAGCTAGTCATTTTAGCTAAGATAGTCTTATATGAAAGGACATAATATGTAAGATGTTCATTTGACCTTTGTTTCTATTGTGTAACTTGGGTAGAGGAAACCTTATCACCAATGCTAATGCTAAAATGAGATAGGAACATGTCAAAGTAATATGACATGCCAATGGTGTATGAAGTAGAATAAAAGAATCCAAGGCCCGTGTAGGTGTAGATGCACCTTACTAAATATGTAGTACCTTAGATTGAAGATATTTTATCTCTTGCACAAGGGCTACCACATCAGGAGACAAAGATGTACTAGCTATAGATGGTGGTGGCATAAAGGTAGATTGGGATACTATATGGGGTTGTTGAGACATAGTTGTCCCCATAGTGTCATGTGCAATTGTTTGCTCTATGGTTTGAGAATATTGACCATTATTCACTTTTTGTTGTTCTTCTTATAGTATTTTAACCATGTCATATTACATGGTAGGGTGTTTAATTAAGAGTTCTTAAAGTTTCCTTTTATTAGTTTCATCAAAAATGGTGTATTGGGCCATTGTTAAAGTAGGAAAACAATTTGAAAATTGATTGAATTTTTTGTAATAATTTGTAATAAGCAACATGCTATGGAAGGAAAGTATTAAATATAAGAAATGAAAAGTCCTAAAAATAGCCAACTAGAGAATGCATAAAAAGGATATGAATCTCACAAACATGTAAGGTCATACCACAAAAACATGGGACCTAATATATGTAACTAGGGTTTTGAAAGAAATGATTTTTAAAATTAATATGGAATTTTCAAATTTAAAGTGAATTTTTGATTTAAATATGCAAGTAAGAAAATCAAAAAAATATTAAAAAATTATTGATTTAAAGGGTCCTAGTATGTGCAACTAGGGTTTTGAAGAAAATATGATTTTCAAAATTACTATGGAATTTTAAAAAATGAAACTAAATTTCTAATTTAAATATGCAAGTAAGAAATTAGAAAATATTTCTAAAATTAGTAGGAAATTATTCCTAGGGTTTCTAGGATTTTTGTGGGCAAAGGACCTAGTAAATTTAACTAGGGTTTGGAATAAATTATTTTTAAAATTACTAAGTTAAATTTAAAAATTTAAATGTAAATTTATAATTTATATATTCAAAAAAAATCAAAAGAATTTTCCTTAGGTTTCTAGGGGTTTTATACACAATTAAAGTAAGTCAGGTTCACCAAATGATTTAACAATTTTGAGAATATTATAGTATTATTCCTAATTTAGTTAAGGGCCTAGAATATTAAATTAGTAAATAATATTTTAATAAATATATTACTAATTTTTATAATTTATTTGACCTTCATATTTTCTAAAAATAGTAATAAAAGAGGAGAAATGTAACTTAGCTTAAAACTATGCTGATATGACTGAGACAAAGGTTTATACTAGTTGTGTAGGACTAGGATAGGGTCATGAGCCAAGATATGGACTTCATTTAGTGAAAGGATAGGAGCACCAAAAATAGGAAACTTCAAGTTCCAACTTTATATTCTAAGTCCTATTGCTATCATCCAAATTGGTCACAGAGATCTAAGTTTTTTGGGTTTTGTCCATTGTCCCTATATTAGTCCACTTATGAAATTTCAATTCTTGATTATTGATGAAGATATTTGTAGAGTGGATTTAATCTCCAACCCTCTATATTCCTTTTACTTGAGCTTGAATGAAAACTTTAAGAAAGAGGGTGGGTAGTGTGTGTAAGATGCACTGAAAATGTATCAACGCTTCTTGTGTGGGCACACTACTTACATACCAATACTTTGAAGAGGGATAAGGCCATATATAGTTCTCTTACTTTATGTGATTTTTGCAATAGTGTGATGAAGATGTAAAAATGTTAAAATAGGTATGATTGTGGTGGCTAGGGAAAAGTGTGAGAATTTGAATATACTGGTGGTTGTATTGGATGGCTATATGTAGAGAATATAGAAGTTTTCTTTAGTGGTTTGGTTTGTATTCTTGCTTGATTTTGAGATATCTTCCAACATATCATAAATGAAATTTGAATGGGATTTTATAGATATCTATTGGTCATGGGTTAGATGCATTCATGTTAGGTTAACATAATAAAGAAGAGGAATCAGGAGAAAATAGTCACTTGGGCTCAAAATATGATTGGATAAGAGAGATATAAATGAGACACCCTAGATTATAGTTCTATATCCCAAGTTGGGAATTGTTTTACTATAAGTATGGGACTTAGGGGGTGGAATAAAAATGGAAAATAGATTCTGACTAACCTGGAATGAGGTTTGAAAAGTCTAAGGATGACTAAGAATCATAAAAAAGGTGCCTAAAAGAGTCAAGAGAGCATTTAAGAGGGACTTATGGGTTGGGTGTCACAACCCCACTCAATCCACCAATTTTGAAATTTTATGACTATAATATACAACATTAGTATGAAAATGGACCCTAGTGAGTCTTTTGTCTCCCTTTTTTAAGTCAAATGAACTTCTCGATTGGGTCTTCAAGGAAGTCAACATATTTTTAATGTAAAACTAGGTATTGAAATTTTAGGTTTTGTGTTGACCACATCTAAGTGATTAATTTTCATATACAACACTTCTCCTAGAAATGATCACTTGACATTGTTTGGTCTAATTTTTGTGAGTAAGGGAAGTCTTTAGATCAAGTCTTCATGGGAAGTTTGCTAGAGTAGGGTTACATTATTTTCACATATTTATTTATCATGGGATTTTTTCCTCACTTGGATTTTTACTACTTTCATGGATAAGGTTGCTTAGGTGTTTTTGGAGTTACAATTTTATCAAAGGAATATAAAGTAAATTCCTTGAATGATTATTCTGGGTATGAGAGTTACTCTTCTATTATTACCTATTTGATCACTTTTCATGGATCTTTATAGGAGTTACACATGCACTCCCATATATGTACATATAACATTTATGAGCTTTGGTAATGAAATATTGAGATTTGGATCTTATTTTATTTTGTGCAATATTCTTGTATATGTGATTTAATTTTTCTTGTAATTATTTTGTTGAGTACTAGTTTATCTTGTTCCTATCAAAAAATTGTGCACTTTATTGATATAGATATCTTGGCATCCACTCATATATGGTATCGAAGTGACAAGCTAGTATACACTTGTCTAGTTTTAATTACTATTAGTTTACTTGAAATATTTAGTTTATTTGTAATCAACTATGATTCTTTTTAGGGTTTAAAAAAAATTTGGGGTGTTTTTTTTTTAAATCTCAAAAACCTTGAAAAAAAATTGTAGGGACCCCTTTTTACTAAAAATAAAGGTATTAATATTTTTAAAAGGTGTTTTTATGTAGGCCTAGTCTTTTATTCTCACTAAAGGAGTGAAGGCTCTCACTTCATATTCATGTTGGTCATAGCCCGGTTTGGGAAATTTTAAACCTAAAACTACCACCATATATGGTGTTATATCTCAAAATAACATGCAACATGCTCCAAGAACAATCCATGGCTTACATAATATGTTGAATCCTCTATACGCCCCTAGTACAGTCCTACACAACTTATTACACCACTGAAGGGTATCCTACTACCCATATTATCATTCACCTTATCTCATTATTCCTCCCACCTAATTTAAGCTTTCTCTATAACCATGCATGTTGGTTTATTTATTGGCCTAGTACTTGACATCTTTCTATGGATTTATCACCTAGTCATAGCCTAAAACCACCATTCGAACTACATGTTGGTCTAACAATGTCTCTCATCTCCTTCCTCCATCTACTGTCAACCTAGTAATTTTTTATTAAAAACTACTCATTTGCATTCACATGGTTTCCAATATTACTCTTATATGAAATTAATGGTTTTCATTTTGTATGGAAAGTTTCTTTGAAAATAAAAACACTTTTACTTTAACCATCACATTATAATATTTTAAAGTAAAATATTTATTTGACATTAAATATTAAATATTATGTTTTTAAAGGTGGATTTTTTTAAAAAAGGTGAAAATATTGCTAAGGGATTATTTTTGATTATTTTTATAAAAACATTGTGGGTTGATTTTGAAATAGTTTTTTTTTGCATAAACTCTTCATATCTTTGCTAATTGAAGATCGAAGGGTGAGGTCTGGTTGGTAGGCAACCAAACCCCATTGAATTCAAAAAAATAATTTCTCTTTATCTTGTGTGCCCACATTCTATGTATTCTTCTTGGATGCATTATCAATTGAGTTTGATATCTTAATTTTTATTTATAATTAACATCTTTCTTGATTCATGCACTAATTTCTTAAGATGCATTCTTAGTTATGCATGACATATTTTCAAGTGTGCATTATGTTTTCAAAATTTGGGGGTTTCACCATTGATATTTTAGGGGGATGTATTATACTTATGTCACTCTTTCATTATATTTTTACTTAATTTTTTTTAACAAATACCACAAAAAAATTATTTTTCACAATTGATACAAGTTTAACTAATCCTCGAACGCCAATTAAATATCATGAATGAAAACTCAAAATGAAAATTATAAGGAGTAAAGGTTTCATCATATCATAATGGTTTAGAGACTAAACCAAATGTATTACAAAAAATGTTAAGTGGTATAATTGTAATGATGAAGCTTATGGTTTTTTATGTCTTTCTATGTCTCATGATATCCTCTTACATATATAACCTTCCAAAACACATAATGAATTTTGAAACATTTTGGAAAAGATCTTTGGGAATCAAGATGTGATCAGAGGTCACGAACTATAAAATGAACTTATTAGCCTAAGTACTATCAATTTTGACATCCTTTAAGATTTATTTACCAAGTTCAAGCTTGTGAGATTGTAGTTAAAATAATATAGAATAGATAATAAATATGATCAACGTATTACTTCTATAATCTCAAAGATATGTCCTAACTACTAAGTCTTTTTCTCTACTTTCCATGTCACTAAAAATTATCTACGCACTACATGGAAAATGCCCTCTTTAGATGGCTTTATTTCTAACTTGACTAAAGAGCAAGACAAGTTAATATAAATGGTCACATTTAAGTCCTCAAAACCTTAATCTCTAGTTTATGGGAATGGAAAAATAAAGGATTCAAACAAAGAGAAGAAGAAAAAGAATAAGGATCAAGAGAAGAATAAAGAATCAACTTATGCCAAAATAACCATTGAAACTTCCTCTTCCAATGATAAACCTAATAAATATAAGGTTAATTGTGACTACTACAATAAAAATGGGAATAATGAATACAAGTGCATGAAGAAATTTGTTGATCACCTAACTCATTTTCTAGAAAAGAACAACATAGGTGTTCCTGAGTCTATCAAGTAGAACTCATAAACTCAAGATTTTTATAAGACAAAAGGAAAAGTAAAAGAGAAATAAAAGGTCAATGCTCTTGTAGCAGTTGTATCTCCAACATATTAATGGGTTATTAACTTGGGTGCTTCCCACCACATGGGTTATTCATAGGTTGAGTTTTCTTCCTTATAGCCTTGTAGCATGTCTTCAATCACTTTTGGTGATGACACTATGTATAATTTTTAGGGAGAGGTTTTATTAAAATTTAAAGAAGAACATTTAATAATTTTCTAAGCTTTCCATCCTTTTAAATTAATATCTTATCAATATACTAAATCACTCATATTAGTAAGGGTGTGAGGGTGGAATTTTTACCAGATTCAATTATCATCAGAGATTTGCATAATGATTCTATAATAGTAGTGAGAAGGGAGAATCATTAGGAAAAATTATATACCTTCTCACATTTTTCACTTGATTATTCTTTGGATATATTTCTAACTCATTCAAACGGAGTTATCAAATTATGGCATGAGAGGTTTGTCTACCTCAGCTACCACTACCTAAAACAACTTGGAAAAATGACATGGTCATTTGATTACCTCAAGTACATTTCTCTAAGGGTATTTTTGAGGGTTTCACCCTTAATAAACATCCCAAATAGAAATTTTACAAAGGTAAAGCTTGGATGGATTTATCACTTACATCATATCATAATGGGTTAGAGACTAAACCAAATGTATTGTAGAAAATGTTAAGTGGTATAATTGTAATTATGAAGCTTAAGGTTTTTTGTGTATTTATATGTATCCTAATATCCTCTTACATATATAACCTTTCAAAAAACATAATGAATTTTGGAACATTTTGGAAAAGATCTTTGGGAATCAAGATGTGATGAGAGGTCAGGAACTATAAAATGAACTTATTAGCCTAAGTAATAGTAAGTTTGACATCCTTTAAGATTTCTTTACCAAGTTCAATATTTTTAGATTCTAGTTAAAATAATATAGAATAGATAATAAATATGATCAACGTATTACTTCTATACTCTCAAAGATATGTCCTAACTACTAAGTCTTTTTCTCTACTTTCCATGTCACTAAAAATTCTCTAGGCACTACATGGAAAATGGCCTCTTTAGATGGATTTATTTCAAACTTGACTCAAGAGAAAGACAAGTTAACATAAATGGTCACATTTAAGTCCTCAAAACCTTAATCTCTATTTTATGGGAATGGGAAAATAAAGGATTCAAACAAAGAGAAGAAGAAAAAGAATAAGGATCAAGAGAAGAATAAAGAATCAACTTATGCCAAAAAAACTATTGAAACTTCCTCTTCCAATGATAAACCTAAGAAATATAAGGTTAAGTGTGACTAGTATAATAAAAATGGTAATAATTAACACAAGTTCATGCATAAATAAATTGATCACCTAACTTGAAAAAAGAAAAACATAGGCGTTCCTAAGTCTATCAAATAGAATTCATCAACTCAAGATTTTTTTAAGGAAAAAATAAAAGTTAAAGAAAAATAAAAGGTCAAGGATCTTGTATCGGTTGTATCTCAAACATATTCATGGGTTATTAACTTGGGTTATTCCCACCACATGGGTTATTCACAGGTTGAGTTTTCTTCCTTAGAGCCTTGTAGCATGTCTTTAATCACTTTGGGTGATGACACTTTTATATCATTTTTAGGGAGAGGGTTTATTAAAATGTAAAGAAGAACATTTAATAATTTTCTAAGAATTCCATCCTTTCAAACTAATATCTTATCAATATACTAAATCACTCATATCAGTAAGGGTATGAGGGTGGACTTTTTACCAGATAAATTATCATCAAAGATTTGCATAATGATTCTATAATAGTAGTGAGAAGGGATAATCAATAGGAAAAATTATATACCTTCTCACATTTTTCACTTGATTATTCTTTGGATATATTTCTAAACCATTCAAATGGAGTTAGCAAATTATGGCATGAGAGGTTTGTCTACCTCAACTACCACTACCTAGAACAAATTAATAAAATGACATGATCATTTGATTACCTCAAGTCCATTTCTCTAAGGGTATTTGTGAGTGTTTCACCCTCAATAAGCATACCAAATAGAAATTTTACAAAGGTTAATCTTGGTGGATTCATAGTCATTGGAGTTAGTACACAATGATCTTTTTGGGCCTTTTCCCAATCTATCTTTCAAAAGGGCTAAGTATATTCTCACCTTTATTGATGATTTCTCAAGGAAAACATGGGTATACTTAATTAGGCATAAATATAATGTTTTTGACAAGAATGAGAATTTAAATTTCTTATAGAGAAAAAATATGATAAATTCATCAAGATTATTAAAACTGATAATGGTGGTGAATATGCCAATATCATATTTGAATAGTTTTGAACAATAAATGGGATTGATTTGCAATGTAAACTTCCCTACAATCCTAAGAAAATGGAGTTGCATAATGTAATAACATGTCCTTTAAATATCCTAAATAACAAAAACTCAAGTTCATGGTCTATTGAGGCTATGGTGATGGAAATTAAAGCTTTAATCCTAAAATTTGAAGTAATGACCATATCCCATACATATAGAGAAGCCAATGGGGTTGCTGACTAGATAGCAAATCATGCTGTTCAAATGGGGCAAAAGGTGAGATGGTATAATGCATTAAATAAGCACATTGATCTCAAAGCACTTATCAATTATAATGCCATTCATTTAAAAGAGGGAAAGATCTGCTTGGATTAGTAAATTAATTATTCAGAGGAGTGGACTTAAGGTGGACAAATTACCTTCACTAAACAGGTATAGTTATGAGAATGTAATGTGGCTTTCACATGTGCCAACATATAGGCAAATTCCATTTCATGTAAAGAACAACTGGGTCCATTTTTCTACTCTCAGTGTTTGGGTGTTGTTGGAATATTATTTATTTTGCAAAATGAAGGGTGAACCGTGGAATCAAGAGCCAAAAAATTATGAAGATTGGAAGGATAAATAGGATGTATGGAAGATTCTTCAGAAAGGGAGAGTGGTAAGTTACATGGAGTGATTGCATGGGTCTAAACCCCATATCATGATGGCATTCTTCAAAAATTGGGTTGATGACAGAGTAACGCTCCATGGTGTTACTGTGAAGCTTACAGAGGAGTTCATTGCTGAGGTTACAAGGCTCTCCATGGATGGCATTAAATTCTCTAAGCAGACTAGTATTTCTAATGCGGCTTACAAGAAATTCCCAAAAATGGATGCAAAGGAGAAGAAATTGGAAAAGAGTGGAGATTTCTTTGATTTGGAGCAGATAAAAGGAATCTGGAGAGGCGTATTATGCCACATTCATGAGTATTTTATCCTAGATGGTAGAAGCAAAAGAGTTCATAAATTTCATTTTGTCTTTCTTAATCATTTTAGGCATAAAGACAGAATTTCCTTCCCCTTTTATTTGCATTTTTCCCTGCTTCAAAGTCTGTTTGCTCATAGAAAGAAGGATTCTTGACCAATTTTGCATGAAGGATTGATTCTTATCATAGAGGGCTATTGCAAAAACAATGCCATAGTCTTGAATCCTTATTCTGACAAAAATAAGGATTCATAGTGTAGGAAGAGTGGAAAAGTGAAGGGGAAAGAAAAATTAAAACCTAAACCCTCCATTTAAAAAAAATAAAATGTTGAAGAGGAATTTGAGTGGGAAAGTATACAAAGTTTTGAGAAGAATGTTTTGGAGGAAGAAGATGGGACGAAAACTGGGGATTTTAGTTCAAATCTAGAAGGGTATCAGGAAAATGAAGATAAAAGTGCAAAAGAAAATGAAGGGGATAAAATAGAGGACAATACAGGACAGAATAATTCCAATCATGAAGATGATTAGACTGTGGTGGGGGGAAGTGTTAAAGACAAAAATATTTTACTTGATGATCCAGCCTAGACAAGAGAAAAGGAACATTTGGTTCTAGTTTCCAATCATGCTATGGAGATTAGAAAAAAAGAAAAGGATAATCATGAACAACATAAAGACCCTACAAAGATAAAATAGGAGAAAATGATGGAAAGGGAGGACCAAATAGAAAAGGATGAGGCCTTTCCATAGGAGAATGCAGATGACAATTGTGACTCTCGACAGAGGGACACTAAGCTCTCATTCATGAATTCAGCCAAATTCAAAGATGATGCAATTTCCCAAGTTGATTCATGGATGTATAAGGAAATGATGGAGCTAAATAAGAAATTAGAAATAATGCAACATAACCAGGAAGCTGATAGGATCAAAATCAATAATCTGGAGAAGCAAATGAGCGATATTCCAACTAAACTTAAGGATTATGAGAATAATCTGAGAAGGCTCATCAAGGAAAGTAGAATGAAAATGGAGGAGGTTACTTTTATCATATGTGTGGCTGCAGCTAACCTTGGAAAATGAGCTAATGAAGAAATAAAATCTTTGGAGGGGCCTAGTAAGAGAACCAGGCAGAGCTCGAGGAAGATAGCTCAACAAGAAGCTGCTACATTGGCTGCAATAGCCATACAGGATACAATAATGGTTGGAAATGAGGTTATGAAGATGATCCTAGAATTAGAAGACTAAGGTATCCTTTGTTGCTATTGATTTTGATCTGGTCCTTTTTGTTGGATGTTATAACTGGTTCTGAAAGTTGGTTCTTAGTTTTAAAAACTTATTTTGAGTTTTTAGGTCTCTGTAAAACCTATGTTCTTTTTTTATGGTATCAGTCTGTGGTTTCAGGTCCCTGTAAAACCTAATTTTGATACTATTTTATAGTAAGTTTTAGGAATGTTCTCCCTATTGGGCGTTATCGCTCTATCTTTCTTTCTTTGTAATAGGGTTTTGAGGTCCCTTCAAAACCTACTTTTACCTTTATCTAAAACATGTCCTTTAAATAGATGGAAAATTATATGATTAAATCTAAGTCACTTGTACCACAATATTGGGGTGAATAAATCAATTATGCTTGCTACATTCAGAATATAGTTCCCCATAAATCTTTAAAAGGCATAACTCCCCTAAAAGATTGCTACAGTTGGAAACCCATAGTTGAGCATTTCAGATTATTTAGATCTCTAGATATGACATGTATACCTAAGAGGAAACATAAGGATATGTAACCTCAAATTAAGTTTGAATATTCATAGGTTATCCATATGGTTTTAATGGGTACCATCTTCTTCATCTAACCACACATGAGTTTTTCATCGATATAAGTTTTCACTTTTAGGAGAGTATTAAAGACTTAACAATTGAAACTTATTCAACTTAATTAGACTTACTTGGATTCTATTTGGATAATTTACATAATACCTATCACATTAAAGAGGTTGAGGACACTTATTCCAATTTTGATAACAAGATTAGTGATGGGGAATCATCTCCATCCACATTGGACCACTTTTTAGTTTATGATGTTTCTATACTCAACTCATCCACTTCTTGTCCTATTTAGGATATACAAACACCATGTAGTTTAAACACATGGATCGAGGATCCTCTAAATGGTAGGTGAACATGTTTAGAGTCTCAAAGTGGTCCACATGCTTTATATTCCTCTACCTTAGATTTGTAAACATTTCAAGAGGATTCAAGTATTCATGAGTGGGATTCTACCATGCATGAGGAGTATAACTCCTTAATCATGAGTCATAATTGGTATTTAAAACTTCTTCCTAAGGGAAGATAAATGGTTTAATATGGATGGATATATCAAACCAAGTATATAGTAGATGGGTCCATTGACAAGTTCAAGGCATAATTGGTCACAAAATATCTCTCACAGGTACCTGGCAACAAATATACTAAAATATCTTCACTAGTCACCATAATTATCTTTGTTAGACTCACACTTACTACTTCCACATCTAATCATTTGTATGTTCATTAGATCAAAATTTACATGGAGTAGCCACTAAGATATGTCAAGGATTCTTCCTTTGTGTTAAAATTTGAAAATTTATTTGTGGCCTTGAATATACCCCTATGGAGGTATGATAAGATGGATTATTTCCTTCTCTCTACAAGGTTCATATGGCTCCATTTAGATCTTAATTTCTATCTCTTATGGTAGGATGATTCACTTTTGATTCTGGTTTCATATGTTGATGATATTTTGATAAATGGGATCTCTTCCTCATCCATTACAATGATGAAAAAAGCTCTTGAAGTTATATTTTCCATGATAGACTTATGCTTGTTATATTAATTCTTTGGGATCTATATTTTTTAGTCTAATTTGAGAATCACTCTTACACATCCTAAGCATTCTCTTGATCTACTTTATCAGTTTCACATTATTGATTGTAAGACAAATCTAAATCCCTTTCTATCTAGAGTTAAGCTTAAGGTAGATTTTACTTAACTTTTATTTGATTCTACCTTGTATCAAAAAACCTGTCGGCAGCCTTATCTAATTGACACATACCAAACTTGACATATCATATACAATGGGCCTACTATTCATATTCATGTAGGAACCCCATGAGTTGCAATGGAAAGTAACTAAGAGGATTTTAAACTACATCCAAGGTACAAATAGATTTGGGATTCATGATAGAGTTGGAATTAACATCAACTTGATTGGCTATGCTAACTTAGGTTGAGTTGGTGATATTTAGAATCTCATGTCCACTTTAGGTTATAATTTTTATAATGGTTTAATACTGATTAGTTGGTAAATAAATCAATAAAATAATATTGTTATATCATCTAATAAGGAAGAATACATTAGGGTTGTTAATTATACCACTAAATTATTTAGATTTAGGGGATTCTCATAGAGTTTGGTATCTAGTTTAGATGAAATAAAATCATCTACTTTGACAACCAGAGTAGTATTTATATTTACGATAATCTAATTTTGTATCATTATACCAAATATATAGAGATTCACATGCACTTCATTAGGGAGGTCATTTATGGGAAAATCATTTATTTGAAATATTGCCAGATGATAGAGAAAACTTCAAACATCTTCACCAAATATTTTATGGAGAGTAATTATCTTCACTTATAGGGTCTTCATGAGGTTTAGGATATTACAACATTATCTTTTTTATTTATTTATCTATTTATTTTTTCGGGGGGGCAGGGGCTGCTAACCTCTTCTTTATATATCTCTTTTAGGGAGGGGATTTTTTCAATAGTTTTTTTCCCTTTCTCTACTTTATGAGATATTGCTTTGTACATGGTTACCTCATCAGGCCTTATTATCAAGATCTATTTATTTTATCCATTTAATATATGCTTATGGGTGTGTTAGATTAAGGATTTATTATTTTATCATATTTATTTATTATGGTATTTTTCCCTTCACTTGGAGTTTTATAATGTCATGGATAAGATTGTTTAGGTTTACTTGGATTTATAGTTTGACCAAAGGAATCTAAAGTAACTCCCTTGAATGTTTATTCTGGGTATGGGAGTTACTCTTATTTTCTTGCCTCTTTGATCATTTCTCGTGGATATTTTTAAGGAGGACGTATACATGCACTCCCATATATGTACATCTCACTTTTGTGAGTTTTGGTAATGGAATATTGGGATTTGTATCTTATTTTATTTTGAAAAAATATTATCATGTATGTGATTTCATTTTTCATGTAACTATTGTGTTGAGTACTAACTTGTCTTATGCCTAAAAAAACCCTTGCACTCACTTGATACAGTGGTCTTGCCATCCACTCTGATAATGTCTAGATGATTTTAGTAAGGAATCAAGTTATGAAAAATCCTCCATTGTGTTAAATGGGGTGTGGTAATAAAATTTCATATTTTACTCTTTGTGTATAAGTGAGTTCACCTTATGTACTTTATTATTCCCACTCACTTATATGTGTATATTTCATTTATCTTATTTTATATATTATGACATATTACATATTTATATCTTAGATATTATGGGGATAATTTATAGTTGTTTATATCATTTAGGGATAGCCATCTCTTAGTCCTAAGTTTGATCTCTAGCTTGATCACTTAGTAAGGATTGATCATTTATCTTGATCTCTTAGTTAGGATTGATATTATTTGCCTATATATGTAAGGCTCCTTCATTGTATTTGATGTAATATTTGGAGATATAGAGGATTTATCATTGTACTATTTATTTATGTAAAATATTCTAAGATATTATTTAAGAAATGCATAAATGGATTTTATTATGGTAATGATTTGTAGATTTGACCCTGGGTGAGAGTTTTCTAAACTCTTTCATGGTATCAGAGCCTCCTCCAAAATCCATTACTTAGCTCCTTAACTTTTTCTTGCTCAACATCTAATATTCTCTTGACTTATTAAGTATGTTCTTCTCTTGCATCCTCTTTGGATGGTTCTGATAATCAAAAAGGTGTGTAAGAATTTCTTTTTTTGCAGGGGATTTCCTCTTTTTTTTGTTTTCTTATTATGGGTAAATTTTAAAGATTATAAAATTAAATAAAATATTACTAAGTCATTTATATTATCTAAAAAAGGTAAAATCACATCCAATTTCATCTCAATTGGATATCAGAGGCAAGATCTATAAGTTTTTTACAAATCCCTTTCTTGATTAAAAATGATGGTTATTTTTTAGATTATGTAGAAACTATAAGCAATCACTTAGAATTTTTCCTATGTTTTGTGCACCATGTTTTCTGATTTCCATAATATATTAAATTTTTTAATTTCATTAAGAATTGTAAAAGTTGTCATAGTTTTACTAAGTAGATCTATTCTAAAAAAATATTGCTTTTATTTATTTAATTGTGAGAATAATGTAAATGATCACTTAAAACAATTTATAGGTATTTTATACATTGTTCTCATATTTTCATAACATTTTAAAATTAAAATTTAATTACAAATTGAAAATGTTATCATAGTTTTACTGAGTAGTACTATTCAAAAAAAATCTTTGTGGGGAGATTTTTTTTAAAAGGACATTTTTATTATATTTTTAAAACAATATCTTTCGATTATTTTTTTAGTTTTTTAATTTAAAACAATATTTAATATGTGGGATACATGAGGAGATATTGTATTTTTTTTTTTTTTACAAGTACCTTTTTTTATCTCATTTGCTGAAGACTAGAGGGTGATGTCTGGTTTGGCAAGAGGCCAAACCCCCTCATAAACAAATAAACTTTCTCCATTGATTTTTCCATATTTATTGCACTTTATCATGGATGTATTTTTAGTTGATTCTGACATCCCTTTACATGTTACCTCATATTTTAATTCTATGGATTTTTCACCCACTCCTATGTAGACATATTCATCCACTATTCCTATTGATTTAGGATGTATTTTAGATCACTTATGGTGATACCATAAGTTTTTATGAGGATTTTACCAAATGGTTCCTATATTATTCATATCCCATCACAAAAATACTTTATTCACTCATGCTCATTTATATTTACACTTGAAAATTCCTTTTTAATAGAACTTGATGTCTTGAATTATTTGAGTATGTTTTTTGTGCCACTTGTATTTTTCACCCACGTTGATCCATTATTTTTAGATCAACTCTCATGATTTATGATGACTTATTTGATAGGTCAATAGTCTCCTTGTTTGGAGTTATTCTGGTTTATATGTGTCTTCCTTATTTTCATTTTGTATTTTTATGTATGGTATGCATTATACTTTTACTAAATTATATAGTGTCATGTGGCATTTAATTTTATAGACTAGTCTACCTTCATGTGTGTGTAACTTAGTTTTTACACCTTTTAATATTCTAATTACCAGTCTCTCCTATCAACACTAGGGTCATCTTCTTGAGATATTTTATCTACATTTTATATATTTCTCCTTTGTATATGCATATATTTTTTAGGTAATTTCTTTTCTAAAACCCATATGAGGATTTTTATGTCTGAGTAACACTCTTGGTTAGTTTTTGTGTATTGACACAAGTGTGGCAACACCACTAGTCTTTACATTCATTTATCACCATTATCAATCCACTTATGTAGATATTTTCATTGCCATCTTATCTTAGTTTAGCATTAAGAGAGGGTGCTTAGACAATGCTTCTTGGGTACATCATTTTACATAGTATTCTAGAGTGTAATGTTTATGTTCAGTGATCCTTATATTCAACATCATTCTTAATTCAACTCAATAGTTATAGAAAATCAATATCCATGTATTCTCATAATATGGATTGTAATCCATAGAGATACTTATCTTCAAATTGTATCATTTTTTTATGTATGGGTACCTCATTAGGCCTTATTGTTGGGACTCGTTTCCTTCCTTATTTTCTCTCTTTTTGGGTGGAAGTTTATTTTCTTATAGTTTTTCTCCCTTTCTCTACTTTATGAGAGATTGCTTCATGGATATATTATACATGATTACTTGATTATGCCTTATTTTTAGGACTCATACTATGGATGTGACACTCTATTTTTGGCCCCTAGCTTCACTTGAGAGGGAGATGTTAAATTAGGTTGTTTAGCTTAACTCATGTTCACTTAGGTAATTTATTATTTCCACCCACTTATGTGTGGATATTTTAATTATCTTATTTTAGATATTATGACATATTATATATTTATCTCTTAGATATTTTGGGGATAGTTATCTCTTAGTCCTACGTTTAATCTCTAGCTTGATCTCTTAGGTATGATTGATATTTAGCTTGATCTCTTAGTTATGATTGATCTCTAGCTTGATCTCTTAGTTAAGATTGATTATTTAGCTTGATATCTCAGTTAGGATTGATATTCCTTGCCTATATATGAAAAGACCATTAATTATTTGATGTAATATTTAGAGATATAGAGGATTTATCATTGTATTATCAATTTATGTATAATTTACTGAGATATTATTTGAGCAATGCATCAATGGATTTTAATGTGGTAATGATTTGTAGATTTGACTCTAGGTGAGAGTTTTCTAAGCTCTTTCATGGTATCAGAGCCTCTTCTAACAACCATTACTTACATTAATTCCTTTGGATCCATATTTCTTAGTCTGACTCAAGAATCACTCTTGTACAACCTAAGTATGCTCTTAATTTACTTGATCAGTTTCACATGGTTGATTGTTAGCTAAATCAAAATCCCTTTCTATCTAGATTAAATATTGAAGTGTATTTTACTTCAATTTTATTTGATTCTACCTTGTATTAAAAAAACTTTGATAGCCTTATCTACTTAACACATACCAAACTTGACATATAATATGTAATGGGCCTAGTCTCCATAGTCATGCAAGAACCCCATGAGTTACACTAGAAAGAAACTAAGAGAAGTTTGAATTATATCTAAGGAAAAAATATATTTTTGATTCATTATAGAGTTGGAATTAACATCAACTTGATTGGCTCTACTGACTTAGTTTAGGATGGCAATATTTAGAATCTCAAGTCCACTTCAGGTTATACCTTTTTCATTGGTTCAAGACCATTTAGTTGGTCAAACAAGAAGTAAAATGTTATTGAATTATCATCTAATAAGGAAGAATAAATTAGGGTTGTCATTTATACCACTAAATTTATTTGGATTTATGGGATTCTCATAAATTTTGATATCTAATTTAGATGACTTATAATCATCTACTTTGACAACCAGAGTAATATTCATATTTACAAGAATTAGATTTAGCATCAACATGATAAACATATAGAGATTCACATGCACTTCATCAGGGAGGTCATTCATGGGAATATTATTTATTTGAGATATGTCTATATGATAGATCATACATCAAACATATTCACCAAAACTTTTATGGAGAGTATCTTCACTTATAGGCTCTTCTTAAGGTTTAGGATATTGCAACATCATCTTTTTTTTTTCGGGGGGGTCACTTATAGCATCTTCTTTATGTCTCTCTTTTAGACGGGGATTTTTTTCTATAGTTTTTCTCCTTTTATTTACTTTATGAGAAGTTACTTTTTACATGGGTACCTCATTAGGCCTTATTATCAAGATCCATTTCTTTTACCTACTTAAGATATATTTATGGGGGTTGTTAGAGTAGGTGTTTATTATTTTATCATATTTATTTATTATGGGTTTTTTTCCTTCACTTGGAATTTTCTACTTTCATGAATAATATTTATTAGGTATAATTAGATTTATAGTTTGACCAGAGGAATATGAATTAACTCCCTTGACTGGCTATTCTAGGAATGGGAATTATTCTTTTTTTCTTGTCTCTTTGATCACTTTTCATGGATTTTTATAGGTAGGAGTTACACGTGTACTCCAATATATGTACATCTCACATTTTTTAACTTTGTTAATTGAATATTGAGATTTTGATCTTATTTTATTTTGTGAAATATTATAATGTAGGTGATTTTAGTTTTTTTACAACTATTACATTGAGTACTAGCTTATCTTGTGTCTATCAAAAACACTCACACTCACTTAATAAAATGATCTTGACATCCAATCTGATAATGTATAGGTGATTTTAATAAGGAATAAAGTTATGAAAAATACTCCATTATGTTAAATGGGTTATGGTGATAAAATTTTATATTTTACTCTTTATGTAGAAGTGAGTTCTTGATCTCTATTTCATGAATACAAGTAAGCCACATGGGGTGTGAAAATATATTGCATGTTGTGTAACTTAGGACCAAATAGTGAACAATGAGGGAATGCATGTTTTATAAAAGTTTAATGTGGAAAATGGTCTTTCCTAATTCCAAATGGGAAATAAAGAAGTGGATTTCATATTATGCCAAGTGTAAAGTGTTTAATAGGCATGGAGGTAAATACAATGAAATAATATTTAATGTAATTTAAAAATGACAATCTACTTTATTAAAAGTCAAGTGTCTATCCAAAATGAGGAAAATTTCATTATTTTTGATAAAAAGGCTACACATTTAATGTTTAAACAATACCAAGTATGCACTGAGAAAGTTTTTTCCAAGTGTGGCATGGAATTTAATGTTGAATGAGCTCATAAATATCAAAATATTCAAAATAATAAGTGATAAGTGTGTTCAAAATGAGAGAGACACACAAAATTCATAGTTTTTATGTATTGAAAGCTCGAAAATACATGATGCATAACATAGTCAAGATGAGTGTTCATGATCTAAAAGTGCATGGTACATGAAATGGGTGCTCTAAAAGTTCTTGAATTATGAAATGGTCTAGATGGTGAAATTTGAGTGATAAGTGTACTCCCCTAGAGTAAAAAATTGAATTGACTTATATAGAGAATAAATAGTTGATGCTTAAACTAATTTGATTCTAATGGATTTAATTTTAGTTTATGAATTTTAATTAAAGTTATAAAAATTCAATTTAAAATAGTTTAGTTTTTCCCAATTGAGCTCCATTGTATGAATTTTTAGTGGCATAAAAATATATGATGTCAACTATAATAAATCATGACTTTTTATAAATGTTTCTTTTATTTTAATCCTACTGATTTTCAATAGAGATGTAACATTTACTATTTTACATAACTAAACAAGAGGAAGAGATGCACCCAATCAAGATTTTAAATATCTTAAGGATTTTTATTAAAATCACTACTTAATGTGAGAAAAAGGTGTCAAAACACATGGGACAGATATACATGCATTGAAATTGACACAAAAATAAAGTGTTGGTATTTTTTTGGCCATAAATTTCAAAATGATGCTCTATTTCACATGCTATTTATAACACTAGATAGTTAGTTCCATAATATTCAAAAAAATATTAATCTTACTTGGGAAAATAATTATTCCTAAAACTTATTTGCATTTTCATGGCATGTTTTCTTTAATTTTAACTTGAGAAAAAGAGGAATGTAATATTCATGATGTGTTTTCAAACAACTAGGGGCTTCCAGTAATGCCTTTTGGCCTTTAGTGTTTGAGAAGATACCCTCTTCCTTGAAATCTTCCCCTTGATGGGTGGATCACATTTATTATCTTCAACCACATTTTTATGAAAATCCCACTTTATCAATGGATTACATTTATATATAAGGCTAATTGATTGTTGTTATATGGGGTTGCCTCATTATGGTTAGAGAATAACATAGAAAACTAGACCTTTTGTTTATTGTAATTTTTTGTTTTCCTTAGTTTTTATTGTGAGACATGTGTATGAAATACTTATTTTAATTTCACTTATTAATGGTGGTTCTCAATGGTGTTTTTAAAAAAAAAATAATACACAAGGTATGAAGACTATTTTTCATTTCATGCACATATATATATTGGACTTGTTTGTTTTAATTACAGATAGAAACCTCAAATTATTACATCATATTTAATCATATATATGTGCATATTGGTTAGGAAATAAATAGATTTTATGGATTTCATATAACTAAAAGAATTAGATTTACCTTCACTATAAAATAGGCTTACTCTTTCTTCTTTTCCCTCATCTTTTGATTTTTTTTTAAATTTTAGAGTAGATAGGTTAAATATGAATTCACTCTATGTATATAAGTTTCATTTTAATAAAAAAACCCTCTTTTCATTGATGTTTAATAACTATTGAATTTATGTACATAATGATCATTTATTGAATCATATACATTTCCATTCTAAATCCACATTTGCTTATTTCCTATGCAATACAACTAAACGATTTTCACAATATTTGTTTTATCTAAACATATTCCAAACATGCCCCTTGAAATGGAATAGTTTCACATGAACCATTATTTTACCTTGTGAGCCAAGACATAATAATAATAGACCCTGGAGATATTTTTAAATCTCCTTTCAGGAGAGTGAAAGAGTTTATAAAAATCTCACCTAGGGTCAAATCTAAAAACCATTACCACAATAAAATCCGTTAATGCATTTCTCAAATAATATTTCAGTATATTATACACAAATATATAATACAATGATAAATCTTATATATCTCCAAAGTTTTCATCAAATACAATGAATGATCCTTACATATATAGGTAAGGAAGATCAATCCTAACTAAGATATAAATCATAACTAAGAGATAAAACTATAGATCAAACCTATGACAGAAAGATAATTATCCCTAAAAGATAAAAACAACTAAAAATTATATTCATAATATCTAAGAGATAAATATGTAATATCTCATAATATCTAAAACAAGATAAATGAAATATCCACACATAAGTGGGTGGGAATAATAAAGTACCTAGGTGAACATGATCTAAGGTAAATAACCTACACTAACATCCCCCTCAAGTGAAGCTAAGGGTAAAAAATAGTGTCATATCCACCATATAAGTCTTGGAAACAAGTCTTAATCATGTACTCATGTACAATATATCCATGAAATAATCTCTCATAAAGTATATAAAATGATAAAACCTATAGAAAAATAAACTTCCCCCCAAAAAGAGAGAAAATAAAGAAAGAAATGTGTCACAATATCAAGGCCTGATAAGGTAACCATACACAAAAAAATTATGTAGTGTGAATATAAGTTTCTCTATGGATACCAATCCATATTCCATAATACATAGATTTCAAGTCACTACAACTATCAAGTTAAATTAGGAATGGTGTTGAATATGGGGATCACTATATATAAACACTACACTCTAGAATATTGGGTAAAATGATGAACCTAAAGAAGTATTATCTAGAAACCCTCCCTCAATGTTAGACTAAGGTAAGATGACAATGAATGTCTCTAAATAACTGGACTAAAAATGGTGAGAAGTGAACACAAAGACTAGTGTGGTTGTCACACTAGTGTCACTACATAAAAAGTAACCAAGAATGCTATTGAGACATAAAAATACTCATATGGGTTTTAGAAAATAAAGAGCCTGAATAAGATACTCATGTACAAAGGAGAAATCTAGAAAATGTAGATAAAATCTCTCAATAAGAAGGCCCTAGTGGTGATGGGAGAGATTGGAAATTAAAATAGTAAAGGGTGCCCAAACTAAGGTACACACACACGAAGGTAGACTAGGCTATAAAATCAAACCCCCCATGGCACCTAATAATTTAGTGAAAGTACAATGTATCCCATACACAAAAATGAAAAATTAAAATAAAGAAGACATGATATACATTAGAATATCTCATAAGTCATCACAAATCATGAGAGTTACTCTAAAAATAATGGATCAATATGGGCCAAAAACACAAGTGACACAAAAAACATTCTCAAATAATTCAATACATTAGTTCTATCAAAAAATCATTTACAAGCATATAAATAAATGAACATGAGTCAAATAAAATATTTTTATGAGGGGATTTGAATAATGGAGGAACCATGTTGGTAAAATCCTCATACATAATGATGGTACCACCACAAGTGATTTTAAATCCATCCCAAATCAATGAGAATGCTGGATGAAGATAACTACATAGGAGTGGGTGAAAAAATCCATATTCACAATTAAATAAATAAAAGCCATATGTGTTTTAGAATAGTACTACTCAGTAAAACTAAGATAGCTTTTGAAATTTTTAATGAAATTAAGTTTTTTAATATATTATGGATAGTAAAAAACAAGGTGCATAAATATAGAAAAACTTATTAATGATTGCTTATAGTTTTTTCACAATCTAAAAAAGAAAAGTAATTTTTAATCAAAAAATAGATTTTCAAAGAACTTGTAGATCTTGCCTCTAATATCCAACTAGGATGAAAATGGATGTAATTCTATCTTTCTTAGATAATATGGATGCATTAGTGAGAATTTATTTGATTATAAAATATCAAAATTTACCTATAATAATAAAAAAAAGAGAAAGTCCCCTACAAAAAAAGAATTTCTTGCAAACCTTTTTGATTTTCAAGACTGTCCAAAGAGGATGCAAGACAAGAACATACTTAATAAGTCAAAAGAATACCAGATGTTGAGAAAGGATAAGTTAAGGAGATAAGTAATGGATTTTGGAGAAGGATATGATACTATGAAAGAGTTTAGAAAACTCTTACCTAGTGTCAAATCTACAAATCATTATCAAATTAAAATTCATTAATGCATTGATCAAAGAGTATCTCAGTATATTATAGACAAATAGATAATACAATGATAAATCCTCTATATCTCTAAATATTTCATGAAATACAATGAAGGAGACTTACATATATAGGCAAGTAATATCAATCCTAACTAAGAGATCAAGCTAATTGATCAATCTTAACTATCAGATAAGCTAGATATTAATCGTAACTAAGAGACCAAGCTAAATATAAAAATTAGGACTAAGAGATGATTATCCATAAAGGATATAAATAACTATAAATTATCCCCATAATATCTAAGAGATAAATGTGCAATGTGTCATAATATCTAAAATAAGATAAACATAACATACACACATAAGTGGGTAGGAATAATAAAGTACCTAGGTGAACATGAGCTAAGGTTAAAAACCTACTCTAACATAGAGGTGATCCAAAACTTGAAAATTTTTGGTTGAAATATAATTCAAGAAACAAGAACAAGACAATTCAAATAATGTTATCTCTGAGAAGAGATGTTTTATTGATCAAATTTGCAGACCCAAACATATGCTTATCTTTGAGAAGAGATGTATGATTTAAATTTTAGGTTACATATTCATTTATACATGTTTTGAAGGTATGAGGATGATTTTTAAGGTCACCAATCTATAGGGAAATTAAGTGGTTAGACTTTCATGATTTACAACAATACAAAATTTGAGGAATTACTATTTTTAGACTGCACTACTAAAATTGAAATTTAGGGCACTTATGTTGGGTTTTTGGGGGTAAAAATTCATTGATTAGATCTCCATGCCATCTCGCCACTTTCTCCTCATTATTATCTTTCCAATGATTCAAATAGTGAGTCAATTGGAACTTCGGTACAAAAGTTATGGCTCCCAAAAGTTCCATCATCAATTGAGGGGTACCCATCCCCTGAATTATTGCCTGAATCAAGAGGTTAGGTGAATTACCACTCCACCTGAGTTGGTGTGTCAAATGACCCATCAATGTATTGGTTCTATAAGGAGGATCTAAATAGAGTATATTTTGAGATCTATTATTTTTTTATTCTTATGTGCCCATCTTTTACGCTTTCCCCATCCTATTGTATCATAAAACACATAAGTTTTCTTTGATTACAAACCCTCTTTTCATTATTCTTTATGCACTGTTTAATCTATGTACACAATGATCATATATTTAATTAGTTGTATTTCTATTCCAATATTCACATTTCATAATTTTTTAGGTAATAAAACCACAAGATGTAGATCATATTTATTTTATCTAAATGTATTCCAAACATGCCCCTTGAAATACAATATTTTAAATTCAACCACTATGTTACCCTATCAGCCAAGACCTAATAGTAATATAACTTGGGAAGTTTTTTAGATCTTCTTTTAGGAGAGGTTGAGAAGGTTCTTGCCCCACTTGATTTGGTGTTTTTATAGACACATAAATAGATAGGCTGGATCATATTCATAAATCTTATTATAGATTGATGTAAATATTGAAGTGATTGAATTGATTATCTAAATACTGAAGTATTATTTACTCTTTCATTGAAATAATTTATTTCTAAAATAGTTAAAATACCCTTTTATGCACACCTCAAGAATATTATGAATATCAAAAGGATTATTATACCAAGAAAAGTGGATAAGATTACATAATATATTAATTTGGTATTTGGAAATATCAATACTAGGTTGGATAATAGGAGTAAGACCTATAATGGTTAAGGGAAAATAAAACTAATTTTAAATAAGAAAAGTAAAAAATATGATTTATGATGTCTCCAATATATTTTTCAAAGTTTTTGATAGTGGAAATTGTCACGTTAATGAATCAACATATTTGCATATCATGAAGTTCAAGATGGAATCATAAGAGTTTAATTATAGGGATATATAGCCTAAGAATTAGTCTTAAGTATAAATTTTTTAGAGGATTAATCTTTTAAAATATATAGATACTCTTCATTTGGACTTCAAACTCAAGTCCATATTCAATGGTGAAACTATCTTATTAAACATGAAAGAGAGAAATCTTAGTTGTTAATCCTCAACCTAAAACAATATTTATTTCTAAAATTTTCCTTAAAGACAACTTAGCTAAACCTAATTAAATTTCCAATGAGATATCTACCTAGGGTTCAAATTAGGGGCATTATCCCTAGTTTCCAAAATGTTAGGAAATAATAAGAAAGAACTAATAATGAGGCTGATTATGATATTCATAATGAATAAAAAGTGCCAAATATCTATATATTTGGTAATCCAATAAATAAATGGAATCATACTATTAAGCTTCCTTCTCTTTAATGGAATTTATGTTTTCCTAAGTTTCAATGAGATATTAGTGAGTCTTGGGAGGATCACCTATATGACTTTAAGTGAGCCTATGAAAATCTTATGATAATTAGTGAAAAGATTTCTTTGAGGGTATTTCATCAAAATTTAGAAGGTAAAACATATCAATAATTTATTATTATACCCATTAAAATTATTAATACATGAAAAGATATTGAATATTGTCTTGAAATTTGTTTCAGTAAACCTAAATAAGATTTAGAGTTAGTTAATGAGCTTTTAAATATTTCCATTGATCTAGGTGAAACTATTTATCATTTCATTACTTGATTCACCAAGATAAGGCAAAAGATACCATGTGATATAAAGCCATTTAAAAATTTAACAATATTATATTTTCATAGTGCATGGCCACTTAAGTATAAAATGGATTTGGAAGATAAATATATTTTAGAATATGATGATATAATTAATTTATAATTGACTATGAAAAGAATCTTAAACACATTGGTTTTAAAGAATGAGCTTCTACGAGTCTAACATCTAACAATGTAAAAATTATAAAGGCCATAAATAATCTTGGCAATGAGTTGATCACTGTTATATGATTTATTAGGAAAAATTTCAAATGTTCAAAAAGGTAAGAGTGAAGAAACAACTCATTATTACCATGTCTTCTATGTATATTACAATCCAAATACTTATATTTATATCCAAAATTTTTAAAAACTTATCCAAAGGAAAGATAACATTTCTATTAACTTATCTATAAATATAAATATGTGTAGCTATGCCAAGCCTTCCAATGAAATCAAGACTAATAATGTTTATGTTGTTAAAATGAGGCAAAACGAATAAAAATATGTCCCTAAATATAAATAAAATATATAAATACATAAAAAAAAAATCAAACTTCTGTGTAAACCTTCTCCTCAATATAAAGCTAAAGTTAATGCACATAATGATATTATTGTACATAGTCTTACTACAAATTTTTAGCAAGCTAACCCTTTGCCTACTAGATTTAACAATGTTAAATATCAACCTTCTTATAATACCAAACACTATATTCACATTTATCATACATATGTTGGATCTTATAATAATATTGATTATGTGACATCCATTAAAGTAGGTTTGTATTTACTTCAAGCTATTGGTTTACCTAGTGTAACAGTATGAAATAAAGATTAGAATAAGTTAGCATAAATCAAAGTAGAATTAAAATATATAAATAATATAACCATGTGTTTTTATATTGAGTAATACAAAAAGAATGAGATATAAATATCAAAAAAACATATGATTACCTTCACCTAGCGAAGACAACCTTGTTTCTCCTCTTGTCAATTAGATGTGCTCTAGTTTAAATTATAAGTGGGTGCATGTGATCAAATGGATGATTTTGATTGATAATACTTGGTTTTATGTAATATTGGATCTCTAAAATGTTATAACTTTGTGGTGTTGTGAAGGCTTACTGAGAATGGATTAGGAAAAATTTATTTATAACATTTTTTTAATTAATGAGGTCTATTGATCTTAGTTGGAGATCAATGGTGGAGGATTGATCCTCCTTACCATAAATGTAGAGGATTAAGTGTGTAAGAGGAAGGTTGGAGTGTGTAATAGGATGCAATGATGAAGGCTTGGAGTGTGTAAGAGTGTGTCATAGATCTTGCTTGCACACTTTCCTTTTTATATTAAATTTACCTTGAAAAGGGGGATGATGTCATGATGTTAGGTTTATTGGATTTATGAATTTAGATAAATATTAATTTCCAAAATATATGGAATTTATCATTAGGAAAGGATAATTAATTAATTTGGGTTATTTAGGTAATGGAATAGGATGTGATTTTTTTTTAGGTTGAAGATGTTTGAAAAATAAATTATTAATTGATCAAGGGAATGGATAGTAAATTATCTATATATGTTAGTGTAGATAGTTTAATAATTATAAACTAATGCGATGATGTTAGTGTAGAATTAGAAGATAATTAAAATTGACATGAAGTGTCTAATTTCAAGTGTATAAATTTTAATCTCTTCAAAAGGGTGTACTTAGACACAATGGGTGGTGTAATAAAATTTCAAAGATAGAAGATAGAAAAAGGTGGATGAGATTTATATGATGATGGATGAAATAATGTGACACATGATTCCCCCTTAAGATTTAATGTGGGGATGAAGGACATAGATGGGATCTAAAAATAGAAAAGAAGAAACTAGAAGGAATGTGATGAATCAATAGGTGGATGTTGAAGAAAGAAGGGTTGGCATGTATGATGGAGTGATGATTGGATAGAAGGATGATTATGGATGGATGAGATTAACCCATGGACAAGATTAAATATTTTGATCTAATGCTTTCAAATTTTGATTTATGATTATGATGGATGGATTTTACCCAAGTAGGGAGGACTTAGGAAGGATATATCCCTATAAATTCTTTAAAAATGGAATTATCCAAAGTAGGTTAGATTTAGGAATTAAATATCCTAGAATGTTGTAAGCTTAGATTTAGGAATGATATATCCTAATGTTGAGCTACATAATTGATTTTCCCCAAAAAGGGTGAA
Organism: Torreya grandis; assembly: GCA_037957365.1. Lineage (NCBI taxonomy): Eukaryota > Viridiplantae > Streptophyta > Pinopsida > Cupressales > Taxaceae > Torreya > Torreya grandis. The sequence continues at coordinate 863,412 of JARHVA010002947.1, read as the reverse complement.
AGATATGAACTTAGATTGGAGGGATGGCTGATTTATAGATTTATTTTAAATAATAAATCATGGAGTTAACCTATTTCATCAATTAAAAATGATATGATAATGTTGATAGAGGATAGGAAGTTGATAGGCTGATGTAGAAGTTGAAATAACCCAAAAAAATTTTGGTAACTACCAATAAATTATGTTAGGATTGTATGTCAAATCAAACACCTCAATTGCCAAAGGAAGTGATACTCATTTAGTGTACTTGTGTACATGAAATGGGAACCAAAAGAGGTGTTATACGATAATTAGCTAGGGGTAATTACTCACAAAGGATGCTATAGGGAAACAAGTTGCCTATAGGGTGGTTTATGGGGTTTGAAGCATATCAATGTATGATTACATAGAGAGATTCTGAGCACCATATGAAAAACTCATTATTTTACATAGGACCATTTATACATCCTTAACCTTCATTAAATATCTCACTCTCCTTAGTGGGTTTTGTTTCCACTCAAGGATGGTTAAATTATTAATTTAAGACTAATCATAAGGGATAGCTTTATAAACCCTAAGTTATCATTTGTTTAAAATAGTTCTATGAAATGGTAAGAAGATAAGATGTTGAACTAAATGACAACTAGGTATGATGTCTAACATGCTAAATGTAAGTAACAACCAATAATTAATTTGAACATATGTAGATTATCTTAAATTCCCATAAGCACACAAAATAATCTATCACTACTTATAAGAGAGCATAATCATGAAATGGAATAAAAACCAGAGCATCATAATTAATTATTCAAGTGCTACCAGTCAAGGTTGTCAACTTCCTCATGTCCTAGGGTTACTACACCATTGCCAACATATTGTTTTAAGTTCACAAGTTTCCCAATTAATAAGCATAAATGCCACCATCTAAATAATGAACAATGCTATGATTATGATCAATTTAATTATTTATCAAATAAGATATAATGACCACCTATAATTAAATATATGTTAATTATATTTTATTGACAAATGGCTAATGTGTTTTTGATCAATAAGAGGAGGAATTAATGTAAATATAAAGCATATTACAATGAGGTATATATCCCTTTAATCATTTATTATTCACTCAACCATCAAATTTAAAGTAAAAGAGACATTTTTAGTCCATGCAAATTTCAATCTTTTTACTTAGTTTCTAGCCATACATTTACTTAGTGAACTATTAAGAAAAATAAACAACTAATTCATTAGCCTCTCCTACAATAAGGATATTATTAAATAAGCTACCTAACTTCATACAACATCTTTCCAAGTATGATCAAACATGGTTGAGTAATATGTTTCGAATATGCACAACTATAAAATATACATACATACAATAAGTTTCGATGTGAACTAGTATAGGAAGTATATAAGCATCATAATTTTCCACATGAATGGAACATACATAAGATTCATACAATAAAAAAGTATCTTGATTAATGATAATTTATATCCAAGTATCAAATGTTTGGAACCCAAATAAAACATTTAATTTAAGAAACTATTAAAAAATAATGTTTGAATATGTCATGTCACAACAATATTTATTTATTTCCAGCCAACAAGAAGAAGATGATATGCATACTCAGCTTATAAGACTAAATTCAAACTTATATATATTCAACCATCATTCATTTTTATAATCATACCATAATCACCAAGTATAACTAAAAAAATTATAACTAAACCAATATCATAATCACCATAATCACCAAATATAACTAAACTAATATTAGAATCAAATTAGATTATAACTACATTCATGAATCATACTATATGAAAATGATAAATAATTAAGTTAAGAATAAAATAAATAACATATAATAAAATGTTACCAAGTACATCATGCATGTATATGAGATCATCCAAGGTTCAAGCAATATGTAATCAAATCAGACAAACCCTCCCAACTAACCCTATAAGCCCAACCATCAGTCGTCTTTTCTACCCCATCCATAATTTAGATTTTGGTTTTTGGAAACAAAGCTTAAGAAGGGATTCTAAGCAAGTAGGAATTCCTGAACCATTGGAAAACTCAACACAAAATAGAAAGTAACACAAACAAGTGACTATCAAGCACCATCCCAAGATGAGATAGAAATAACCAAGTATGGCATTGTTATAAACTAGAAGTGGGGATAATCCATTGAAAATTACTTGAAATTTATATTTATGGATTTAAAAACCAAAACCATGTCCATAACATTTAGAAAACCCAACTTGGAAACCTCAAATTGTATGGTCAGTCTATAAATATCCCAACTACCAATACATATCCCATGTTCATAAGCAAACAATTACATCTTAACCATTTAAGCCAAGTCTAAGAATGATTATATAATAACAACATAGTCAATATTCAATTAATAATACATGAATTTAAAAACATATAACTCAAAATAAGTTAAACACAACCAAAGCCACAGTCCAATAATTTAACAAATTCAAAACAATCAACACATATAGGTAAGTCAAAGCATTCATCATGACTTCTAACCATATACCAAACTTTCACAATAATAAATCAATTATTCAAGTAATCATCAAAACTAGAAATTGATTTAAACCAATAATAGATATAATGGATTCATGGGATCATCATGAGGTCTCATGACCTAATATGATCCCTGAATATAAAAAAATAGGTTAAAAATTTATAAAAAAATAGTAAACCCATAATGGTTTTATTTTATAAGTCAGAACACTTATTATAAATTAGTGATTCCAATAGGGATTCTCTCATATTCCCATAATTCAATAGTATATAAAACACACATAAATCCTCAATAAAACCATAGACCAATAACAATAGAATCATGCCTTCCAAAGTTAAATATGTAGAAGGTATCCAAAACAAAACAACACACACACACACACACACAGATATATGTGTGTGTGTGTGTGTGTGTGTGTGTGTGTGTGTGTGTGTGTGTGTGTGTGTGTGTGTGTGTGTGTGTGTGTGTGTGTGTGTGTGTGTATGTATGTAAATATATATATATATATATATATATATATGTATGTATATATATATGTATGTATATATATGTATATATATGTATGTATATATATATATATGTATATATGTATATATATGTATATATATATATATATATGTATATATATATATGTATATATATATATATGTATATATATATGTATGTATGTGTATATATATATATATATATATATATATATGTATGTATATATATATATATATAACAAAATTGATCTGTTCATTAAAAAACATCAATAACCAGATCACCAAAAGAATATGAAATAGTCAAAGCTTCATTATAAATGAACCCATTAACCAAATATAAAACTCTACCTTTTAAAAATCAAATATAACCCAATTTGAATTCCAACTTCAATACATAAATTTAAAATCTTATGTATGCAGTCAATAAAATAGGGTATGGTGACCCAAATTAGGAATATACTCAATTTGAACAAACCATAAAAGAAACACAATAGCATAAAAGTTCAAATAAAAGTGTAAAGTTAAATAAAAGGAAGCTAAAACACATTAATATATTGACTTTGATATATATGCATGTATGGTTATGTGTGTGGGTTGCCTGAATGAAACAAACAACATAGTCACAAACATAAAAACACCTAAATTTAATTTTGGTCAATGAACTAATTGGGTAAAAGAAGGTTTAATATTATAGCAAGTCCATTTAAACACAGTCATGACCTTTATGTTAAAAAATGAGCACAACAAAACCCTTCAGAAGTTGTAGAGAACCTTCAAACAATAATAATCATTCTATTAGAGATACAAACCACTAATAGGGGGTGAATTAGTGGTGGCAAATAATCCAATTCAATTTACAAAATAATTCAAACACTTAACCATTCAATACAACCAATAATGAAGCATTCAAGGTATTTATAACAATGAAAAATAGATAATGCAAGATCACACACACAAGACAAGATCTATGTGGGAAAACCTCTTGGGGAATAAAACCCAATCTCAAGCCTACAAACACATGAACTAATTTTCCTATAATATATTATACACATGATGCTTTAGTGTAAAATCCATTCCACAATGAGTACTTACCCCTAAGATTGTCAAGTCCTTCTAACCATAATTTAGTAAAAAACATATTCCATAAGGAGCACCTGCCCCTAAGATGGTCAATTCCTTCTGACTAGAATTTAGTGAAACAACTATTCCACAAGGAACACCTACCCCTAGGATAGTTAATTCCTTTTGACCTAGATGTTGAACACCATCTCAACACCTATGATATGAACATCTGTTGATCATTGATTTCTTGCCAATCTGATGAAATAATGTATATCATCCCCCTTCACTTCTTCACATAACCACAAGCATCCAAAACCACCTTTTGGATCACTCTAAACTTCTTAGAAAACACTTTTTCATAAATAAAAAAATATGACCAAATGGTCATACAAAATATCCAAACTTTGATCTACCTCTCAAATCAAACACCAAGCTCACACAGACATCATCTATCCTTTGTTCACACTCAAGGCATTCAAAACATTGCTTTGGATCACTATAGACCTCTTCACTCATCCTCAACCTTCAAACATAAAAAATAACTATTATGAAATCATAAATATGACCTATAGGTCATATACATAGTCATCAACCTGATCTGTGCTAGGCACCCACCCTTTCTTCTTTCCTTTGCTCTACAACTCTCACATGCACCTCTTCTCTCAAGTCTATAAATCACCACCTTTAATTTCACCTTTTATATAACCTTCATGATTATTATCTTATTGTTTTGAAATAATAGTTGAATTATCCCTTAATACATCTAACATATCTCAATACCACTCTCAAAGGTTATCCATAACAACTATGGGCCATACTTAAGTAGCTACAACTTTTAATTAGGCCTTATTAGCCCTTATAAGTCTCATGGAGACCTATTCACTCCTTTAGCACTTCAATGATAAAATTAGAAACATAGGACCACTTACAAATGCATAGGTCCACTCTAAATTACCACTTTAACATCATCAAAATATTACAATTATCATTATACACCTTTGTGTATGCTCAATCTACTCAAACATTTGCCTTGTACACAAGAAAACCATGATGAACAAACAATCAAATTCTAAGAATTTATTCATACTAAATATTGATTGGTCAAACCTAAAAAATACATATATATGTTCTTCATGGAGTATAAAACACTCTCAAATAACTTAGTCTCCATGAAACATCCAAATACCATCAGAACAAACTCAATTATCCATCTTGGGTCACTTACAGACCATGGTCAAATACATAGTCAAGTTTGAAATTTCATATCTTTAACTTTATAAATAATTATACCTTATCACTAGGTTTTATAGATGTGTCATGAAGTCCTATAAAACTTTTCCTTTAACACGATGATCAAATTATGGATATATCAAAATTTATATCAAAAAACCTGTAGACTAGTCTTCCCTCACAAATTCATATTTTTGAATTCCAATGGTCACTGAGAAACTGTTAAAATTAAAACTTTGCCATCATCTTGTGCCCTCTCATAGATAAAAAAAAATACACATCATCCTTACTCAAAAGTATCCTAATATTTAGCTATTCTAAACTATTAAACATTGAACACTTGTCATCATCTCACTGCTTCTTGATAATTTGGAACAAATGTGCTCCATCAATCTTTTTTTAGTAGCTCAATCTTTATCAATCAAATCTCACTATTAGATGCAGATTAGAACTACTATGATTATGACACTTATCACCCTCACATGCCTTCTAAACACTTTGTTGTTAATCTATTCACTTGTGCCACTTTATATTCCTATATGCTTTTTTAACTTTTTGACTTGTGTCTTACCATTAATCTTAATAAGTATGAGCCACCACTCATCATTGATCTTCTGTTAGATTAGTGAGTTTGTGACACTTGTCACCAGCATGTGAAACCTTTGACATGTTGACTTCATACTCACCATTGATCTAAATATGTATGATTAAGTGCTCACCATTGGATTTTCTAGACCAATGACCTCAAACTTCAATGTGATTAAACTTGATGGTCTTTGACCTCATAATCTGCTAGAGCAACTTTCAAGCTTTATAACTTGAGCTAGAAATCACTTCAAGACTCTAAATTTTTAGGGTATCTTATTAGAACTATAGATAAAATCTCATTGTAAACATTTGACCATTATTGAATTTATTCATACCTAAATTAAATTCACAAACATACTTATTCATTCATATCTATATGATGTGCAGTGATGGTTTGGCTAAGTATAGAAACTTAGTGAACTTATGTCTAAGAGGATAACTTTGCACTTGCATATATTTAGCTACGATTAACCTCATAACCTTAAATTTAAACCATATGATATCCTTACATATGTTAATCCATCCATATATCAATCTACTCTTGGAACCTTCATGAATGTGAAATATGATGCCACCAAACTACCTACTCATATTTTCTACCATAGAACCAACTATGCCTAGATGAACATAATGAAGAACTAGATGAATACCATGCACTTAAACAATCTCTCCAATCATATTTGACCTCTAATATGACCCATCACACATGATCAATACTTAAAAACCATCCTTAATCATTCCAAAACTAAATATCAGCCAAGCCTACTTCAAGTATACTAGGACAAACACACTGCACACTTTGTCATTGGCACTTAAACTATCAAGACGCTTTATCCACTCACCTAGACACATCCATGATATCACTAAAAAGTCTCCAAAAATATCCCTATCTTGATATTCATGTCAACACCCATCATACAAATCACCTTATTTATCTCTCTAAAAGCACTCTCATAATAGGAACCTTTTCCCCTTTTGACACAATGACAAAGTGGGCACAAACTGCTTGAGGACCTAAAAAGACCACCAAAAAGAGAGGACCAACTTAGAAAGATGATATAAAATCCCCTTTACCTTGAGCCTACCTCTTCTTTACCTTGACAACTTCCTCTTGCTACATGCCAACACTCTTTTCAACCATGCACCACAACCAATGAAGAAAAAACACACAAAATTACTAAAATCTGATGGAACTCACTAAGAAACATTTGAAAGGGACTCTCCCCTAGGATATATGAGCCATTTCACCTCTTCAGCATCTTCATAACTTCACAACCATGAAGAACCACCACATAAACTTATTATCCTTATCTCTCAAGCTACCTCAAGGACCACCAACAAAACTTCATTCCACTCACCAAATAGGAAACATGCTCTAAACCAACTTGAAAACTCACCTTGAAATGTTCATGCCTTTATCTTTCAGAAAAACTAAGAAAAATCATTAAGTATTAACACTAGGCATGTCTAGACTCCTTGTAGCCCTACCTAGAACTTGTAAAGGCCATAAATTTCGATAGATATACTTTCAAGACCTGAAACTTTATATCTAGATCACTCTTATATGAGGGAAAACTAGCCAGTTAGGCCTCCATTTTGAAAAAAAACATAAATAATTTGAAACATAAAAAACTTCAAATATTTTTGAAGCTTGATTTGATAACCCATTTGGTCCATTTAGCCTATTAAGAATCCTCAAACCTCAACTCATAAGGCAACCCACTTTTCTAGCATAGTCCAAAACTCTAGAATCTCAAAATGAACAAGGTCAACAAACCTCCTTCTGGTCAATGCCCACCTCTAAAACTTCTTGTACACCTGGAGACAACCATCACACACCTTTGGACCAAGATTTTAGCCTTGACACCTTTGGGAACCTTGACTTTATATACCATGGTTTTGATCTAAAATAAGAAAGATAAACTTGAGAGCACATAAAAACCTCCAAAAGGAACTAACAGGATCATTAAGACATAAAACCACTTATAACACTTCACAAAGAAGTTCACAAACCTTTATGATCATAAAAATCTTCTTGACATTCCATCAATCTCATTTTTTCACCTAAAAACAATCATTTTGATCTTGTAGACACTGCATATACAACTAAAACACTTTATGACATCATGTTCACCTCATCAAAGAATTTCTCCCATATTGACACACAAAATCTAATTAAAACACTCATCTATTCACTTTTAGGAATTCTAAAGAGCACCATAACAATACTTACTTCTCCACTGAAAGGAGTGTCTTTAAGAATCATAGATAGAGACACCATACTTCACATGGTTCCTTAAAACAATGTGAAACTAGGATTTTCCCACAACTCCTCATATTCCTTCTCCTCCTTGGTCATCTGATATTGAAATTTCTTATTCTTCTTCTTCTTAGGCTTAAGTGAAACAACTTTCTCATCCATTACAACATTCTCTTTGTCTTCTAAGACTATATTAACAACACATGGGGATAACATAGATTAATGACATACCTTTTTAGTTGAAGAATATTATTTATAATTTGGAACCCCATCACTAGGTATTGACAACTATTATTCTTTGCATAAAAATTGATCAACAACAACATGATGCCAACTTGAATCCATAAACACCTCATAATTATCATCAAATAGAACCTTGGTCTTCTACTTGAGCTTGGTCTCTTCATTCAAAACATGAGCAGACAATGAGAGCTCCTGGCACTCTCCAAATTTTGTAGCATTTTCCACCATAGTAAACAAATTACTTGGACATGTAGACTCATCATGAATCACACTTACCACCTTTGGTTTCCATGAGTTAACTTACCTTTTTTCTTACACTCTAGGAGCCTGATTAAACCTATTCTATCTTATAGGTATTTTCTTGTAGAATCTAGTAATGTGACCTCTCTATTGATAGTTGAATCACACTATACCTTTTACAAGAAGCTTATCCTACCTTTCTTGATTATAAAAAAATCTTTTAATATGTCCATTCTTTTGAAAATTGAAAAAAACTACTCTTTTTGAAGAACACTCAACTTTTGACTAATGACTCCCATCATAGTTCCATACAAACTCATTTCTAATAGGTCTCTTACATGCTCTAACTCTATGCCCAAACTGATTACATGTGTAATAGTAACCATTAAAACTTGCATACCTCATAGAATTTGGTTTTCTAATTTTATTTGTCTTCACTTTTCCAACATCTTCATTCTTTGAATGATTGCTGACCTTCAAAGTTTACTTTTGTCTTCATCTTATCTTGAGATGCATTTTCTGGTTCTTCTTAGTATCCAAGACTAATTATATCACTTGCATGATTTTAGCCCACTCAAAATATTATTTATATCACTTGATCTCTTTTTAAATCTCACAAATGTATTCATCTTAATAGATGTCTTCTCTAACTTAGATTTTAATGACTCATTTTCAATTACATACCTTGAACATTTATCTTCTTTAGCTATCAGGCTTGTAGACATGAATTCTAATTGAGAACTAAGATGCTTGACTATATCTTCATGTTCATTGGTTTATTCATTCATTATTTACTAAAACACACTAAATTTCTATTCATAGTCCTTGATTTGAGACTTCATCTACTTGTTAATATTCAGTTCTTCAAGAGCATTCATCAATTCAGTCTCACAATCCACCTCATCTTTATCATCATCAAAATAATTCCAAGTAGACTCTTTTTTATATGAGAAACTTCCTTCCTCAGCCATGAATAGAGATTTATCTTCAATATGGCCATCATTTTCATGATCATAGTATGAGTCACTATCTTCACTTTCATTTTATGAGCTACAATCTTTATTGGTGTAGATACTCTTCTTTTTCTTGAAGGACTTCTTCTTGTTGTCATACTTTCTTAATCCTTTCTTCTTTTTATTAGACTTGTATGTTTTCTTGTCTTCATATTGGTCTTCACCATACTCTTCATCATGATTATTATTATGCTTATGAGGGCACTTGTTAGTAAAGTGTCCTACTTCTCCATAATTGAAACATTTGAAGGGTAGTTTACCCTTATATTTGTCTAACCCTATTTTCATTTTCCTTGTAGACAAAGAAAATAGTTCATCAATATCATATATGTCATCCTCCTTGAGTTTTTTACCTTGGAAATTTTTCTTTGGCTTCATTTCTATCTTGAATGTTACTTCTTTTTTGGTGGTATATCATCATTTAGTCTCATCTCATAAGCAGTAAGGATGCCATGCAATTCATCCATATTTAACTAAGTAAGATCATGAATTTATTCTACAATAGAAAATTTTGAATCAAACTTGAGAGAGAGACCTTAATACCTTTTGAACTATAGTAACTTGTTCAGTCTTCTCTCCAAGACCTATGATAATGCTCACAATCTCATCAACTCTTTACAAAAAGGATACCATAGAATCGTTTTCCTTCATCTTAATGTTGGAAATATGATTGGTATTGATGTCAAAAGGGACATTATGAGCATGTTATTAATTCTCAAGAATGAATATAGTGATCATGTTAATACTATCAGAGGTCAAGGATGATTGGAAAACTTGTGTGCATGAATTAAATTCATCTAATTCTTCATAATGATCATCTAGACATGTTGGGTCCAAATAAGAAAAGATGAGAAGGCATTTTTTTGTCATGACCATTGACACATGTGAATGAGTATGGGAGAGATATTAATATAGTTGTGATTACATTAGTCCCTATTTTTTATGTATCAAGTTCCAAGTCATGTAATGTAGCATGATAAAAGATATGTTTGAGCAAAGTAGGGCTCCATGATATTTTGATAGTGTTTTCCAACACAACAAAATTTCCAAATTGAAAGATAAAGATAAGTAGGAACTTTTGTAATGCTTTAAACATAAGAATGATTTAGGAATAAATGGATATATGGATCAAATATCTTATGAAAGAGGAATAACGATGCCAATTTTTAGGTCATGTGACTAAGTGTAACAAGAGTTATGTAGGTGCAAAGTTAGCCTTTCTAGAAAAATGAAATAGTCTCCATTCTTAGAAAAAATATGTACAAGGTCATGTAAAGTTGTCATGTTTTTAAAAATATAATCTATAGACATTTAAAAATATATATATATATATATATATATATATATATATATATATATATATAGTAGATCTATTATGGGTTTTTCATAAACATCTTTAATAAATGGATTGTAGGTTCAATTAAGAAGGAATGAGCTCAAAATTGAATTATCTTTGCTCTCAAACTAGATAGGGTTTCTTAGTAAAACCTTAAGGGTTTAATTCATGGATTTAATAGGCACTTTCTATTTTGATGGTGAATGGATATAGCCTAGACCTAGTAGCATAAGTTATAACTTAAGCTTTTATCATTTTTTGTAAAATTGGCCCCTTGACCTAGAAATTATGAATCGATTAGTGATCAAAGGACTTAATATTTCTTAAGTCTTAAAATTTATATTATGTCCCAAATTGATCAATGGATAACACTTTAACATATGAAGATGATCCAATGAAGTGTAATAAATTCAAATTATCAAAAAGGACCTCTGAGTTAATTTGTAAGTGACATGTGTCACAATAATGGAACCTACATAGTAAATCAATGAAGTGGTTCTAAGTTAAAATTTCAATGAGCAATGCAAGATTTCCAAGTGTCTCAATAGCAAAAATTAGTATTAATATGTAGAAGGCACATGTTAATGCCAAGTGTCACTCTCTCTTGTGAGCTTAGAAGACATAAAAATTGGGATTGTCAAAATATTTGATGGTGAGTAGATGATCTATAAAGGATATCTAATGAAACAAGTGGACCTAGATGGAACAAAGTGATCAATGATTATCAATATAGTGGTGAGTTAAAGATTGAGCATGTTTGAGAAGATCAATTGAGCAAAAGAAATACAATGATATAAGTAGTGAGATGGGAGAAAGAGATTGATGTTTAACAACTAGGTAGAGATAAATGTCATGCATCTGAGGAGATCAAATGGCATGCAAAAGCTTAGATCAAGAATATCAGTGAACACATTTTAAATATGATAAAACTAAAGTTTAGAAGTGTACAAGGATCCAATAGAGAGTGTGATCCTATTAGATATTGATCAAATGGATGAGATTTAAATTTTGAGATAGTTAAATAGAGACCATTGGATCATGGAACCAAAGTAAATATCAATGGTCAATATTTAAATGTTTATTCATACCAATGGTCATGCATTGAAACATGTAGAAACATGTGAGTAAGCCATGAATCTTGACATAGACAATGAGATTGATCTATCTAACTAATCAAATCTACATTAATAAGTATATACATCAAAAATTAATTCCATCAAATGTTATAGATAGTAAAGAGACCTAAAATTACATCATGATGTACATAATTGAGACATGGGAAACTTATAGTCCAAGTCATAATGATCTAGAGTCCAAAATTAGCATGATGTGTTGTAATCTGAGTGTGAACACATAGAAGATATGGAACCCTAGATTATATATATATATATATATGATATGTAGGACAAAGTAAAATGCTACTAGAATAATTACATTTGCTATTGAGCAAAGTTAAATATAGATATAGGAAAAAATCAAAAGCCAATGAAGTGTGTCAAATAGAAAATCATAAAGACACAAAATCAAAGGCAACAAAGTGGGTAGTGAAGCAAATGAAGCATGTCAAATAGAAAAATATCTAGACATAGGACCAAAGAATAGAGAGAAGCAAAAATGAAGAAAGGCACAAAAAAATGTGTAGAGTATGATTAGTTGTAGATTAAACCTATAACAAAGAACATAGATTTGGATTCATGTATGAATATGATTTTTAAATTAGATTTATAGCTCCATATAAGAGTTTGATAGGTTGGTACCATTAGATAAGCTAAGTGGGTACTCAAATTAGGGAGTGGCTACTTATTTAGAGTTGGTGTTCTTAAATTAGGGGATTGGTGTCTCCTTAAGATTGGTGTCCTTAAACATTGTAACTAGTGAGGTTTTGAACCATGAGGATGGATTAGAACATTAGTTTCTATCAACTATTCTTACCATGGTTTTTCCCTTTGGGTTTTTAATGTATAAATCTTGTGTCATGTGTATTTATGTTTGTATGATCTTTGCATATTTTATTTGATCCACATATATATTTTAATCTATTCTAAAAGGTATTAAAGGACTAGTTTTAATTCATATATTGATTCACCCCCTCTTAGTACCTAGTTGTGTTCCAACAATTGGTATCAGAACCTAGGGTTCCTTGAAAGAATCTTAATCAACTCATATAGATCATGGAATAATAAACACAATGGTTAGTCAAGAAGGATCTTCATAAAATAAGGAACCTCTCTTTAATAGATCTAACTATATATTTTAGAGCATAAGAATGGAATTATATCTATCTTCATTAGGGTTTCATGTATGGATATATATAATACATGGATATATAACCCATGTTACAACTCCTAATAATTAGGCTACTAATAATGCATATGAAATCAATGCTAAGGCAAAGAATGTTATTCTTTGTGGACTATCGAACACCAAGTTTATCAAAGTGATGCATTATCAAAATGGTCAAGAATTCTAGAACAAGATGAAGGTCATATATAAAGGAGATGACAAGGTAAATTAGGCCAAGGTAAACACCTATAAAGTCAAGTTTGAGAGTCTTAAAATGAATGAAGAGGAGAACATTGTAGACTATCTCCTCAGGGTAGATGAAATAGTCAATACAATCAGAGGCCTTAGAGAAGAAATGAAAGAGTAATTCATTATCAAGAATGTCTTAATATCTTTACCATCAAGATATGATTCTAAAATCTCTAAAATAGAATAAGTAAGAGATCTAGATAAACTCATTGTTGATGAGTTACATGGGACCTTCATAGCCTATGAGATGATAATGGGAGAGACAGACATCTTCAAGAGAGAAGTTGCATTAAAAGTTGTCAAGCAAGAAAAAGTAAAAGCATCCTCATCTAGATTTGAGGAGACTACTAAAGAATAAGCCAAATTTGTTATAATATTGAAGAGAGGATCTAAAAAGTACAGAGGTAAGTTACCCTTCAAATCCTTTAATTATGTATAAAGTAGGACATTTTTCCACTAAATTCTCTCATAATAAAAATGATAACTTTGAGCAAGTAGAGAGTAGAAAAAAGGTGAAACCCTATTATCTGAAGAAGAAAAGCTTCTCAAAAAACAAGAAAGGTATATACACAAAATAAGATAGTGACTCAATTGAAGATAGTGATATTTTGAATGATGATCATGATTGTGCTTTTATGGCTAAAGGAAATGAATCCCTATTCATGATAGTAGGGTTAACTTCTATAGATCTAGATCAAGATGAAATTGAAGACTCATATGAAGAATATGAAGGATAAGTGGAACTTGAATGTAAACTCATTTATGCTGTAGATGAGATTGATAATTTGAGAAAAGAGAGCTCAAAACAAAAGAAGCTTGGATAAAAGGAAATTAAGAAAATGTCTAAAAGCTTTGAGAAATATGATCAGATAGTAGTAAATCTAAAGATACAAGTTTAAGAGGCTAAGATAATAGAATATGTAGTCAAAATTAAACTACAATATAAATTTGATGAATGTATGAAGCTATAGGTAGAAATAGTGGCTTTGAGAAAAGAGCTTGAAAAAACCAAAGGTTAACTAGATAAAAGTCTAAAGTTTATAGGAGGATTAGACATTCTTGATGAACTGATCAACTCTCAAAATCTCTTAAAATAGAGATTAGGTCTTGGTTATGGGAAGGGAAAATTTGTCTCAACTAGGATATTTGCTAACCTATATGAAAACATCAACGAAGAAGGTGAAACAGGAGTAAAAAAATAGAAAGATTTAAAAGACACAACGATGGAATAAAACATAACTATTGTGAAGAAATTAGAACCTAAAAATAAGCTTGAATAATATAAGAAGATAAAGGTAGATAATTCAGATGGATATACCAAAGTGAGAGACTTGAAGAAACCAAAACATATAAGAGTTACTCATGCTGCACCAAGAAATGATATGACTAGGTATTCCTCATCTTTTTATGGTTATTGTTATAGCTATAACAAATTTGGCCATAGGGTTATTGATTGTAGAGTTTTATCTATAAGGAGAAAAAATTTAGTAAGTATAAAATCATTTATTCCTTTGTTAGATAAAAATGTAATGTGTTATAATTGTCATAATTTTGGTAATATAGCTAAACATTTTATAACTAGTTTTGTAATATCAAAATTACATAATGTAAAGAAATGCATGTCTCCTACTATGAAAATAGGTTCACAATTCTCTGATAAATACAAGGAGAGGACATATAAGAAACCCAATGAAGTGTGGAAAGTGAAAAATCAATCCATGATTGCACAAAATGCACTCCATGCTAAAGAGTAGAATTTATGGGTGATAGATAGTGGTTTCTCAAAGCATATGACTAGTGATAAGATCAAGTTCATCAAATTGAAAAAATGTAAGGAAGGATTTATTAGCTTGGGAGACAACACAATAATATAGATCAAAGGTAAAGGAACCTTGAACATAGATGGTAAACTACCTACACATGATGTCCTTTATGTTGAAGGATTGAAGCATAATCTACTAAGTGTCAGCCAAATGTGTGACAATAGATACAAGGTCACATTTGATGTAGAAGGATGTAAGTTAAAGATATTTGGAGGAATAGTTATAGAAGGGAAAAGGACTGAAAGCAATGTCTACAATCTTATTGAATTAAATGGAAATAGTTGACTGATAGGAAAGGTTGATGAAAGCTAGTTGTGGCATAAGAGAATGGGTCATGTCAAATTTGATAATTTAGTCAATTTGAGCTCAAATAAGTGTGTAAGATAAATGCCTAAGATAGCCAAACCTACAAATACTACTTATAAGGAATGTCAACTAGGCAAACAGACAAGGTCATGTTCTAAACAAAGGAGTATGTAACTATAAAGCCTCTACAATTATTTCATACTAATATTTGTTGTCCTACCAAGACAAGAGGATATAAAGGAGAGAGGTTATTCATGTTATTTTTAGATTACTACTCAAGAATGACATGGGTAACCTTTTTGGAATAAAAATATCAAGCCTTAAAGAGATTCAAAATCTTTAGAGCCATGGTTGAAAATGAGATTGGGAGAAAAATCAAATGCTTAAGATCTAATAAAGGTGGAGAATTCACCTCAAATGAATTAATATATTATTTTGAGAAGCATGGGATCAAAATTAACTACTCTATAGTAAAGACTTTAAAATAAAATGGATTTCTTGAGAGAAAGAATAAAATTATCAAGGAAATGGCCAAAACAATGCTAAAGAAGGCTAAGTTATTTGATGGATTTTAGAGAGACAGTCCAAACATTAGTATACATCTTAGATAGAGTTAAACTAAGGTTAAATAGTGACAAAAATCCCTATGATCTATGTCATGGAAAGTCTTTCTCTATTAAATACTTAAGAGTGTTTGGAAGAAAATGCTACATCAGAAGAAAGGAAGACAAATTGGGAAGCTTTGAATCAAGATGTGATGAAGGAATATTTCTTGGTTATTCCACTCAAAATAAATCCTAATATGTTATAATAAGAGTCTATACAAGATATTGGAAAACATCAATGTCAAGGTTGAAGAAGGCATAAAACATGTTGAACCTAACAAGGAAATCAATATTGAAGAATCAAATCTTGAAGAAGTATATAATGAAGAAGCTAAGGAAATGAATGAAAAGGCACCTCCAAGATTTTTTTCAAAAGGATCATCCTAAAGATAAAATAATTAAGAGCTATAATGAATGAGGAGCAAGTAGGTTTTGCTCTAATGTCTGAAATAGAACCTAAGAGCTATGTTGAAGCCAACAAGGATGCGAATTATCTTAAATCCATGGAAGAATAACTAAACTAAATTGAAAATAACAAATCCTATAATTTGGTTCCAAGACTCTCAAACAATAATGTGATAGGTACAAAATGGGTCTATAGAAACGAGCTCAATGAATATGGATTTGTTATAAGAAATAAAGGAAGATTGGAGTGCAAATGATATACACAAGTTGAAGGCATATATTCTGATGAAACATTTACTCCAATTTCTAGATTGGAAGATATAAGAATGTTTATAGCATTTTTTATTTATAATAAGTTCAAATTCTATCAAATATATGTCAAGTTAACTTTCTTTAATGGGAACCTAGAAGAGGAAGTCTACACAGAACAAGTTATGGTTTTCATTTGTCATAATAAGAAGATTATGTATGTAGACTAAAGAAAGCATTGTATGGTCTAAAATAGGCACCTAGAGCAGGGTATTCAAGATTGGACTAGTACCTACAAAAATAAGGATTCAACAAAGGATGTGTAGATAATAATCTATATTTCAAATCAAAAGGTGAGCATATGTTGATTTTTATTGTTTATGTATATGAAATAATATTTTTGGCATCAATAACAAAATTTTTAAATAATTTTATAAAAAAATTCAAAGTGAATTTAAGATGTCTATGCTAAGAGAATTTTCTTTCTTCCTTGGTCTACAAATAACATAAATTGATGAATGCATATTCATAGCCAAAACCAAGTATGCAAAGGATATGCTCAAAAAATTTGGAATGGAAGATATAAAACTAGTTATTACTCCCATGATAATTGGATGTAAGTTGAGCAAATAGGATGAGTCACTTGATATAAATCATACTATGTATAGATCAATGATAGGTAGCTTGATATACCTAACTACATCAAGACTAGATATCATGCAATTAGTGTGCATGGTTGTTAGATTTTAGGTTACTCTTAAAAAATCATGTCAATATACTAAAAAGAATCTTTAGATACATCAAGAGCATAATTTACTATGGCCTATGGTACCATACAAGTGAATATTTCACTTTGATAACATATGCATATACTGATTGGGTAGGAAGTGTGGATGTTAGAAGAAGCACTAGTGGTGGTGAATTTTTCCTTTGAAATAGACTTGTTTCATGGTTGAGAAAAATGCAAGAGTTAGTTAATCTTCTATAGCAGAAGCAAAGTATGTAACAGTAGTGACATGTTACACTCAAGTCTTATGGATGAAAAAAGCACTAAAGGACATCAAGGTTGACTATAAGTCACCTATTTATATTCTTTATGATAATTAAAATGCAATAAATATATATAATAATCTAGTGATGGATTATAGAACCAAGCACATATCAATAAAGTATCACTTCTTAAGAGACAGGGTTGTAAATCAAGAGGTCACAATGGAATATGTGCCAACTAAGGACTAGATTGTAGACATATTCACCAAACCTCTTCCCAAAGAATAATTTGAATATCTAAGACAAAATTTGGGAATGGTGGCTCCTACAACACATCACTAAATCACTAGTGATAGGTCATGAGTCCAAGGGGAGTCTTAAGGAAGCTTTATTAATCCCTAAAAGAAGAGATAAAATTCAACTCAAGTATGTATACTTCTGAAAATTAATAATGAGTTGAAATTTGTAGATTCTTGGATAAACTCATTTATATAATAAAGGGGGAGAAATATTTGTATAAATATTTAGGTAGATTCCATTTTACATTGATGTCAAAGTGGGAGAAAAATGTGCAAATGCTCTCTGTAGGAGAAAGAGCAAAATGTTCTCTATAGAAGTGTAAATGTCAAAGAAGCAAAGCAAGTGTATAATTTAAGTATTAGGAAAATGTGATATTGCATAAGGGGTAGAATGTTTGTTATGAATATCTTTAGTTCATAATTATTTAAATCCAATTCAAGTAATGCCAAATAAGGCTATGAATAGTAGAATATCATAGCATTTAGTTTACCATCAATGACAAAGGGGGAGATTGCTGGAAATATAATTATAATTGATGTCAAAAGGGATATTATGATAATGTAAATAATGATTAGGGATTAATATGGTGATCATGGTTATATTATTAGATGTTAAGGATTATTGGAATGTTTTTGTGTATGAATGGAATTTATCTGATTCTTCATAATGATCATCTAGACATTTTGGGTCCAGACAAGAAAAGATGAGAAGAAAATTTGATAACATCACCATTTACATGTGTGAATGATTATGTGGGATATATTAATATATTTTTTTATCACATTATACCCTAATTTTTATACACTAAATTCTAGATCATACGACATAGCATGATAAAAGATATGCTTGAGTAAAGTAGGGCTCCAGGAAAATTTGATAGTGTTTTCCAACACAATCAAATTTGCAAGTTACAAGATAAAGATAATTATGAACTTTATAATTTAATTACTTGTATATAATAAGGATTTAGGATGAAATGGATGTATGGATTTAATCTCCTATTAAAGAGGAACAAATTAACTATTTTGTAGGTTATGTGACTAAGTACAACAAGAGTTATCTAGGAGCAAAGTTAGCCTTCCAAGAAAAATGAAATTGTCTCCATACTTAGACAAAATATGCACAAGGTCATGCAAAGTTTTCATAATTTTAAAAATATCATCTATGGACATTTTCAAAAGAAAAAAATAGTAGATATTTTATAGTTTTTTCATGAGCATCTTCAATATATGGATTGCAGGTTTAATTAAGAAGGAATGAGCTCAAAATTGAATTATCTTTACTCTCAGACTGGATAGAGTTTCTCAATAAAATATTAAGGGTTTAATTCATGTAATTAATAGGCACTTTATATTTTTATGGTGATTGGATATATCCTAGACTTGGTAGCTTAAGTTATAACTTAGGCCTTTGTCATTATTACAAAACTAGCCCCTCGACCTAGCAATTACCGACTCAAGCAGTGGTTAAAAGACTTAATATTTCCTAAATCTTAGACTTTATATTATGTCCCCACTTGATAAATGGATATCACTTCATCATGCATATATGGTCTAATGAAGGACAATGAATTCAACTTGTCAAAAGGACCTTTGAGTTAATACACAAGTTACACATGTCACAATCATGAAGCCTGCATAGTAAGTTAGAAGAGCAGTTCTAAGTTAAAAGGTCAATTAGAAATGAAATATTACCAAGTGTCTCAATAATATAAAATGATATAAATATGTATAAGGCATGCACTAATTTTAAGTGTCACTCTCTCTCGAGCTTAGCATATATAATTATTAGGTTTATCAAAATATCTGACGATGAGTAGATGATCATATAAAGGAGATCTAATGGAGCAAGTGGACCTAGATAGAACAAAGATATTGATGGTTATCAACATAGTGGCAAGTTAAATATCAATAATGTTTGATAAGATTGATGGTGAAAAAGTGATCCAAAGATATAGGAAGTAGCAAGATGGGAGAAAGAACTTGATGTTTAATGACTAGGAAGAGATAAAGGTCATGCATCTTTGGAGATTATATAACACATAAAAGATCAAATAAAGAAGATCATTGGATTTGTTTTAAATTTGATAAAGATAAAGTTCATAAATGTATAAGGATATAATGGAGAGCATGATCCTCTAAGATATTGAATGAATGAACATAATTTAAAGTTTGATCTAGTTAATAGAAACCATTGGATCATGGCACAAAAGTAAAGATTAATGATCAATATTTAAAGGTCTATTCATACCAATGGTCAATCATTAGAACATTAAATTAAGCCATGAATCTTGACACATACAAAAATATTGATCGATTTAACTGATCAAATCTACATTAATGAGCGCATGCATCAAAACTTGAGTCCAACAAATGTTATAGATAGTAAAGACAACTACAATTTTAGCATGATGCATGGAATTGAGACATGGGAAACTTAAAATCCAAGTCATAATGAACTAGAGTCCATAATTGGCATAATGTGTTGTAGTCCGAGTGTCTAAACACATAGAAGATATGGAACTCTAGATCATTTGTTTATATATATGATATCTAGGATAAAGGAAAATGTTGCTAGAATAATTGCATTTTCTTTGAGCCAATTTGAATATAGATAGAGGAAAAAACCAAAATCCAATGAAGTGTTTCAAATATAAAATCACAAAGACACATAACTAAAGGGGATAGAGAGGAACAAAGTGGTTGGTTAAGTAAATGAAGTGTGTCAAATAGAGACATATCTAGACATAGGACCATAGGAATAGAGAGGAGCAGAGAGGAAGAAATGAAAAAAGAGAATGTTCAAAGTATGATCAGTTGAAAATTAGGCCTATAACAAAGAATAAATATTTGGAGTCATGTATAAATTTGATTTATAAATTGGAGTTGTAGTTATATAGAAGAGTTTGATAGGATGGTGCCATCAGATAAGTTGAGTGAGTGCTCAAATTAGGGATGCATGCTTCGTTAGAGTTGGTACTCTTGAATTAGGGGATTGGTGTCTCCTTAAGATTAGTGTCATTAAACATTATAACTAGTAATGCTTTTTAGTGAGGCTTTGAACCATAAGGCTGGATTAAAACATTAGGCTTTAGCACCTATTGTCACTATGGTTTTTCCCTTTGGATTTTCCATGTGTAAATCTTGGGTCATTTATATTTGTGTTTATATGATCTATTCATATTTTATTTGATTTTTATATATATTTTAATTTTTTTCTAAAAGGTATTAAAGGATTCTTTTTAATTCATATACTAATTCACCCCCTTTAAGTATCTAGTTGTGTTCTAACACTTAAGACTCTCAAATTGTCTTCAAAGAGTCTACAACTTTTACAACTTAACCTTTGAATCTCCTTTATAAATAATCTTTAATTTATCTCACATTTCTTTAGAATATATGCAATATATTACCTTGGTGTATCAATCTCTAAAAGACACAAGTGATAGCATTCATTTCCTTATAATTGTTCTCAAATAAATTATTATGTACAACATTGGATGGAAGAATAGTAGGTGTAGAATAACCATCCACAACAAGTTACCAAGTGTCAAACCCTAGGGACATGATGTAGGTCCTCATCCTCACACTCAAAAAATCATAATTGTATTCATTGAATATTGATGCTTTCTTAGTGGAAAAACCTCCTTGTATTTGAAGGCTACCCATATTATACCTTGGATATCCTTCAAGCTATTAAGCCTTTACTAAAGGACTTAATCTTATACCAATTGTTAGAGGTATAAACCATTAAGAGGGGAGGGGAGTGAATCAGTGGTGGCAAACAATCCAATTCAATTTCCAAAACCCTTCAAACACTTAAGTATTAAATATAACCATTCGTGAAACATTCAAGATGTTTATAGCAGTGAACAATAGATAATGAAAGATCACACACACAACACAAGATCTATGTGGGAAAACCTCTTAGGGAATAAAACCCACTCTTAATCCTATAAACACATGGACTAATTTTCCTATAAGGTATTACAAACAAGATACTTTAGTGGAACACCCATTCCATAAGGAGCACTTGCCCCTAGGATGGTCAAGTCCTTCTAACCATAATTTAGTGAAATGCTTATTCCACAAGGAGTACTTACCCCTAAGATGGTCAAGTCATTCTAACCATGATGTTGAGCACCCTCAAAACACATATGATATGAACATCTCCTCATCACTCATTTCCTACAAATTTGATGAAGATACAATGTATATCATTCCCCTTCACTTCTTCATACAACCACAAACATCCAAAACCACATTTTGGATAACTCCACTTCTCAACAACCACTCTATAACAACCTCAAAAATATGACCAAATGGTAATACACATAGTCTACACTCTGATTTTCCTCTCAAATTAACCACGAAGCTCACACAGACATCGTCTATCCTTCACTCACACTCAAGGAATCTAAAACATCCATTTGGATCAATCTAGACCTATTCTCTTATCTTAAATATTTAAACCTATAAGAGAACTATTATAACATAAAAAATATGACCTAAAAGTCATACACATAGTCATCAACCTAATCTACATTGGGTACCTACCCTTTCTTATTTCTTTCACTTTACAACTCTCACACACACCTCTCCTCTCAAATCTAGAAATCACCACCTTTGATTTCACCTTTTATAGAGTCTTTATGATTATCATCTTATTTTTTTTCCATAATAATTTACTTATCCCTTAAGACATATAACATATCTCAATACCACTCTCACAAGTTAGCCATAGAAACTGTGTTTCACACTTAAGCAACTATGCCTTTTAATTAGGCCTTAATAGTCCTTATAGGTCTCATGAAGACCTATTTACACCTCTATCAAGTAAATAAGAAAATTAGAAACACAAGACCACTTCCAAGTGCATATTTCACTCCACATGACCCCTTCAACATCCTTAAAATATTACATTCATCATTACACAGGTCTGCATATGCTCAATCTACTCAAACATTAGCCTTGTAAATAAGAACACCATAAATGAACAAACAATCAACTTATAACATTTTATCATACTAAATATGGATTGGTAAAACCTCTAAAATATATAAAAAATTTCTTCATGGAGTCTAAAACACTCTCCAATAGATCAACCCCCTTGAATCATCCAAATACCATCAGAACAAACTCAATTATCCATCATGGGTCACTTGTAGACCATGGTCAAACACATAGTCAAATTTGGAGCTCCATATATTTGAGTGTATAAATAATTATACATCATAACTAAGTTTTTTGGTTGTTCCATGAATTATTCTACAACTTTTCCTTTTACACCATGATCAAATTCTAAATATATCAAACTTTATAGCACATAAATTGTAGACTAGTCTTGCCTCACAAATTCAAATGTTTGAATTCCAACGGTCACTAAGCATCTGTTAAACTTCAAACACTTTGCCATCATCTCGTACCCTATTATATCTTGAAAAAATATTCATCATTTATATTCCTTGAAATTATCATGATATTCAACTATACTAAATTGTTAAACATCAAACACTTGTCATTATCTCATTGCTTCCTAACAATTTGGAATAAATGCACTTTGTTGATATTTTTTGAGTAACTTGATCTTTATCAAGCAATGCTCACCATTAAATCTAGATAAGAAGTCCCATAATTATGACACTTGGCACCCTAAAATTCCTTCTAAACACTTTATTGTTAGCCTATGCACTTATGTCACTTGGCAGTCCCATGTGCTTGTTGACTATTTGACTTGTCCCACATCGTTGATCTTCATAATTATAAACCACCACTCATCATTGATCTTCTATGAGATTAGTGATATTGTGACACTTATCACTAGCATGTGAAACCTTTGAGATTTTGACTTTATACACACCTTTGATCTTAATATGTATGATTAAGTTCTCACCATTGGATCTTCTAGACCAATGACTTCACACTTTAACATGATTAAAATTGACAGTATTTGGCCCATCACAGTCTACTAGAGGAACTTTGAAGCTTTATAGCTTGATCTAGAAATCACTTCAAGACTCCAAATTTTCAAGGTAGCTTATTGGAAATATAGAAAACATCTCCATGTAAACCTTTAAACATTATTGAATTTATTTTTACTTAAATTAAATGTACAAAAATACCAGTTTATTCAAACATGATGTGTAGTGATGGTCTGGCTAAGTACAAAAACTTAGTGAGCTTTTGTTTGAGAAGATAAATTTACCCGCACATATTTTTAGCTATGCTTAACCTCATGACCTAAAATTAGAACCATATGATATCCTTACATATAGGAATCTGTCCATATATCAATATTCTCCTAGAACCTTCATGCATGTAAAATATGATGCCACGAATCTATCTACTCAGATTTTTCTACCATAGAGCCAATTATGCCTAGATGAACATAATGATAAAATGGATGAATACCATGGACTTCTAAAAACTCTATAATCATCCTTAACCTTTGATAAGAACCCTCACATATGATCACTACTTTAGACCCATTTTTAATCATGCCAAAATCTAATATCAACCAAGCCTACTTCAAACATACTAGGATAAGCACACTACACACTTTTTCATTAACACTTAGACTATCAAGACACTTCATCTAGTTACTTAGACACCTCCATGACATCATTAACAACTCTCTAACACATTCACTAGTCTAAAATATAAATGCATATGCATATAAAACTAGTAGTGAAACCCCATTCCTTTTTCAAGTTTATATGAAAAATTCAAAATTGATATAATCCACTAGGTGCTTGATACCCATCCATAAGTATTATGACTTTTTGAATGCATATGCAACATCCAATATCTTTTTATAATTTCTTTCAAAAGAAAAACAACCATAGAAATAGTCATAAGAATTACCTGAATCACATAGTGGTTAAAAACCCAAAATAATGCAATCAAATTACATAACCAGGTTTACAACAACCTTCCTTTTCCACATAATGAAATTGACCTTGTAAAATAAAGCCAAAAACCACAATCCAAAAACCAAAACCCAAAAACTATCTATCTTTTCCATTTTCTCCCCATTCTTCTCTCTTGCCTACATCCAATCCACCCACCCTTGACTAAATATCTACATTTTATCTTACTTACCCATACCCCCAATGAATCTGGTATTTAATGCGAGAGAGAAATTCCCTCCAATACCATCAACCAACTCCTAAGACACCCCCATGCCAAAATCATTATTTCAACAGTCATAAATGACCCAATCCATAAAAATCTAAAACTTTACAATATTAAAAATAATTATTTAAATGTTTTAATTCCACAAGGTTTGAATTATCCAAGTAACAAATATACACCAAGTGACCATGGTCATAGTCCATGTGGGGGTCATGGGGAGAGGTCTAGGTAAGTCCCTTAGAGTGTTCATGTCCTAGCAAGGGTGAGTCCAAAGAAATGTGGGGTGGTGAGGAGTTCATAGAGGATAGATAAGAAGTTCAAAGTGGGAAGTTATAAAAGAGAATAACTAAACCAACTAACACCATGATAA
Source organism: Torreya grandis (assembly GCA_037957365.1). Taxonomy (NCBI): domain Eukaryota; kingdom Viridiplantae; phylum Streptophyta; class Pinopsida; order Cupressales; family Taxaceae; genus Torreya; species Torreya grandis. The sequence continues at coordinate 837,726 of JARHVA010002947.1, read as the reverse complement.
CATGCAACAATCAAATAGTAGTATGACAAGGAAATCAAAGACAAGACATAATAAAGGCAAAAAGATGAATTATGATATAAAAGATGAAATGGTAAACTATCCAATGGCAATAGAATTAAAAAATCACATGGATTCCTATAAGAACCCATCTAACTACCAAGTAATCACTTTAATACCCTATGTACCAGTGCCAACATCTAACCTAGCTCATATATTAGTATCTACAACCATTAAATATACATCAGTAGTACCTAATCAATAATAGATAAAGTAATAAAGAACTATAATAAAAACTTAATTACAATAAGTATTCCATATATCATCATGTGAAAAAATTAAAATATGATATGTTATAAACTGACAATCAAGTATCATTGCATTGGAATCCAACAATAGAGTTTAACAAAATAAAGAAATGCAACAATAAATTTTTTAAGCAAAAAAATAATGTTTAAGAAGTCATATAAGAGTATCAAAAAGCTGGGATCATGACATCATCCCCTACTTAAAGAGGATCCATCTCGGTGACAAATTAATAACCAATAATAAAGGCTAAATTGAAAATATATTTTAGTACTCTTTTCACAAAACGCTTACACATTACAAGAATCAATAGATAACTCAAGAATATAAATAGATGGATTCATAAACTATATTGATTATCATCTAAAATAAAATTCATGTCAAAAACATTCTTGTGTAGTCTATTATTAAGATAAGGAATTTGTCATGCACTTACCTTCTTGGTATAACATGTAGATTAATCAAACTCACATCATGAATATATTCATAGCTTTACCTTGTTGAATTTCATATGCCACCTCCAAGACATTCATTCCCTTCCTATTATATAAGGTATAAAACCATCCTTTCAACTTGGTTTCCTTTTTCAAGGCCAAGGTGAGCAATATGAGGTGTTGTACACACCTTTATCAACATGAATTCTTGGCAAGTTTATTAGTGAAATATTATTTCTAATTCAATAAAATTGAATTTTCACCTTAGTTACTCACTCATAAACAAGTTTTGGTAGAAAAATAACTTCTAACCAAACCTTCCTCTCATTATAAGGAAATATTAATACATATAACTAAAATTATATAATAATAGTTACAAAAATTACAATCTAATAGATTTTCTCAAAATCCTTGGATTTTGGGTGTTCTATTCCCACAAAAATTTTAAGTTAAGTATAACTATACTCATAACTTCATATCAATCTATAGAATGATAAATAACACAACATTCATACAAGTACATGACATTGCCACCACCTAAAGTATGCTTTGCACATAAATTATTTCATTCATTCTAGAATGAAAATTGTCAACATCAACCATACTACTATTGTCCCCACAACAAGTGTTGAACATGCATACCTTCTTGGTAACATTAATTATAGAATATCAGTAAGAATAGAGATATATCAATTCATGGTTACTTATCTTTCACTATTCACCATTCATGGGTTAGTGCATCATCCCGTACCAACCATACTAAACATTAGAGAGGCCATACCAAGGATTCACATATAACCCCGAGGTTTTCAACATGATCTCCATAAATTTGGTGAGCTCACATGAATATTAAAAGGATTACAATCCCATTATCTCACTACACTTACCTCTTGAAAATATAACACATACATAAAAATTTAAAAATCTTCCTAATTAGGACTTAACACTTCTCCTCCTGAGCATAAAATTAGCATGCATTCTATCCATGCTTAAATAATCAAAAATATCTATTACAAAATAACAATTTTAGGTATACACAAATAATACCTTTTACACATCATGATTGTACTTACTAATCAACACATGCCTTAAATTGGAACATTCTTTCTAGAATGTTATTTTTAGGTAGTTCAATAATTACCTTTTTCATGGCACACTTGACTTTACAAGTCAATACATGCTTGTATTTTACCAAGTTTAGTCTTGCATACCTTTTTTTATAAAAGTCCAATTTCCAAGACTAGATAGCGATTTTACAAGGTTACATAAATAAATTTCACAAGTTTTTATATAATAATCTCAAAGAGGTAGTTAAGGAACACTCAATACAAGATGTGACTATTATGTATAAAGATCCGATAACCATCCTGTGGCACTCATGGTGTACAACCTAAATGGATCAGGTGGATACTTCATATGAAGGGGAGAAGTGGGTTTTCCCTACATGATACTCCAATCCCTAGACCATACCTAGCCTAATCATCATGGTTATAATGTTCTCTTCACCCTAAAATTCCTACTTGTATCAAATTTCAATGTTAGAGCCATGATGCAAAATCAAACTAAATAACACATTTACTATACCTTGGCAGATCTTTAGTTAATAGAAGCTGAGTCTATATGGAAAAATACATCACAAGTTGGTTAATGATCACAATATGTCAAATCACACACACACACACACACACACACACACACACACACACACACACACACAAAGGGGAAATATGGGGGTTCACAAGTAAAACTAAATAGCATATTTACTATACCTTGGTAGATCTTTAGTTAATAGAAGCTGAGTCCATACATACATACATGTGTGTGTGTGTGTGTGTGTGTGTGTGTGTGTGTGTGTGTATACATGTGTGTGTGTATATATATATATATATATATATATATATATATATACACACACACACACACATATACATATATATATATATATACACATACATAAACATATATATATATATATATATATATATATATATATAGACACAAACACACATATATATATATACATATATACATATATATACATATACATATACATAAAGGGGAAATATGGGGGTTCACAAGTAAAACTAAATAACACATTTACTATACCTTGGTAGATCTTTAGTTAATAGAAGTTGAGTCCATATGGAAAACTACATCACAAGTTAGTTAATGATCATAATATGTCAAATCATACACACACACACACACACATGTATGTATGTATGTATATGTGTGTGTGTGTTTGTGTGTATACATGCATATATGTATATACATACATACATACATACATATATATATATATATATATATATATATATATATATGTATGTATGTATGTATGTATATATATGTATGTGTGTGTGTGTGTGTGTGTGTGTGTGTGTGTCTATATATATATATATATATATATATATATATATATATATATAGACACACACACACACACACACACACACATACATATATATACATACATACATACATACATACATACATATATATAGAGGAAATATGGGGGTTCATAACTAATTACATTCTTACAAAATAGAGAAGTTACAAGTTTACATGATTAATATAATCAAAAAAATATAATATTTGTCCATATACACAACATTTTACATTAGTTTGGATGCTACTCAGACTGCTTGGAAAAATTTGAAACTAGTCTTTTCCCACCTTGTAGGGCCTTCTGAGTGCAACCAAAGTGCTCACAGATCTAATGGAGGCTATTGCCTTTGGTAGTGCCTCTAGGGACTTGAACCTAAATCTGATAGAGGACAGTCCCTCCAACAGATGGAAGAAAGCATTAACAAGTGAAAAGATGTGTTCCACTAAAAACATGTCGAGCCTTCCTATCAAAAATGATTCCACTAAGGGTACAACCTTGACTATCCCAGATGATCTAGTTGAGGAAATTGTGGTGACCATGGACCTTGCATTAGTAGGTAAGTTTTTCTCCTTTCATCCTAATATTGAGATGGTTAGGAAATGGGTAATGTCTCGGTGGAGAATTTAAAGGTAGTGTCTCGATCACTACTATGGTAAGAGGCTTATTCCTATTTAGATTTATGAATAGGGAGGATATGATAGCTATTTTTGCTAGAGGACCATGTTTGTATGGTCCACATTCACTTGCCTTGTGCTCATGGAAACTGGGAATCGGCCCCAACTCAGACCTCAGCAAGTCTGCTCCTGCTTGAGTAAGATTGCTAGGGTTCCCATTGGAATTTTGGGATGAAAAAATATTTATGGCTATTAGCAACTCTATTGGCCAATATGTTAGTGTAGATCATACCACTAGAACACAATCTAGATGTGTGTATGTTCAATTGTGTGTCAATGTAGAGATTAATCAGACCCTCCCCAGGTCTATAGAGTTAAACTCTAAATATGGGACTTGGACTCAGCCGATCATATATGAAAATGCTACCACTTTCTATCAAATATGTAGAAAAAAGGGACATATAATGACCCAATGTAAGGTAAATCGAATGGGAAGGAAAGATGATTCTCTGGTTGAAGGTGAGGATCAATCTCAAAAATTTAGAAACTTTGGTAGTCACAGAATAGGGGGTAATCCAGAAAACCCTAATAATACTAAAAAGGTTAGGGAAAAGGCTGGTTAGGAGGAAGTCTCTGGTAATGAGGAAAAATCTTTCATAGAGGAAAATAACAAGGTCTTGGACAATGATAGTCAAAAGTTTATAATAGACACAAGTAACTCTTTGTATCAGTAGACCAATATGTCTAAAGAAGGAGAAATATGTGCCCAACCAGTAGATGGGGATGATGCAAAAGGCAAAGTGTTAAGAGATGTTCAAGTAGAACTACCTCCAAAAATAGAAGATACTGAGGGATAAGCAGCCTTACTTTCAAACACAGATATTTTCCATGCTTTGAAAGTAGGCGACCAATCAGGCAATTATTTAGTAACAGGTGAAATAGGACAAAATGGTAGTAGCAATGAATAGGAATAATTGGTTACCCCAAAGAAAAAAATTGCAAAGGTAAAAAATCTGTAGATGTTGGCATCGATCCCAAATAAGGGAGACCAACCCTAAGAGAAACAAGACAAAGAGAGATTTCTAGGGAGATTGCCAGTGGTAAATAGAAAACACTAGAGACCCATTCCCTCAAATCCTCTAAATGAGAATTCTATCTTAGAACTTGAGGGGCTTTAATAGTCCCTCCAAATAGTTTGAGGTTAAAAACTAAATTCTAGATAATAAATTAGATATTTTATTACTCCAAGAGGTTAAGATGAATGAGGAGATTTTTAAGAAAATAGCTGACTACATATGGCCTAAGGCTACTTTTTCCATTAGTCCAGCTGAAGGGGCTTTAGGTGGGATTGTAACTACGTGAAACAATGATAAAATTTAGGGATCTCTTATTTATTATAATAAATATTTTTTGATTATCAACTTCTCTTTGTCCTCCTTGAACTGGTCATTGATCAATGTCTATGGCCTGAATAATAGAGCATTGAGGCAAAATTTATGGACAAATTTGAGTAGCTTCAGGATTAACACCCATCACACTAGATGGATGTTGGATGGAGACTTTAACACTCCATTATACCCTTCTAAAAAATAGGATGGGATTATTGATTACTCTGACAACATGTTCAACTTTGCTAAATTTATAAATGATTGGGGATTGTTGGATATTGAATTGTAAAATCAAAATTTCACCTAGTCTAATAGAAGAAGATGAGACCAAATGATTCAAGTTAAGTTAGACATATTTCTTATTTCTAGAAACTAGAATGATTATCATAATATGCACTTACAGGCTATTCCTAGAACCATGTCCAATCATTGCCCAATCTTCCTCAGTTGGAAAGATTAGGGACAACGTGGTTCTTTCCCCTTCCATTTTGAATCTATGTGGATCAAATAGAAAGAATTCAGAGGATTGGTGGCCCAATGGTGGAAAATTCCTATCCAGGGCACTCCAATGTTTAGATTAGTCAAAAAAATTTAGCATATCAAATAGGAATTTTATGGATGGAATAGATATAGCTTTGGTTAGGTCTTTCATCAGAAGAAAAACATAGCTAGAAAACTTGTAGATATTCAGCAGCGGATGGCTCAAGGTGATGATTTAGAAGACACTTCTAAAGAAGAGAATGTCCTAATTTTTTATTGGAAGAATCTTATGGATAGAGAAGAGGTTTTTTGGAAATATAAATCTAGAGTTTAGTGGCTCAAAAAGGGGGACAGGAACACAACCTTCTTTCATCTCTCATCCATGAAACACAAGAAGGCTAACTCAATAACAAAGCTATGTTTGGATAATGGCAACATTATAACTGAAGATAATGAGATAGGGGAACAAGCCAGGATATTCTTTTAGAATTTACTCATTGAAGAAAATAATGATGATGAGAATGATGTAACTATGAACCAATTCATTGATAAAATCTCATGTTTGATAACTGAGAAAGATAACCTAGAGATGTTAAGGCCTATATCTAAGGAGGAAGTCTGTGTTGTTTTATTTTCTATGGGTTCTTTCAAAGCCCCACATCCTAATGGATTTCCTCCTATATTCTTCCAAAAATATTGGGATATAGTGGGAATGGATCTTACTATTACTGTACATGACTTCTTCAGATCAAGTAAACTTTTGAAATAAGTTAACAATACTTTTATAGTACTTGTTCCTAAAAAGTCACAACCCACACACCTTATGGATTTTAGACTTATTAGTCTATGTAACACTGTTTATAAGCTTTGCACTAAAGTGCTGGTTATGAGAATCCAACCTTTTTAAGACAAAATTATTTCCCTTACTCAAAAAGGCTTTATCCCAGGTTGACAAATTCTTGATGCTATGATCTCAACTCATGAGACTATTCATTCCATGGACAAGAGTAGAATCCCTGGTATGGCTCCTAAGCTAGACATTTATAAAGCATTTGATAGGGTCTCATGGACTTTTCTATCCTAAGTCATTAGGAAATTTGGGTTTAATGATAAAATGTCTCACTTGATATGGAACGCTGTCTCTTCTACAAATTTTTTGGTTCTAGTCAATGGGGTCCCTAGAGGTTTCTTCCCTTCTTCAAGAGGAATCTGCTAGGGGGACCCTCTCTCCCCTTACTTATTCATCATAATGGTGGAGGCACTGGTGAGATACATATAAGCCAATATAGTCTCTAAACATTTAGTAGGCATCAAATCTGCTTCCTCCCTTCCCCCTATGGTGGTGTAATAGTTTGTGGATGATACCATTCTTTTTGGCATCTCCTCGGTGATTGAAGCTAAGAGATGGAAGAATATTTTAAATAAATATGCCATAGAGTCTAGGAAAATCATAAATCTCTAAAAAATCAATGTGTACTTCTTTAATACTCTTAATGACCTTAGAAAAAAATCATTGACATCCTAGACTGTGCTAAAGTTGTTCTACTTGCTACCTATTTGGGCCTTCCCCTCATGGTCAAAGAGGTATCTCCAAGTTTTTGGAATGGAATATTGGAAAGAACTCAAAAGAAACTTATTGGTTTAAAAGGGAAACTTCTCAACAGTGCAAGAAAAATGCAGCTTCTTTGGGCCTCTCTTTAAGAGATTATTACCTACTTCTTGTCTCTCTTTAAAATCCCTGCATATTTTGCTGATAAATTAGAATAGATTCAAATAAAATTCTTATGGATGGGACTGGAAGATAAATAGAGAATGTCTTTGGTCAGATGGGAAAAAGTGTCTTCTAAAATCATATGGTGGCCTCAATATTAGATCTATCATGAACATGAACAAAGCCCTTCTCTCCAAAATCAACTGGAACCTGATTCATAAAAATAATGATTGGGGGAAATAATGTATGTCAAATATATGCATAGTACTGATGGTTCCAACTTTCTTCAATAGGTAGGGTTACCCTAGGGATCTATGATATGGAATAAAATGCTAAAAAGTAGAAGCTTTATTAAGCAAGGAATTAGATGGAAATTGGGAAATGGCTAGCATATTAAATTCTAGAATGACATTTGGGTAAAGGATAAGGCTCTTATCACATAGGGAAACTATGGATCAATTGCTGACATTGCTACTTAGTTTTTTAGAGATAAAGTTAGTGATTACATGGATAATAACAATGGCATAAGGAGCTAGAAAAATCTATCAGATTGTTGTGCTCATCAGCCTAAGCTCTTCCCTAGAGTTCTAAATATTTAGTAGTTGATTCAAGGGATCAAAATCCCTCTCTTCCTACATGAAGATGAATAGTACTGGTGGCCAAATAAGAATGGATGGTTCTCTATTAAGTCTGCTTATCAATTGCTGATTCTCGAGGCTCAGAATAAAGAGATATGGAAAAAGGTTTGGAAATATAAACTTATACCAAAAATCAACATGTTTTGGTGGGCTACTACTCATAACAAAATCTTAACCCAAGACAACCTTCAAAAGAGAGGGTTTACCCTAGTCAACAGATGCTATTTGTGTTGTTCGAAAGAGGAAATAGTTTCTCACCTTTTCATACATTGTGATTTTACATGAGAGCTTTGAGGCATAATCCTAAATAATTTTGGTATTGAGTGGGTCTATAACTCTGACATTAAAGAAGTCATTATCAACTAGAATCTTACCTTTTCTCATCCCTGGCTCATGGAATTATGGAATCAAACTCTACCTTATTTGAGTTGGATTTTATGGAAAGAGCACAACCACATAATTTTTAGGGATACTGCTAGAAATGCCTCTCATGTTTTTCATTCTTTTGTTAAGACTCTTTTGGAAAGTGTCACCATTGCTCATATATGTACTATAGAGAAAACCCTAACTCAAGAAGAAGAACAAATTGCAGCTAGATGGAAGGTTCTAAATCATATTCCTACTTATAATAATTCTAAAATTCTACAGAGACTCAATACTAAATGGAATCCCCAAAAGTCTAACTGGATGAAGCTTAACTTTGATGGGGCCTCCAAGTATGACGGTAAAGCCAGTGGGGGAGGGATTATAAGAAATGACAAAGGGTGGATGATTGTTGTTTATGCTGGTGGAATAGTCTACCAAAGCAATAACTATGCTGAAGTAATAGCTCTCCTATGGGGGATAAAATTAGCTATATCCCTAGGTATAAGGAATTTAAGTATTCACGGGGACTCTAAAATGGTTATTGATTTAGTTAACAAAGTATCCAATGTGGGCATTAAGTTAGAAGATATCATTAGGGATATTCAATTTCTTCTGTAAAATCTTACAAGAGTTGATATTTCACATATCTATAGAGAGGGAAATAGTGTTGTTGATGCCTATGCCAATCTCAGCCAATAATTTTCAAATTGGTGATGTTGGCACCAGATAGATCATATCCCTTTAAACATTAAGGATCTTATCCAAAAGGAAATGACTTGTTAAGGATGAGTTGGACATATGAGAAGGATAGCTCTATTAGTCGGTCCCTTTGGAGGGTGCTGACATGGATCTTGGAGTTCAATGCCTATTATACTTTTTTGATAATCATTTTTGATTTATTATACCAATGTGTTAAGGTGAGTAGACTTCATTATGGAGATTGCTGAGAAATGATTTTTAAGCATGGGAGGAGTAAATTTCATCTCTGCACGATACTCTGAATTATGTGCTATCACATTATTATTATTATTATTATTATTATTATTATTATTATTATTATTATTATTATTATTATTCAGGAGAAAGGGCTTGAAGCTACTTCAAATATGAAGGTAAAAATTGGGAATTCTCTTGGTCTAGTCCTTAAATCCAAAATGGGGGTTGACAAAATTTAAACGGAACTAGTGTCTTGCTGTGAGTTCAAAGATAACCTGTTGGTCTGGCACTACTGCAAAGAGGGTGGGATTAGTCCCTACCTGGAGAGACTCAATGGGTTTGATGAAAACTTGTCTGAATAATTCATGAGGTCTTAGTTAAACTTGCAAGTCACTATTAGAGGATTTTTTTTGAGATTTCTGAAAAGGTGATAGATATGGCTACAAGCATGTTCACGTAGGGGATGAAGCTACAAAGGAAAACAAAAATCATGGACCTTTCCAACTAGAAGCTATTTTTGGGAGAAGGCAAAGAACTTGCTCCTTACCAAGGAGGATTTGATCAATCCAAATTACCTGAGCTATAGGATGGAGTATGTTTCATCCTCATGAAGTATTTCACACTGGAAGGATGATTCACCAGGTTCTATAATTATCATCTCCCCCTTTTAAATCATTTTAGGCATAATGCTCTCATCAGTTTTCCCTTTTATCTACTCTCCTCCCTGGAACATTTTGTCCTTAGGGTGAGATCAAAGTTGGCAAAAAAACTAATATGAATCCTATCCCCCTCCATCAGGGCCTCATTTTCTATGCCTATAATTTCCACCATGCCCTCGAGCCATCCAAGACTATTAGAATTAATAGAAAGGAAATTTCTTCTAACCCTTTTACTGGTGATGCTGTCGATGAGCCCTGTCCTTCCCTTGTCTCTACCAAAACTAAAGAAGTCTCCTTTTCTACTCCTAAGGAGACCCCCATAGACACCCCTAGCTCCTTTGTGAGTATGAAGGGCAAGAAGAGGAAGTTTTATGCTGGTGAAGAGGGTATTGGGGGGACCACTATGGGGACCCATAAAAATCCTTGTATGACCACTGGGGGTCAAGGTAGTAAATCTTATATGTCCATTAAGGTTAGTAACGAGGGCCTCTCCTTAGGAGTTATATGGTTAGGGAAGATTGCTAGCAAACCTGCTCTCAAGGATAGATTTATTGACTATTCAAAGAGTGCATCAGAGGAAGCCACCCAAGAGGAAGAGAACAAGGAATTGGAAGTTCAAGAAATCTCTAAGAATACTGAAGGTAAGTAAGAGATAAGAGAATTTAAGGCTACTATGGAGGATGTTGATGACATTGTGGAAAATGCTGACAAAGAGGGAAAGATGTATGTGGAGGAAGCTGATGAGAAAATCAAAACAAAGATTGGTGTGAAATCTAAAATTATTACCTTGAAGGGTCACATCTAGAAACTAGAGTAAAACTTTGGAGCAGAACTTTACCACTGAGCTCTAGAATTCTATTCTCCTGAACATGTCTATGTTGTAAGACTTGGGTAATATTGCTTCTGATGTCAATGCAGAGAACACTGAGAAATTGAATGACCTCATCAAATCTATGTTTATGTAAGGAGAGATTTCTCTGTCTCTCATTTTTAATATTCTTGTTTTATTTTAGTTTGTTGTGTCTATTGGTGCATTGATTGTGTCATTCCTATTGTAAGGCATCATTTATGTTGATTTCCTTCATGTTTCCTCTACTTATGTAAGGGTTTGGCCCCTGGTCTACGGCCTTATATAATCAAAAACAATTTACATGCACTGAGGGAAACATAATACTATGTCACACATGTGAGTCTAGAGGTTTGGTAATTATGACAAGTTATTTTCACATCACACCACTTAGAGACATTGGTAAGTAAAGCACAAGGGTCTAAGGTCTTCATCAGTCTCTTTGATGTTCAAATATCATCAAAAATGGCCTAAATATCCATCATATATCATCATGCTAAGTTGTAAGATCTCAATTTCATCAACACCTTCTTTCAAGGAAGGGTGTGTTTCATCACACACACACACACACACACACACACACACAGATATATATATATATATATATATATATATATATATATATATATATATATATATATATATATATCCATGAGTCTCATAAAGTTAAAAACAAAGTTTTTACCTCATGGATTAGATGGCTATTGCTATCCACTAACAATAAGAGATCCCCAAAACTTCCTTACTTGCCCAAACAAGTAAGTCATATTCACCCACTAAGCCCTCCAGGTGTAAGTTACATCCTTGGATCTCCCAAAATTATTATACATCAATCATCATAAGATGGCCTACCCATGTAAGACACCAATGATCACCAAATATAGATTCATGATTCCAACAACAAGCTCTATCATTACCTTTTCACTCAAATTGTGTCACCAAGTCAAAGGTTGAATAGCAATGCTTGCCTTTAACGTAACATAATCTCAAGAAAGGATGAACTTATCCAAGTCTCTAGGTGAATATTACATCATCATCATCATGTAAATTATAGTTTCTACTTTAGACACCTAAAATTGAATGTCAATAACCTCCAACCAAGTTTTTGACCAATTTCTACCCAAAATGCACAATTTGTCCTAAAAACACTAAAATATGCTAAATGATGTGAAACTGACATATTCAAGTACTAATTTTAGCTATGGTATCCCTAAATGGGGCAATGTAATTTATGGGCGGGCTAACTTTGATCAATTCATTTTAAGTCAAAATGCCAAATTTGCACCTACATGCTCTGGACTGCTCTTTCCTATCAAATATTTTACACAAGACTTGTGCCTTTATTGTTTGTTGTTGGAAACATTCTAAATGGAAATATTCATCCAACACATATGACGTGGACTTCTAATTCAAATAAATTCAAATTTAGGACCAATAACAAGGCATTATGATTAATTTGGGTAATTTGTGCATAATGTGTTTAATCATGCCAAAGAGCTAATTAACCCAAATCAAGGCCTAATAAAAAATTCGATGGAAACTTGTTGAATAATTTGTTTTGTAAATGAATATTAAATATCTACATCATCAAGTGACCTCATTTCTTGGGAAGACATCCCTAGGCCATAAATGCCATAAATATTAGGATTCATGCCCTCTATACCTCTTAATTGCCCCTTATTTCAATGCCATGATGAGGATAATTACAAACTTAATTCCAAAAATTGAAATAATCCTCAACCAGACATCTAAATCTTGAGATGGATGGTTAAGTTTTATTCTAATCAAATCCAAAAATCTATAAATAGGAGGCCTCACAACATCATTTCTAAGCTTAATTAGTGCAAAGTTATAATGCAGGATTAGTTCCAAAAAGCTTCAAGCAACTAGTGTTATAATTCCAAATTGATTCTAAGCCAAGCTGCAAGCCAAAGTTACCAAGGATAGATGGAGGTTTCTAGGCTTCCATTGCCAAGGACTTCATGAGCACAATCTGAGCAAGCCACCACTACAAAGGCATTTGGAGTATCCAAGGAAGATAAATGAATTCTTATGTTTGATTTCTTGATTTTTAGTTGTGTTTAGCATTTATTTTTGTTAAATAATCTCTCCCTAATGTGTAGGCCTAGATATTTTATGTTATTAATGTGTTTATTTCATTTTTTTATTTTTAAAATAACACCATACTAACCATCCTTTCTTGAGTCTAATTCCTAGATCATATAATGGCATGCCTAGTGGGATGAAGTGTATCCTACACCTGAAGGAGATTCTTTTATAACTTAAAAAAATTCATTTGAGCCTTTAAAACTCATGCAAATTGATTTTTTCATTTTTGGTTGCCACAGTTTTTACACAATAATAAACATCAATAGAAATACTAACATCAGTTACCTGACTTAACCAATGTTGATCATCAAAACTAACATCAGTTAGATCTTGATTGCCTGTAACTGACCTTGGTGGTGTTGAATGACATTAGTAACTATGTTTTTCCAAAAACAAAGACCCGAGACCTTATTTTTCAAAGTTTGTTATTTCAAACTCAAAAGGGCTTCAAAGCTAAAGGACATGCTAATAATTTTATTGCAAGACCAAGTGGTATTTTTGCTCAAAACATCTTTAAATAACTTTTTCATGATTAAAATTTGATTAGGAACTTTGTTTTGGTGTTTAAAAAGTAATTTAGCTATTTTTGATGATTTTTTTTCAAAGTTTACAACTAAGACCAATGGGTCAAATTAACACCACCAAACATTTCATTTGGGTTTAAAATTGAACACACTTGTCAATTCTTTCTTGCAATAGTTGATTAAATTAATCTTGTTTGGAAAAAATATGTATGTTACGTGTATGCTCTTCCATTTATCCCCTATAAGGAACCCTTGGAATCAAAAGCACCATTCCTATTGCAAGTATCCTAGTCCAAGGATTAGAAAGAAAGTCTTCTAAAACACTCTCCAAAAACTTGTCAAAGTTTGGCTGATCTTGAAAATGACCCTAAAGTCTTTTTACTTTCATGGTTTATTTATTTATGCATCTTGGCTTGTGAGGGGGACTTCATCACCTCCTACAAGTTCTTTAGGGAAACTTTGACCTGGGGTTTTATCTCCTAACATTGACTTCATTTGACTCCTTTGGAGTTATTTATAGGATGTAGTGGCACTTTGGATATCATACTATGCTGAGTGAAAAACATGATGTAGTGGTTGCAAAAAGGACTAGACATTTTTACAACAAGTTGAGTGATACACACCCAAAATCCATGATTTTATTTTGCATTTTTTGGCATCAAATTCATTATGTAATTTATTCCCCTAGATCATTCAAAAAAAATTATATTTTAGACAAATCCCTATATGTTGTGGAAGTATTGTTGGTGTAATGTTCACCTCAAGGTCTATGTCTTCGTATTGTCATTTAAAAGAAGTGGGGGTGTAGAAACCCTAATATATAATGCTCACTTAATTTTGGATTAACACTTAAAATCCTCTCAAATGATGTATATTGATAGATTCCAACAATACCAAGAAACCTTGTCAGTTTAGGATCTAAGCATGATTAATTAGTTGGTCTTGTCCTTGATTAAAGTCTTGTTTGGAGTCAAAACTTGGTGTAAACAAAAAATCTAAACCAAAAAAATAGTCTAAATTTTCCTTTGAACAAAGAGGCATTATGCTACCCATGTGATATCATCCATTTAATTTATTCAAAAATTCATCAAAAACTTGAGAGTCATATCATCCACTTTAGTGCAGTTGTGCTACCTAATTGAGTCTAGACCTTTAATAAAGTTGTTTATTATAATCTAAATTCTAAATTAGACCTTTACAAGTTCATAAGGTTTATGTGTTAAGTGATTTTTCCATTTGCACTAAATTTGAGGGAACTCAGATTTAATTTCCAATTTGGGTTGAAGGTCATTTAAGACTCATAATCATTGTCCTCACTTGATAGACTTAAGCCATCTTGTGCTAACACTTGCACTTTAAGTCTATATACCACAACATGTTGAGTCAATTAAGGTGTTTTTATTTTTTCAAACTTGTGTAAAAATGTCTTTCCCTTAGAGATTCTTTGAAACAAACTTTTTTTATCATACCTTTTGGGTAGTATAGCATCGTTACGCTACCCAAATCATTTCAAACTATGTTTCATAGAACTTCTTATATAGAGTTTCAAATTTGTTCTTGCATTTTTAGACCAATCCATGTGTAATCTTTTGATCCTTTATCTAAAGCATAGTTATACTATTCACCTTTGTCTACCCTATTTGTCAACAGAACCAAGTCTTATACCACTATTTGTGAGAAATAAACTATTACTAAAAGTGCCTTTTGTTTCATGCCTTATACCTAGTTGATCAAGTTCATGTCCAAGAATCAAATTCCTAGTGTTTTTTAGAAGTGTTTTAAAATCTGTTAGATTCAAACTTTCATCAATTTTTCAAAAGTCTAGCTTTTCACACCGTTTGGCCAAGAGTCCTAGCACATGCCTTTTTTGAGCCTATATTTTGATGTCATGTTTGGCCAAAAGACATAACAACTTTTAAACTCCTACATTAGATTGATTTGAAACACTTTGACCTTAGAGTTTAGAATTTCAATTTTTTGGTCCATTTACTTGCTTATCTTTGTGTGAATAGTGAAACATTAGATATTTTATGCTAGTTTGGTTCCTCACAAATCTTTACATAAACCTTTTGATCCTTTTGAAAAATCTAGACCAAGTTTAAGGAATTATTTTTTTTATATTCTATCCTTTTTAGAGTTTGTAGAACTCTTTGACCTCTTATCACCAAGCATTGACTATGGATCCCAACATGTATTCCTACACTCATAGTGGACTCATGTACAATATGCAGATAACATTGCTTATGAGATGGATTCATATCCCTCTTATAATACTTAATTAGGGGCACAAATCCAAGATCTATTGGCTAACTATTTGGTTAACACACCACCTTACATATAATAGGACCAAGAATAAACCGCACAATACTTAGCTATAATACCAATAGTGGATGAGTGAGTTCTTCAACAGTCATATTCTACTAATACAGCTTCCGTGTATGATCCATTTTTATTTGAATGACATTTTTTAGAGAACAAAAATTAGATTTTAGTTAGGGCCATTGAGGTAGGGGCTAAGTTTCTAAAAAAAATCTCCCATGAAAATTTACTAAGTCTAGTAAGAGTGCCCCACAATATCATTTATGATCAACATGCTTCTTCTAACAATCCTATGGCTCTAGTTTAAACAACGTACCAAGACCCCAATATATCCAATCAAGTTAAAAACATCATGGAAGATCACTTTAACCAAATGAAAACAACATACCAAACCTACCTAAATTTAGCACATGATTTCAGTTAGATGAACATGGTTAGTAAGCCCCTCATTGTCTTAGTACCTTTAACAGGAGTGTTGATGGAATTAACTGGACAAGAGAATCCAAGTTCTAACCTATTTATACAAAATGATTCAATAGATAACTTAATACATATGCCAATGATTGAAGAAGTGACTTTAGCTTCCATACTAAATAGTGATCCAAACATAGTAGATAATATACAACTAACATCTAATCTCGATCAAAGTGGTCCTAATGCACAAACAACTAGCCAATAACATATGCCTATAGTTAATCCCATGAATAGATCATCATACTAAGGAATATGAGTTTTTTTACCCTAGCCTCAACCAGATGCTTCCTCAAGTGTACAACCTACAAGATTAGATAATCAAACAATGGGCAATACCATATCTCAATGATAGAATGTGATGAATCCTACTCCTCCTCCACAAGTAGTGAGTGGTGTTCAACAATAGCAGACATAGTTTAGTGTATCAATGTAATAGGGGATGAAAAAATTCCCACCTCAATTAGGGGAAACAAATATTCCACCCCACCAAGTAATAACAAATATACCTTTTTAGTCATAGACTAATATGTCAGTCTAAAACAAGCAATGACTAGTCAACAGTGTGCAAATATTGGTCAATGATAGATGTCAAATCTATAACCTACTTTCACTTCTTGATAGGGATTCATGATAAAATGAGGTCCCCGTGTTTCTCAAGTACCTACTTAATAATCATTAGTTCAAAATGTGCAATAGTTGATTAGATTAATCTTGTTTGGAAGAAAGACGTATGTTACGTGTATGCTCTTCCATTTATCCCCTATAAGGAACCCTTGGAATCAAAAGCACCATTCTTATTGCAAGTAGCCTAGTCCAAGGATTAGAAAGAAATTCATCTAAAACACTCTCCAAAAACTTGTCAAAGTTTGGGTGTTCTTGAAAATGACTCTAAAGTCTTTTTACTTTCATGGTTTATTTATTTATGTATCTTGGCTTGTGAAGGGGACTTCATCACCTCCTACAAGTTCTTTAGGGAAACTTTGACCTGGGGTTTTATCTCCTAACATTGACTTCATTTGACTCCTTTGGAGTTATTTATAGGATGTAGTGGCACTTTGGATATCATACTATGCTGAGTGAAAAACATGATGTAGTGGTTGCAAAAAGGACTAGACATTTTTACAACAAGTTGAGTGATACACACCCAAAATCCATGCTTTTATTTTGCATTTTTTGGCATCAAAGTCATTATGTAATTGACTCCCCTAGATCATTCAAAAACTTGTTATATTTTAGACAAATCCCCATATGTTGTGGAAGTATTGTTGGTGTAAGGTTCACCTCAAGGTCTATGTCTTCGTATTGTCATTTAAGAGAAGTGGGGGTGTAGAAACCCTACTATATAATGCTCACTTACTTTTGGATTAACACTTAAAATCCTCTCAAATGATTTATATTGATAGATTCCAACAATACCAAGAAACCTTGTCAGTTTAGGATCTAAGCATGATTAATTAGTTAGTCTTGTCCTAGATTAAAGTCTTGTTTGGAGTCAAAACTTGGTGTAAACAAACAATCCAAACCAAAAAAATAATCAAAATTTTCCTTTGAACAAAGAGGCATTATGATACCCATGTGATATCATCCATTTAATTTATTCAAAAATTCATCAAAAACTTGAGAGTCATATCATCCACTTTAGTGAAGTTGTGTTACCTAATTGAGTCTAGACCTTTAATAAAGTTGTTTAAGTCCTTCAATTATAATCTAAATTATAAATTAGACCTTTACAAGCTCATAAGGTTGATGTGTTAAGTGAGTTGTCCATTTGCACTAAACTTGAGGGAACTTAGGTTTAATTTCCAATTTGGGTTGAAGGTCATTTAAGACTCATAATCATTGTCCTCACTTGATAGACTTAAGCCATTTTGTGATAACACTTTCACTTTAAGTGTATATACCACAACATGTTGAGTCAATTAAGGTGTTGTTATTTTGTCAAAATTGTGTAAAAATGTCTTTGCCTTAGAGATTCTTTGAAACAAACTTTTTTTATCATACCTTTTGGGTAGTATAGCATCGTTACGCTACCCAAATCATTTCAAACTATGTTTCATAGACCTTCTTATATAGATTTTCAAATTTTTTCTTGCATTTTTAGACCAATCCAAGTGCAATATTTTGATCCTTTATCTAAAGCATAGTTATACTATTCACCTTTGTCTGCCCTATTTGTCAAAAGAACCAAGTCTTATACCACTATTTGTGAGAAAATAAACTATTACTAAAAGTGACTTTTGTTTCATCCCTTATACCTAGTTGATCAAGTTCATGTCCAAGAATCAAATTTCTAGTGTTTTTTAGAAGTGTTTTAAAATTTGTTAGATTCAAACTTTCATCTATTTTTCAAAAGTCTAGCTTTTGACACCGTTTGGCCAAGAGTCCTAGCACATGCCTTGTTTGAGCCTAGCTTTTGATGTCACGTTTGGCCAAAAGACATAACAACTTTTAAACTCCTAGGTTAGATTGATTTAAAACACTTTGACCTTAGAGTTTGGAATTTCAATTTTTTGGTCCATTTACTTGCTTATCTTTGTGTGAATAGTGAAACATTAGATATTTTATGCTAGTTTGTTTCCTCACAAATCTTTACATAAACCTTTTAATCCTTTTGAAAAATCTAGACCAAGTTTAAGGCATCATTTTTTTTAGATTCTATCCTTTTTAAAGTTTGTATAACTCTTTGACCTCTTATCACCAAGCATTGACTATGGATCCCAACATGTATTCCTACACTCATAGTGGACTCATGTGCAATATGCAGATAACGTTGCTTATGAGATAGATTCATATCCCTCTTATAATACTCAATTAGGGGGACAAATCCAATATCTATTTGCTAACTATTTGGTAAACACACCACATTACATAGAATAGGACCAAGAATAAACCACACAATACATAGCTACAATACCAATAGTGGATGAGTGAGTTCTTCAACAGTCATATTCTACTAATACAGCTTCCATGTATGATCCATTTTTATTTGAATGACATTTTTAAGAGAACAAAAATTAGATTTTGGTTAGGTCCATTAAGGTAGGGGATAAGTTTCCAACAAACTTCTCCCATGAAAATTTACCAAGTCCAGTAAGAGTGCCCCACTATATCATTTATGATCAACATGCTTCTTCTAACAATCCTATGGATCTAGTCTAAACAACGTACCAAGTCCCCAATATATCCAATCAAGTTAAAAACATCATGGAAGATCACTTTAACCAAATGAAAACAACATACCAAACCTACCTAAATTTAACACATGATTTTAGTCAGATGACCATGGTCAGTAATCCCCTCATTGTCCTAGTACCTTTAACAGGAGTGTTGATGGAATTAACTAGACAAGAGAATCCAAGTTCTAACCTATTTATACAAAATGCTTCAATAGATAACTTGATACATATGTCAATCATTGAAGAAGTGACTTTAGCTTCCATACTAATTAGTGAGCCAAACATAGTAGATAATATACAACTAGCATCTAATCTTGATCAAAGTGGTACTAATGTACAAACAACTAGCCAACAACATATGGCTATAGTTAATCCCATGAGTAGATCATCATACCAAGGAATACGAGTTTTTGTACCCTAGCCTCAACCAGATGCTTCCTCAAGTGTACAACCTACAAGATTAGATAATCAAACAATGGGCAATACCATATCTCAATGATAGAATGTGATGAATCCTACTCCTCCTCCACAAGTAGTGAGTGGTGTTCGACAATAGCAGACATAGTTTAGTGTATCAATGTAATAAAGGATGAATACATTACCACCTCAATTAGGGGAAACAAATATTCCACCCCACCAAGTAATAACAAATATACCTTTTTAGTCATAGACTAATATGTCAGTCTAAAACTAAGCAATGACTAGTCAACAGTGTGCACATATTGGTCAATGATAGATGTCAAATCTATAACCTACTTTCACTTCTTCATATGGATTCATGAAACAAGGAGGTCCCCATGTTTCTCAAGTACCTACTAAATAATCATTAGTTCAAAATGTGCCACAAATTTAGAGATAGGATCTTGGTCCATAAGTTTCCACTCAATAACAAGGTTTGATTAGTTGATAGTATGCCCCTTTTTAACCACAATAGGCATAGTATAGTTATATCCCTTCATCCTAACCACAAAATCCCCCAAGTCAAACCTTTATCACTAACCCAAGCTATAATATCATGTAGCTGAATGTGCAATTTTAAGTACATCCCAATCCATGTATGTGTATTCTTGGTCCATTCCCCAACCAAACCAATCTACATTAATAGGTTTGTCCATCATATCCTAGTCAAAGTGTCCCACTCTTGACCTCTTATCCATCCATCCAAACCAATAATCTCCCTAAAACTAATATCCCTTCTAGTCTCCTATCCCAAGAATTACAATAAATGAAGGATGTAATTGCTACTATTCATGTGGGGAAGCATACTAAAAAGTTCAAATTAGATGACATATGTTCCTATCCATTCAGTATGGAATATTTGTAGATACCATTTACTCCAAGATATGAACCATCAAAATTCAATAAATATAAAGGAAAAGGTGACCCTAAGGCCCATTTGACCAAATTATTTATCGCATGTCAACCAGTGGCATATAGTGACATATACCTTTTATTGGTGTTTCTAAGGAGCCTAGCTGGACAAGCCTTGGAGTGGTTTTTAAAGTTTCCCAAAAATTTAGTAATAGACTTTGATGATCTTTCTAATAAATTTGTGTAACACTTTTCCTATAATCTTGAGCATGATATTTCATTAGTAGACCTAACAGAAGCAAAGAAAATAGCTAGGAAGAGTTTTACAAGTTATTTACAATGATGGAGAGCCCTTACAAGCCATTTCACCCATAGTTTACTAGATAAACAATTAGCTACTATGTTTAGTAAAAAATTGCATAGTGAGATAGCCTATAATCTAGAATTTTAATTTGCACATACATTCAAAGAGATCATTGATAAAGGTTTGTTGATCAAGTGATCACTCATCAATAAAAGAGTCATCAAAATTAATTATACCAATCAAGGAAATAGCAAACAACAACATCCTAATCAAGCACAAGCATCATAACTGGCACAGGCCAATAACCATGAAAGACTAAAGCAATTCAACCAGAATAGGAATGTTATAGGAAATGGAGCAACCAAATCCCATCATGTGCAAACAAAAATCAGGATGTATCCGATCAATTGACTACTTAGAATGGATCTCTAATGTAGTGCTTATTAACAAAAAGCCTAAAAGAATCAAAATTTATATACATTTTTGAGACATTAACAAAGATTATCCTAAAGATGATTTTACATTGCCTAATATCAACATGATCATCAACTCCATGACAAGTTATGAGATTCTTTCACTCATGGATGGATTTTCAAGATACAATCAGATCAGAATAGCACTATAAGATCAACATAAAACAACATTCACCACTCCATGGGGAACATTTTTCTAGCAGGTGATGCCATTCAACCTTAAGAATGTTGTACCTAAATATCAAATGGCCATGAATATCATATTCCATGATATGATGCATGATATTATTGAATATGGTGTTGATGACATATTTGAAAAATCCAAGACTAGGGCTGACCATCTAGTAGTGCTGCATTAGATATTTGAAAGACTACAAGAGTACAAAGTCAGACTAAATCCAAAGAAATGTGTTTGGTGTAACTTTAGGAAAATAACTTGGATTCATCATATCTCATAGAGGTATTAAAGTCGATCCAGCTAAAGTTCATGCTATCACCAAGATGTCACCACCAACCAATTTAAAGTAACTTTGTAGTTTATAGGGAAAGATCTAGTCCATTTGATGCTTCAGCTCTCAATTAGTAGACAAGTACCATCCATTTATGAACCTTTTGAAGAAAGGAGTTACATTTCATTGGGATGATCACTTCCAAATAGCTTTTCAATAGCTCAAATATTATCTTGTCAATCCACCTATTTTATTACCTCCTATGCCAGGAAAGCCATTCTTGTTATACCTATAAACTACCAATTATGCTCTTGAGGTACGCTTAGCTCAACATGATGAAAAGGGAAAGGAGCATGCTGTATAATACCTAGGTCATACCTTGGCTACATATGAACATAAGTATGCACCTATTGAAATAGCTTAACTAGCCATGGTTTTTATATCTCAAAAATTTTATCATTACATGTTGAATAATAAAACCATGGTAATTTCAAAGGTAGATCCACTCAATTATCTAATATCTAAAATAGATTTGAAATGTAGAATGGCTAAATAAATCATGCTTCTTAGTGAGCTTGACATAGAGTATGTCAATAAGAAAGTAATCAAAGGACAAGTTCTTGTTGATCAAATTGCTAAAGCACCTCTCATGGACACATAACCACTCACGTTTCAATTTCTTGATTAATCCATTATGACCATCATGGGCACACCCCTTGGGGAGTAGCCCTAGAAGCTATACTTTGATGGTTCATTCAATGCACATGGATGATGGGTAGGCCTATTATTTATTACATCATAAGGGGATCTAATCCCTAAATCAATCATAATCAACTTTCCTTGTATAAATAATATGATCAAGTATGAAGCACTTTTTGTAGGACTTCAACAAGTAGTACATTGGAATATATCTCATCTTCAAGTTTATGGTGATTCTTAGTTAATCATCAATCAGGTCATAGATCATTTTTAAACCAAATATGACAAGTTAGTTCCATACAAAGCCATGGTTAACACTCTTAAAAATAAAATTACCAACATTTAATTTGAGCAAATACTGAGGGCTAGTAATAAAAGTGAAGATGCCATGGCTAATATTGGCTCTTTGATTTGAAAAATAGATAAAGCTAAAGAGTATCAATTTTTTATCAAGAATTTTTTAGCACCAGCTCATGAACCTTCAATCATTGCCATGATTTGTCATATTATTGGTCCTAATTCTATCTGGTAATCAGACCTTTATACCTACCTTCATGACCAAGTTATGCCACCTAACCTATCTCAAAAACAAACCAAAGCCTTCATTCACAGTTCTACTCATTATACTTTAATTGGATCCACCCTTTACCATCATAGTTTTGATGGAACTCTACTTCATTGTTTAACTTTGCTAGAGTCTATGCTAGTGTTAAGAGAATTTTATGAAGGAGTATATGGATCCCATTCTAGTGGGGTAGTCCTATCCAAAAATCTCTTATGCACTAGTTATCATTGTCTCAAAATGGATGCAGATGCTACTGTAATGTAAATAAATATGAAAAATGTCAATGGCATGCTAATTTGATTCATGCCCCAACAAAAACTCTGAAGCCAATGTTGACACCATGGCCATTTTTTACATGGGGACTTGACCTCATTGGGAATATTAACCCCTCTTTATCTGATGGCCATAAACATATCCTTACTACCATTGAATATTTCACTAAGTGGATTGAAGCTATACCCCTCACATGATTAGAAAAAAAAAAAATCAAATTCATCTTCAACCATCTCATTTGTCACTACAGTATCCCTCTAACATTATATTTGATAATAGAGGATCATTCAAGAATAAAGATGTAGACTAGTTATGTAATGAATAAAACATCACCTAACATTTTTCTATAGTATATAACCCTCAAGGTAATGTCCAAGCTGAGGTATCTAAAAAAACCATTGTTAACATTCTCATAAATATTTTCAATGATGTCAGTCATGATTGGTACCTATAGATATTCCCTACCCTTTGGGCATACCATACCAATCATCATACCCCCACATGAGCCACTCTATGCTCACTTGTTTATGGTACTAAAGTCATCCTTCCTATTGAGGTTGAATTTCCTTCACTATGCATCTCTTTCAAGAATGTCCTAGATGATCATGACTATTGAGTAGCTCACATACAAGAGCTAGATATACTTGATGAAAATGCATAGCCATGCTCAACAATCTTCAAGCATACCAGAACCAACTAAAAGTCCACTATAATCGGTGTGTTAAGTATAGAACATTTGAACTTGGTGATCTTGTTATTAAATAAAACCAAAAGAATACCATGGCCAAGAAGAAAAATAAAGGGAAATTCAAAACAAACTAGATAGGGCCTTTCGTCATCATTGTAGATTATGGATCAAGAGAATACAAGCTTGACACACCAGATGGCCATGAACTTTCAGAGCCAATGAATATTATTCATCTCAAGTGGTACTATGCTTGAGGGCTAAGGTGTATTATCTATAAGGACCATTTTAGTTATGTATTTTTTTCACTATTCTTCTTTGTACACATACCATTCTTATCCATCCTCTTTGCCATATCCACTTTCCATTTCTGACCTATTGACCTAGCATGTTCTAAAACTTAGCCCATTTGACCTTTATTTTTGTCATTCATTACATAGTTTTAGAATCAATGTATCTGATCAGTTCATTAGTTTATTTAAGAACTTTAGATAGAGATTGTATTTTAGGATAGTGTGACAAAAGTTTTGGCAGTTGTATCCTTCATTTGTTAGTCCTTTCTTACCACCAGTCTTGTTACTAATTATAATCACCTTTGGGAAAACTAGTATCATTGATCTATGACATTGTGTCCTAGTTATAACCACCTATGGGAAAATTAGGGGAAATACTAATCTTTGACATACCAACTTGCCACTTCCTATGTCATATTGTGATTTTATACTAACTATGCCTATTTTGTTTGAATTGGCTACCGCACTAGCTGAATTCTTCTACTGTAATGGTAGAACTTTAGTGACTTGAGGTCCTATTATAGGAATATGTAGGCAACACTTAATAATTATTAAGGCTAACTCAGTCACCCTTTTCCCAATGCTCTTGCCATTTTGAAAGCAATCTAAGTTTCAATGCTCTCACCATTTTATGAGCAACCTAAGCCACACTCTCACCATTTTGTGAGCAACCTAAGTATGAATTCTCTCACCATTTTGTAATCTTGAACCATTTAGTGTCTCATCATTATCAATTGAGTTAAAAAACTCTAAAACACTTCCAAAAACATTTGTAAAATCATTAGAAAAGATTATAAATATTGACCACTTCTTTGCCTTAAGGATTCTGGGAACCCTTACTAAGTTACAAGTAAATCACTTCTCATTTAGTTTCCTCATCCTTTTTATCCTTTTTCTCTCACACACTTGCCATTTTTCAAGACCATTCATATTCTTATATCACATCCATTCTGGTTTTTTTCATCAATTATCATATTCTTCCCATTCCCTGGGAGAACTTCAATAGTCCTAAAGTTTTTTATTAGATATTACATCCATGAAACTATGTAGGCAGTGTCCACCTACCTAGTGCATATAGAGACATCTCATCCATCCCCTTCCTTTTTTTTTATTCCCCCATTTAGTTCATTTGTCAAGTTGTCACCTATTTTGTAGGGGTAATGTTTGTGAGTTTTTTATTGCATTGTTTGTTTGTTTGTTTCTAATTATTTTATTTGTTTGTTTACCTATTTGTTTATTTTCAGAACTATTGCCTTGATTCAATTTATGTGTGTTCATTGGGTGATTCCTTATCCACACTTACACTTAAATCTATCCCTATTCATATGTTTACATTGTCATCATGGTTTTTATCATTGGTGTATTATTTTCTATTGAGTATTGGATTACAAGAGTCAGTCCTTATGCATATTTAGGCCAATTATTTATGGTTTTCTATCATAAATCCTACCATCACATTATACAACAAACCTTATCTTCAATAATTCTATTCAACAATGGTGGCATCTCTTCAACACTGACATCCTAATTCCAATCCTAATCATATCCCAAATAGAGTAATTGACCATGAAATAATTTCAACCTTTATTAGTGTAGACAAGGATTTCCTTATTAGTAGGTTGTTTTAATTCATCATTACCCTCTGTGTTAAGTTTTCATCATCCTCTACCAAGTTTAACATGTTTTCCATAATCGGGGTCTAATGATTATAACCATTTATGGGTAAATCATTGCACACCATCCCACCTACATTTCTTAATGATTATAACCACCTTTGGGAAAATCATTTTGTTATCACCACTTTACTTTTTGTTCCTATACATGGTCATGTTATTATCTTGTTTGTCTATCTTCACTGGGGAAACTCCATCTTCTCAATGATTATAACTACCTTTAGAAAAATCATTGTGTTATCATACCACGTTGCCACTATCAGGGTGCAATGCTTATAACCA
Source organism: Torreya grandis (assembly GCA_037957365.1). Lineage (NCBI taxonomy): Eukaryota > Viridiplantae > Streptophyta > Pinopsida > Cupressales > Taxaceae > Torreya > Torreya grandis. The sequence continues at coordinate 811,352 of JARHVA010002947.1, read as the reverse complement.
CCTTTGGGAAAACCATTATGCACCATCCAACTTATATTCTCAATGATTTTCACTACTCTTTCAATATCATTTTGTTTTCACCCTATCATCTTTCATTTCTTTGGTCCCCTAATTTTGTTTCTTTCTTTTTGAGGGACCATTTTTCAACCTCTTTGTGATAATTTTTCCCTTGAGAGGGTGTCATAAAGTTAGTTTATCATCATTATAGTTTTAGGCATGCAAGACATTTTCATTCTTTGAGGAAGATGTTATTATGCTTATAGCTTGCAATAACTTCCCAAACAGGGGCAAAGTTATAATGCAAGATTGGTTCTAAAAAGCTTCAAGCAACTAGTGTTATAATGCCAAATTAATTCCAAGACAATCCAAGCCACAAGCCAAAGGTTCCAAGGAGAGATGGAGGTTTTCAAGCTTCCATTACCAAGGACTTCATAAGCACAAGCTAAGTAAGCCACCACTACAAAGGCATTTAGAGCATCCAAGGAAGGTGAAGGAATTATTGTGTTTGATTCCTTGCTTTTTATTTGTGTTTATCATTTGATTTTGTTAATTAAGCTCTCCCTAGTGTCTAGGCCTAGAGATGTTATGTTATTAGTGTATTTATTTTTATTTTATTTTATTATTTAGAACTAACACCATACTAACCATCCTCTCTTGAGTCAAATTCCTAGATCACATCCATAACCATAAATATAGCTTCAATCATAAAATACATCCTCACGAATGTAAAATATATATATATCCATGAGCATCATGACATCCTCATGGATGCCAAAACTCAACCCAAAATAAAATAACCATCTGCATGGATGTGAAACATAACCAAGGGTATAATAACCTCCTTGTGTTATTAAAACATACCCATGATTAAATAACATCAACATAGAATCAAAATATATCCACATACTCAATATCTTATAGGCTTTTAGAGTGTCAAAACCCTAAGTACCCAGTTATTTAAACCAAATCAAGTCTAAATTTAGTTGAATAGATATATTTTCAACTCTTTAGTACTATTATGCATAATACTTAATCTCTTATAGGTCTCAACTAACCATAATAGAGGTTTTAACCTGAAACCTTATCTAGAATTATCTTATAAGCCCATTACATAGAACAAAGCAATGTTCCCCAAGCATCAAACACAATACTCAATAATTTTTTTCTTTGTTGCAATAATTCAGGTGTAGCAATATACAAGCCAAGAAATAATTCACCATTACCTATCCCATCTCTTAATAGATTAAAACTATATTTATTCACAACTTATCCATAATGGGTGATAATAAAATGAGCAAAAGAAGTAAGGAGTAACCCATGCTATTTCTTCTAACCCATAAAAGATCTAATAATGCCTTACAAGTCTATTTATGTTTCAGATATCTATCAAAATACAGATTAGTCAACTAAACTAATTTAAATATATTTCTTTAATTAAAATAGTTACATACACATAAAATTTTAACATATATTACCAAGGTTTACCATCATGATTTCCCAAAAAAAACTTGCCTTGGAAAAGCCTTATTTAACCAAGAGCATCTTAGACCCATGAAGACATTCTTTCTCCACTTACAAACATATAAATCACAAGAGGCATGATATTTCCTTAATTATATCATTGAACTCTTTTCAACAATTAAATTAGATACCCAATTTATTGAACAATAAATTATAATAGTCTTACCTATGAGGTTAACAATGATTATTTCCACCATTCATGCTCTATATCTCCTCAAAGGCTTAAGATATTCCCCCAAATAGTAGAAAGTGAAAGTTTGCCTAATTTACCCAAGTGTAATAGCTCCCTATACCCAATCTAACCATCCATGTTAAATTAAAACCCTTGGTCTTCCTTGGGTCATAATGTTCCAAGCATCTAGTAATGGGTTACCCATATAACTCATTAAAAGATGTTGATAACTATTTTACCTTTATTCTAAGAACGAGGCCTTTTTCACTTATCTCCCATTGACCTACCCATACAATCCAATATTTGACAAGTGAGGCTTTCCTAAATTCAACCAAAATTGGGAAGGGTTAACCCAACTAGGGCTAACGTAGAGAGCAATAACCATCATGAAAAATTAGACTTTCATCAACCCAATGTCATATAACAAGACAAACTCAAACACACTAACTATCACACCTTTTAGGTTGATATACTCATATGTACACACATTCATGCATAAATTTCATAATCAACTTTTACACCCTCACTTGTAGCCTAGGTCCATTTTCATAACCCATCTCAAATTGGATAAATCTCTAGGAAACATTCATGAGATTACTCAGTACATGTTCCTATTTCCAACCATTCCTAGAATGGATTCTCAAGTTATTACAACCCTAATGAGGAATTGTTCCTAATTTTTAGGCCACCTATCCCCTTGAATTTTCTCAACATGAACACCATCTAATCTGACCTTATCTTTGATTATGAATCATTAGATAACCATTTTAGGCACATTGCCATTTCTAAGCCTCAATTGAAGTGGAAGCTAATAGTAATCCAATAGCAAGTAGAACTAAATTTAGTTGTAAAATGAATTAACATTAATCTTGACTTCTAGATCATGAGATAAAACAAACATTGCTCTCAATAATACTCATAGCATAGGCTCTAATACCAAATGAAATAACCCCAACAAAATTCAAGAATTATGAACAGAGTACATTACGATTGCATGTAAGACCTAACACCTCACTTGTTGAAGCAAGTGATACTCACTCAACATACTCATGAACATGCAATTAGAACTAAAGGAGGTGATCTAATATAATTATCTAGGGTTATTTACTTATATATTATGTTACGAGGAAGCAGGTTACCTATAGGGTGGTTTGTGGGGTTTGGAGCATATTGATGTATAAACACATGGATAGGTCTCAAACACCTTATGTGGAACTCATTATTATACATAATACCATTTATAGGTCCTTGAAATTTATTAAATATCTCACTTTCGTCAATGGGTTTTATTTCTACTTGATGATGGGTAAATGATCACTTTTAGACTAATCAGAAGGGATAAATTTATACACCCTAAGTTATCATTTGGTTAAAACAATTATATGAAATGGGAAAAAGATAATATGTTGAACTAAATGATAATCAGGTATGATTTATGGCATGATAAGCATAATTATTAACCAATAATTAATTTGAACACATGTAGATTATGTTAAATTCCCATACGCATCCAACATAATCTATCATTGCTTACAAAAGAGCACAATCATGAAATAAATAAATAAAACCAAAGTATCATAGTCAATTATTCAAGTGATACCAACTGAGGTTGTCAACTTCCTCATACCCTAGGGTCACTACACCATTACAAACATATTGGTTTAAGTCCACAAGTTTCCAAATTAATAAGCATAAATGTCTTTGTTCGAATAATAAAAGATGATATGATTATGATCAATTTCATTATTTATCATATAAGATATAAAAACAAACTATAATTGAATCTATGCAAATGATATTTTATTAGCAAATGGACAATGTGTTTATGATCAATAAGAGGAGGAATTAATGTAAACAAAAAGCATATTACAATGAAATATATATTCCCTTAATATTGTTTATTCACTCAACCATAAAATTTAAAGTAAGGGAGACATTTTTAGTCCATGAAACTTTCACTCTTCTTACTTATTTTATATCCATACATTTACTTAGTGAATTATTAAGAACAAAAAACAACTAATTCATTAGCCTCTCCAACAACAAGGAGCTTATTAAAGAAGAAACCCAACTTAATACAACATCTTTCCAAGTATGATTAAACATGGTTGAGTGATATGTTTCCAATATTAATAAGTATAAAATATACATGCATATGATAGGTTTAAATTTGAACATGTATAGGAAGTATATAAGTATAAAAAAAAATTCACATGAATTGAATGTATATAAGATTCATACAATCAACAAGTATCTTGGTCAATGAGAATTTCTAGTCAAGTATCAAATGAGTGTAACCTATAGACACCTAAATTAGAATTTATTGTTCCTATAACTTGTAATTCCTTCCAAAACAAGGGAAAACTATAGACACCTAAATTTGGCCATTGATAACCTCCAACCACGCTTTTAACCAATTTCCACCAAAGTGCATGATTTGATTTAAAAACACTAAAGCACATTAAAAGCTTTGAAACTAACATATTCAAGTGCTAATTTTGGCAAAAGTATCCCTAAATAGGTCAATGCAATTTATGTGTCAAATAAATTTGATCAAAGCATTTCAATTCAAAATAGCAATTTTGCACTTGGGTGCCCTAGATTGCTCTTTTCTATCAAATCTCTTACATTAGACACATGCCTTTATTATTTTGTGTTCACAACATCCTAAATGGTAATATGGTTCTAATATATCTAACAACGAATTTCAATTCTAATCCAATCAAATTTTAAGCCAATAATAAGACATTTTGACCAATTTGATTAATTTGTGCACTAAAGGGCCAAAATTTGCACCATAATGACCAATCATGCTTAAGAGGTAATTAAACCAAATCATGATGGTAATTAATAATTCCATGGAAATTTTTGAATAATTTATTTTTAGAAATGAATATGGAAGAATCGCATCATCGGGTGACATTATTTCTTGGGAAGACATCTATAGGCCATAAATGCATAAAATATCAAGGTTAACCCCTCCCATGCTTATTCAATGCCCCTCTATCTAAAATATTAATAGGGATATTTGTAGAATGAATTTCATATTTATATTTATTCATGGACACACACCTCAATTTTGAGATGGATGGTCATGGTTGATCCTCAAACCATTCCAAAAATCTATAAATAGGAGGCCTTGCCTATTAAATTTTAAGCTCTTTTATGCCAAACTTATAATGCCCAAATACATTAAAAAATCATTTCATATTACTCTTATAATTCCAAAATACTTATCCCAAGCCAAGTCAAGCTAATCCAAGCCAAAGCCACACAAGGTGCTAAGGAGAGATGGAGGTAGCCACATTCCATTGATGCAGACATAATAAACACAAAACGAAGTAAGCAATTACAATAAGCATTTTGGAGCATCCAAGGAAGGTGAAATAAGGTTTATTTTTCATTTTAGTTGTGATTTCTATTTTTTTATTCAAGGTTACTTACCTCATTTGATAAATGTGTTTCAAGACTAAACAAAGTGCTAAAATTTTTATTGTATGATCTACATAAAAAAATTCCAAAACAAACTTAAATTAGTCTTTTCACACTTCATTTGGATGTCTAAAATGAATTAGAACCCTTCATTTTATTTTTTAAATAAAATTTTTAGGGTTATTTATTGGTTAATTTTTATGATTATCTTTAAAAATTCACAACTTAAGGCCAAAGGGCCTAAAATAATATCACCGAACTTTGGTTTTAGTGAATGATAAACTCATTTGTCTAAGTTTTGTATTAAATAGTTATTTAAATATAATTTGATTGGAAAAAATAAATATGTTACGTGTATGCTTTCCCATCCATCCCCTTTAAAAAATGTTTGCGATAAAAAACATCATCTTTATTGTAAAATTATTTAGTCAAAGGCATGAAAAATATGTTGTTAAAGTTCTCCTTAAGGACCTATATGACTTGAGTGACCTAGACACAACCTCTAAATCTCTTTCACTTGGTCATTGATTTTATTGCATCTTAGCTTGTGAGAGGGAATTTATTACCTCCCAAAAGTTATTTAGGGAAGCTTTGAATTGGGGTTTCATCTCTTAAAACTAAATTCACCCACTCCTACTAAGATTGGAGGTTTGAGCAGTTAAACCACCTTCTAGTGTTGGAGTTACACATGGGACATATCTGCACTTTGGACATCGCACTACATTGAGCAAATGATGGATGTAGTGGTTATAAAAATGATAAGAACTTTCTGAAATAAGTGAAGTGCCATAGACACCCAATTACATGCTTTTATTTTTCATCATGGTATGAAATTAATTGTGTACTTGATTCCCTTAGAAACATTTTAAAACTTGTAGTTTTTAGTAAAATCCTCATTCACTGTAGAAATGTTGGTGGTGCAAGGTGTGCCTCGAGGTCCATGTTGTAGTAATATAATTTGAGATAAGGGGGGTGTAAAAACCCTAATATATAATTAATATTTAATTTTATATGAAAACTTAAAAACCTCTCAAATTGATGTATATTGATGGATTCTAACAATACCAAGCAACCTTGTCAATTTAAGATCTAAAGAGCAATTAATTAGTTGGTTTTTTCATATATTAAAGTCTTGTTTGGAGTCAAAACTTAGTGTGAACAAAAGATACAAACTAAAATACATATTCCTCATTTTCATTTGAATAAAGAGGTCTTATACTGCTCACATGAATCATCAATTTACCTTGTTTAAATTCATCAAAACTTGGAGTCATATCATCCACTTTGGTTCAGTTATGTTACCCAATTGAGTCTAGGACATTACCAAATTTTGTTTAAAGTCTTTAATTTATAATTAACATTAAAATTTGAACCTTTCTAAGTTCTAAGGGTTGATGTGTCAAGCGGGTTCACCATTTGTATGTTAAACTTGTTTAACTTAGGTTCAAATTTCCATTTGAATTGAAGTCCATTTAAGACTCATAATCATTATCACCACTTGATAGGTTAAGTTATTTTGTGATAAACACTTGCACTTTAAGTTTATGCACCAAAATTTTTTGTGTGTCATCCCATTTTGCCTTAGATTATTTGAATATGTTCTTTTTTGCCTTAGGATATTGTCAAAAATTTGGAGGTATTTATGTCATTTGAGTTAAGAAAGGTAATGTTATGCTATCGAATTTGTGAGAAACCATCTTTGCCTTAGGGAGTTTTTGAAAAAAAAAAATTGTCACATCTTTTGAGTAGTCTAGCATTGTTATGCTACCCGAAAAAATTTCAAAAATTATTTCATAAAGCTCAAATTTGTGCACATTTTAAAGCCAATATGGGTATATCATTAAGAATCTTTGTTTAGCATAGTTACGCCATTCACATTTGTCTAGCCTATTTAGCAAAAGAACCAAGTTTAATACCATTATTTATGAGAAAAAAAAATTATATCTAAAGTGCCTTTTGTTTCATACCTTATACCTATTTGATCAAGTTCATGACCAAGATTCAAATGCCTAGTTTTTGCTAGAAGAATTTCAAATCTATTAGATTAAAATATCATCTATTTCAATGTCTAGATTTTGACAATGTTTTGCCCAGACTCCTAGCACATGCCTTGTTTGAGCCTAGATTTTAATACCATGTTTGGAAAAAAGACATAGTAACTATTTATTTCCTTTATTAGACTGATTTAAAACACTTTGACCTTAGATTTTGGAATTTTAATTTTTGGTCCATTTACTTAATCTTTTTGTATAAGATGTGTAATTTTAAATACTTAACGTTAGCTTATTTTATCACAAATCATTGCATAAACATTTCCATCCCTTTGATGAATATAGAAAAATTTTAAACATCATCTTTTAGACATTATATTTTTATATTTTGTATAACTCTCTTCCATTTCTATCTCAAAACATTCACTATGGATCCCAACATGTATTCTTACACTCGTAGTGGACTCATGTACAATCCAAAGATTAGTAATGTGGTTACACAAGAAGAAATGGTGAAAGACCCATACATAGATAATATTTCTTATGAGATGAATTGTTATCCATCTTATAATACTAAAATAAGGGCACAAAACCAAGATATATTGGCTAACAATTTAGTTAATATGCCACTATACTCAGAATAGGAATAAAAACAAACTGTACAATACCAAGATATGATACCCATAGTTGAATAACTAGTTCCTCAAAAATCATACTCTATTAATATGATTTCCATGTATGATCCATTTTTATTTGAGCACCATTTATTGGATAACAAAGATGATATTTTGGTTAGATCCATAGAAGTAGGGGCTAAGTTTCTAGCGGACTTCCCTCATGAGAATTTTCCAAGTCTAGTGAGAATGCCTCATAACATAATTTACAATCAATAGAATTCTTCTAGTAATCCTTTAACTCTAATCCAAATGACATATCAAGACCCTAATATTCCTAACAAAGGAAATAACCTCATGGAAGACAACTTTAACCAAATGTAGATAGCATATCAAACCTACCTAAACCTAATACATAATTTTAACTAGATGACCATGGTGAGTAAACTTCTTATTGAATTATTTCCTTTAATAGGAGTTTTGATAGAGTTAATTGGTCAAGATAATTAGAGTTTGGACCCATTCATGAAAAACACTTTGGTAGAAAACTTGTTGCATATGCCAATTTTTGAAGAAGTGTCTTCTGCTTCTACATACAATAATGAGAAAAACACAGTGGACAATGTGCAAGCAATGTCTAATCTAAATCAAAGTGGTACTAATACATAAATAACTAGTCAAAAAATGTGTCTTTATTTAATACCATGAGTGGCTCAAAAAACCTAGGAATGGGAGCATCTACACCCAGACCTCAACCAACTACTTCATCAAATGCATAAACAACAAGATCAAGTAGTCAACCAAAAACCAATGACATGCCTCAACAATAGAATGTGATGAATCATATTCCTCCTCAATAGGTGATGAGTAGCATTCCAAAAATAATAGGATTAAATTAATATACCAATGTAGTAGAGGTAAAACATATTACCACCTCAACAAGGGGAAATTAATGGTCCACCTCATCAGGTAGTAACAAACATACCTTCTTCTTTGCATACCAACATGCCAATTCAAAACCAAATGATGTTTAATCAACAATGTATTCATGTTGGTCAATGACAAGTGCCAAATATCCAACATGCATTGACATCACAACCAATATTGGTGAAATAAAGGGGTTCCAATGTCTCTCAAATACCTACTAGGCAACAATTGCCTTTTTTATAGGGTATACCACAAGTTCAAAGATAGGGTCTTGGATCACAAGTTCCCAGTCAACAAAAAGGTTTGAGTAGTTAGCAATAGGTCCCTATTCAACCACAATAGGCACAAATCATTATATCCCTCCATACCAACCTCCAAATCCTCCAATTTAAACCTTCATCACCAACCTAAACTAGAATATTACACAAACAAAAGTGTAATTTCAAAAAGTACGTCCTAACTCATATATGTGTATTCTTGGTTCATTTGCTAACCAATCTAGCGTATACCAAATACCCCCATCATACCTTTGTCAAAATATTCCACTTGTCACTGCTCAACCATCTACCCAAGCCAATATTCCCCCTTGAACCAATGTTCCATCTAGTTTTTGTGATCTAGGAATTTGACTCAAGAGAGGATGGTTAGTATGGTGTTAGTTATAAAATGAATAGAAAATGAAATAAACACACTAATAACATAACATATCTAGGCTTAGACACTAGGGATAGCTTAGTTAACAAAATCAAATGATAAGCAAAACTAAAAATTAAGGAATGAAAACAGAATAATTCCTTTCACCTTCCTTGGATGCTCTAAATGCCTTTGTAATGGTGGCTTTCTCAGCTTGTGCTTTAAGAGGTCTTCTTCAATAGAGTTTGGCTACCTTCATCTCCTCTTGGCACCTTGTGGCTTTGGCTTGAATTAGCTTGGAATCAATTTTGCATTATAACACTAGTTTCTCGAAGCTTTTTGGAACAAATCTTCCATTATAACTTTGCACAAATTAAGCTTAGAAATGATTTTGTGAGGCCTCTTATTTATAGATTTTTGGATTTGATCAAAAAAAACCTCAACCATCCATATCAAGATTGAGATGTGTGGTTGAGGATTGATTAAATTTTTAGAATTAATTTTGTAATTATCCTCATCATGGCTTTCAAAAATGGGCAATTAAGAGGCATGGAGGGCATCATGAAAGGCATTAATGGGGCATGGAGGGCATGAATCTTGATATTTGTGGCATTTATTGCCTAGGGATGTATTCCCAAGAAATGAGGTAAATTGATGATGTAAATATTCAATATTCATTTCCAAAACAAAGTATTCAACAAGTTTTGATGAAATTTTTTATTAGGCCTTGTTTTGGGTTAACTATCTCTTAAGCATGATTAAGCACATTGTGTATAAATTACACAAATTGATCAAAATGCCTTATTATTGGTCTTAAATTTGAATATATTTGAATTAGAAGTCCATGTTAGATGAATTAGATGTGTATTCACATTTATAATTTTTCCAACAATAAATAACTAAGGAATGAGTCTTGTGTAGATGATTTGATAGGAAAGAGCAGTCTAGAGCACATGGGTACAAAATTAACATTTTGACTCAAATTGAACTAATCAAAGTTAGCTAGCCCATAAACTATATTATCTTATTTAGGGATAACCTAGCCAAAATCATCACTTTAATATGTCATTTTCACATCATTTAACATATTTTAGTATTTTTAGGCCAAATTGTGCATTTTAGATCTAAACTAGCTAAAATCCTAATTGGAGGTTATCGATAGCCAATTTTAGGTGTCTATAGTTTTCACATATTTGGGTAGGTGTTAAAAGATATAAGAATAGTAACATCTTCTCAAATAATGAAAAGGTCCTATATGCATATAATTATAAGGATGATAGACTAACTTTATGATGCCCCCTTGAGGGAATGGTTGACACAAGTGGATCAACAAGCAGTCCCTTGAAAAGAAAGAAGTGAAATAAGGGGACCAAAGAAAAGAAAGATGATGGAGTGAAAACATAATGATAGTGAAAAAGTAGTAAAAATCATTGAGAATGCAAGTGGGATGGTGCACAATGGTTTTCCCAAAGGTAGTTATAAGCATTATACCTTGATAGTGGCAATGTGGTATGATAACACAATGATTTTCCCAAAGGCAGTTATAATCATTGAGAAGATGGAGTTGTTTCAGTTAGGATAGACAAACAAGATAATAACATGCCCCTATATAGGTATAAAAATTAAAGTGGTGACAACATATTAATTTTCCCAAAGGTACTTATAATCATTAAGAAATGTAAGTGGGATGGTGTACAATGATTTGCCCATAGACAGTTATAATCATTAGACCCTGATAGTGGAAACATGGTATGAAAACATAATTATTTTCCCAAAGGTGTTTATAATCATTAAGAAGATGGAGCTACCCCATTTAGGATAGACAAAAAAGATAACAACATGCCCCTATATAGGTAGAAAAAGTAAAGTGGTGATAACATAGTGATTTGCCCAAAGGTAGTTATAATCATTAAGAAATGTAGGTGAGACAGTGTATAATGATTTGCCCATAGGCAATTATAATCATTGGATCCAGATTATGACAAACATGATAAACTTGGTTTTTGATGATGATAACTTTATATACAGGGTAATTATGAATTGGAACAACCTACTAGTAGGGAGATACTCATTTGAACTAATAAAGGATGAAATTCTTTCATGGTTAATTACTCTATTTGGGATATGATTGGGATGAAATCAAGATGTCAGTGCCAAAGAGATGTATCATTTTATAAATAGACTTCTTGAATCTAAGGTTTTTTATAGCATGTGATAGTAAGATTTATTATATAAGACCATAAAGAATTGGCCAAAATATGCATGAGAACTAACTCCCTTAATCCAATACTCAATAGAAAATAATGCACCACTGATAAAGAAAATGATGACAATGTAAACATATGAATAAGGATGGATTCAAGTGTTAAGTGTGGACAAGGAATCACCCAATGATCATACATAAATTGAATCAAGGAAATAGTTCTTGAAGGCAAATAAATAGGAAGACAAATAAACAAAATAAGCCGAAACAAACAAACAAACAATGCAATATAAAACCTATGAACATTGCCCCTAGAAAATAGGTGATAAATTAACAAATGAACTAAATGTGGGGAAAAAATAAAAGGAAGGGGGTGTCTAAGCTATCTCCATATTCACTAGGAAATTGGACACTACCTACATAGTTTCATGGATGTAATATCCAATAAAAATGTCAAGCTAAATGTAGTTCTCCCAGAGAATGGGAAGAATGTGATAACTGATGAAAATAAACAAAATGGATGTGATAGAAGAATATAAATGGTATTTAAAAATGGTAAGTGCATGAGAAAAAATGCCAAAAAGGATGGGGAAACTAAATGATAAGTGATTTGCTTGTAACTTAGTACAGGTTCCCATAATCCTTAACGCAAAGAAGTGGTCAATATATTTTTTTCTTTTGTAATAATTTTTAAATTTTTTTGAAAGTGTTTTGGAGTGTTGTAACTCAATCGAGAATGATGAGACACTAAATGGTTTAATCTCACAAAATTGTGAGAGTGTTCAAACTAAGGTTGCTCACAAAATGGCAAGAGCATGGCTTAGGTTGCTCAAAAAATGGTGAGAGCATGGCTTAAGTTGCTCACAAAATGGTGAGAGTGTTCAAACTTAGGTTACTCATAAAATGGTTAGATCATGGCTTAGGTTGGTCACAAAATGATGAGAGCATGGGGAAAAGGGTGATTGAGATGACTTCAATAAGTATTGAGCTTCGATTACATTATCCTAGAATAAGACCTCAAGTCACTATAGTTCTACCATTTCAATAAAGGAATTTCACTAGTGCAGTAGCCAATTTAAATAAAATAGGCACAGTTGGTAAAAAGACACATTATGGCATATGAAGTGGTAAGATGGTATGTCAAGGCTTATTATTACCCCTAATTTTCCCATAGGTGGTTATAATTAGGACATAATGGCATATATCAATGGTACTAATTTGCCTAAAGATGGTTATAATTAGTAGCAAGACTGGTGGTAAGAAAGGACTAACAAATGAAGGATGTAACTACTAAAACATCTATCACACTATCTCAAGATACACTCCCTATCTGAAATAATTAAACCAACTAATGAACTGATCAAATACCTTGATACTAAAACTATGTATTGAATGGCAAAAACTAAGGTCAAATAGGTAAGGCTTTAGAACATGATAGGTTAATAGGTTTCGAAAGTAGAAAGTGGATATGGTAAAGAAGATGAATAAGGGCAGTATGTATACAAAGAATAATAGTGATAAAACAACATAACTAAAATGGTCCTTATAGAAAATACACCTTAACATTTAAGTATATTACTACTTGAGATGAATAATATTCATTGACTCTAGAAGTTCCTCTTCATCTAGTATTGAAAGCTTGTATGCTCTTGATCTATAATCTATAGTGATGATGAAAGGCCCTATCCAATTTGGTTTGAATTTCCCTTTATATTTCTCATTAACCATGGTATTATTTTGGTTTTATTTAATAACAAGATCACCAAGTTTAAATGTTCTATACTTAGCATGTCAATTACAGTGACCTTTGAGTTGATTCTGATATGCTTGAAGATTGTTGAGCACAGTCATGCATTTATCATCTAGTAGGCCTAGCTCTTAGAGGTGAGCTAATCAATAGTCATGATCATCTAGGACATGCTTGGAAGAGATGCGTAGTGAAGGAAATTCAACCTCAATGGGAAGGATGGCTTTAGTACCATAAAAAAATGAGTATGGAGTGGCTCTTGTGGGGGTATGATGATTGGTATGATATTCGCAAAGGGCAAGGAATATCTAGAGGTGTCGGTCATGACTGCCATCATTAATAGTATTTTTGAGAATATTAATAATGATTTTATTGGATGCCTTAGCTTGGCCATTACCTTGAGGGTAATATGCTATATAAAAGTGGTGTGTGATGTTTTATTTAGTACATAACTGATCTACATCTTTATTCATGAATGATCCTCCATTATCAGATATAATGTTAGAGGGAATACCATAACAACAGATGAGGTGGTTGAAGATGAATTTAGAAATTTGCTTTCTAGTCATGTAAGTGAGGAGCATAACTTCAACCCAATTAGTGAAATATTCAGTGATGGCAAGGATATGTTTATGGCCATCAGATGAAGTGGGGTTAATCTTCCCAATGATTTCAAGTCCCCATGTAGAAAATGGTCATGGTGTCAACATCAGTTTTAGATTTTTTACTATGGCATGAATCAAATTTGCATACCATTGACATTTGTCACATTTCTTTACATATGCAGTGGCATCTACATCCATTATGGGCCAATAATAACTAGTATGCAAGAGATTTTTGGATAGGACTACCCTACTAGACTAGGCTCCACATACTCCTTCATGAACTTCACTTAATGCTATATAGACTCTGCTAAAGTTAAACAATGAATCAGAGTTCCATCAAAACTATAAAGGTAAAGAGTGGATCAAAGTAAAGTATAGTTAGTGGAATAATGAATGAAGGCTTTGGTTTATTTTGAGATAGGCTAGGTGGTATAACTTGGTCATGAAGGTAGTTGTATAGGTTTGAGTATAAAAATAGAATTAGGACCAAAAATATCACAAATCATAGCAATTATTGAAGGTTCATGAGCTGGTGCTGACAAATTCTTGATGAGAAATTGACACTCTTTATCTTTATCTATTTGTCAAATCAAAGAGACAATAGTATCCATGGCATCTATAGTTCTATTACTAGCCCTCAATATATACTCAAACTAAATGTTGGCAATTTGCTTTTTAAGAGTGTCAACCATGGCTTTATATAGAACCATCTTGTCATCTTTAATCTAAAATTGATTTATGACCTAATTGATTATTAACTAAGAATCACCATAAACTTGAAGATGAGATATATTCCTATGCACTACTTATAAAAGTCTTGCAATAAGTGCTTCATACTTGGGCATATTATTTGTACAAGGAAAGCTGATTCTAAATGATTTTAGGGATTAGATCCCCCTATGGTGTAATAAATAATAGGCCTATCTTTGATCCATGTAACATGAATGAACCATCAAAATATAGATTCCAAGGCTACTCCTCAATGGGTGTATCAATAATGGTCATGATGTATTTATCAAAAAATGGAAACTTGAGTGGTTGTTTGTCTGTGAGATGTGCTTCAACAAGTTGATCTATGAGAACTTGTCCTTTGATTACTTTTTGATTGACATACTCTATGTCAAAATCACTAAGAAGTATGATATATTTAGCCATTATACCTTTAAATTTTTTTTTAATATAGTAGATAATTGAGTGGATCTACTTTTGAAATGACCATGGTATTATTATTCAACATGTAATGATGTAATTTTTGAGCTACAAAAACCATGGCTAGGTAAGCTTTTTCAACAGGTGCATATTTATGTTTATATGTACCAAGGTATAACTTAGGTAGTAAAAAACATGATCCTTTCCATTTTCATCATGTTGAGCCAAGAGTGCCCCCAGAGCATAATCAGTAGCTAATAGGTATAACAAGAATGGCTTTCCTGGCATAGGTGGTAATAAAACAGGGAAATTAACAAGATAGTCCTTGAGTTGTTGAAAAGATATTTGGCAGTGATCATCCTAGTTAAATGCAAATCCTTTCTTCAAAATATGTATAAATAGATGGAACTTATCTACTAATTAAGAGATGAAGCATCAGATGGACTAGATCTTACCCTACAAACTATAGAGTTGATTCAAATTGGTTGGTGGTGGCATCTCAGTTATAGCATGGACTTTAGCCAGATCAACTTCAATACCTCTATGAGACATGATGAAGCTAATTAATTTGATTAAAGTTAAACCAAACACAAATTTATTTGGATTTATTCTAAATTTTTACTCTCATAGTTTTTCAAATATCTTATGCAACACTATTGGATGGTTAGCTCTAGTCTTATATTTTCCTAATATGTAATCGACATAGTCTTCAATAATATCATGCATCATATCATGGAATATGAAAGTCATGGCTCTTTGATATGTATCTCTCACATTATTAAGGCTAAATGGCATCATTTGATAACAAAATTTTCCCCATGGAGTGGTGAATATTATTTTATGTTGATCTTCTGGTGCTATTCTGATCTAATTGTATCCTAAAAAGCCATCTATGAGTGAAAGCATTTCATAACCTGCCATGGATTCAATAATAATGTCAATATTAGGTAAGGGAAAATCATCTTTGGGACATGTTTTTTTGATATCCCAAAAATTAGTACAAATTCTAATTCTTTTAGGCTTTTTACTAATAGTTACAACATTAGAGATCCATTCAGAGTAGGCAATAGATCAGATACAACCTGCTTCTAAGAGTTTTTCTAACTCTTTATTTAATAATAAAATAATGTGAGGATGTATCTTATGGATATTTTATTTTATCAACTTGGCATTAGGATTAACCACAAGGTGGTGTGGAACCAAGGTGGGGTCTAAACCTAGCATGTCAGAATAGGCCCATACAAATATATCCACAAACTCTTTCAATAGAGTTGTAAATATGTCACATTCCTCCTCAGTGAGAGATGATCCTAATTTTATCCATTTTAGGTTTGATGGAGTCTTGACATTTACCTCCATTATATCTTAAACTATAAGGGTCATAAAATCTTCTAAGATAGTAATAAATAACTTGAACTATTGGACTATGTCAAGGTCCTCTATTAGCACTTGATCTTCAACTTCTCCTGAGCATGATGAATCTGAGTCTCCTAATGAGAGATTTGGCCAAGTGATAAAAATAGTTAGAAATTCTTGGAGAATTTGATCAAATACTTTTTTTTGCTCAAAACTAAACTTAGATCTATAGGCAAGTTTGTCATTGGTGGTCTCTTGGTCTAAATTTGAAGAAAAATGAACACCCCCATATAATGGCACTTGAAACAGGTTTCACCACTAGATTAGCCTTTATCTTTACCTTTTCCCTAGTTAGAAAGCACCTCAAAGAGGTTTTCACTTTAGGACCTCAATGTTTTACTTATTTTTTTTGGCTAAGGGTGTTCACTCACTCTCCAAAATAGGCTACAAGATATAATGTGATTGAGAATCTTGATTTTTGATCTCCCAATGGAACATTGTCTCTAAGGCCTAAGAAATCACAAAATGCCTCATCATTCTAGAACTCATCAATTGGTAGATTGGATTATTTTTGGTCTTAATCTATCAGTTGGGGATAATATAATGGCAATGGATTGTGATGAGTGGATTAAGGGTACAAATATCATTGTTATCAAATAGGTTGGTTTCAGCTAGGTTATCAAAGGTAAGGCTATGATCAAACTTTGATTCGCTATCGACATCATCATCATTAGTTGCTAGTGATGGATTTTGAATAAAATATATGGGGTCACCCCTTGGTGGTTTAAATCCAAGTACATAAGATCTTTCATACTTAGTCATAAAATTGGCTTGATGGTTCCTTGTTGATTCGATTCAAGGCCTCTTCCTTCATAATTATGATGCTTCATAATCCTATTGGGAATATGATACTTTGCACTTTTATAACAATTAGCTTGGTCATCATTTTATAACTATGATTCATTCCCTTTAAGAGGGTCAGGTCCTAGGCCAGATGCTAGTACAAATATGACACATCCCTTATCTTTGTTCTTTCATTGCCAATGCATGTGTGGGATGACCTTAGGTCATCCAAAGGTTTTTATATTTTGATGAATATTGGCAATGTGAAATGTGTCATGGGTCACATATTCTCCTAGTCCATTATCTAAAATGGTGAAATGATTAGAAGCTTCAAGAGGAATCATGTGGGAAAGGGAATCTAAGGTATTAGGATCTATGCAATTATCTAATGAAGGATCAATAACTATAGTTTTTATTTTATCCTACTTAAAACTAGTATTCATACCATACAAATAATTATAGCTTTTAAATTTAGCCTCAAGATGATTGTAGTGTTCATATGGGTGTAAATCTCCTAAAATAGTCACCTCCATCCCTGAGTGGGAAAACATGATACATTGGTATGGTGTTGATGAGACTGCATCAATCTCATGTAGTTAAGGCTTGCCTAGAAGTATGTTTTAAGATAACTCAAGATCCAACACATGTCAAAGTGTATCATGGGTGAAAGGCCCAATGATAACCAATAAATTAATGGTGCCCTATGATTCTCTTTCCTAATTATCATAAGCTTTGATAGTTATTATTTTTGGCTGGAGATCTACCATTGTGTACCCAAGAAGCTTGATGAGATTGAGGGACACTATGTTGAGGCCAGATCCATTATCAATAAGGACACATTTCACTTTATGCCATTTGATACAAACTTCTATGTATAATGTGTTATTATTGATCAGGCCAAGGAAATACATATCACTTTAGTTGAATATGACTTATTTGGCTAGAACTAGGTGTCTAGCCAAAGCTTGAAGGTTATTAGGGGATATGTCACTAGTAATAATGGATTGGGTAAAAAACTCATTAAAGATGTTTTATGGATTATTGACATTTGCATCGAATCCAAAATAGAAATGTGTGATGGTGTCTTTTATAATTATTCCATAATATCAATTTTTTTGTCTTGGTCAGTAGTGAATAGTTTATTCTAAGGCTAAACGGTTGTTTAGATGATAAGCAAAGTGGTAGATGGTTATGGGCTTGTGATAGTAATCTTTGACCTTTAAGTTGTGATTGTATAATTAGGATTAAATATTGGACCATTATTGCTAACCAATGTTGGAAATGGTGTGGGACCAGATAGGACAAGTCTTGATTGTCAATGCACTTGTATATGGTCATGTGGCAAGAATGAGTTGTTTCTATAAGATATAAAAGTAGAAGTCCTAGTATTTTGGTTTTCTTATATGTACTTGTAGGTCAAAGAAGCATTATCCATGTGATTTAGCTGAATATTTTTGTTTAGCAATGGTCTAGGTAGATTAGTGCTTGATATAGGATTAATAGAGATGGTATTAATGTTACCCCCTTCAATATGACCTACAACCCTATTGTAGTCATGTGTAGCTACATGGTAGGTTGTGGGTTGTTACCATTCTAACCTTGGTTTTGTTTATTGTTTTGTCATTATGGATTTTGTTGTTGATTCTACTAGTTCAGCCTTTGATTTTGATACTATTGATTTTACTACTACACTGGCCATTGTTGTTATTGCTAATTATTCTACTACTATTGATTGTTATGTCAAGGAAAGGGTTTTTGATAAATCCCAAGAGTTTGATTAGAAGTGAAAGAGCCACTATCTAGTTTTATCTCCATATTTTTCAACATATTTTCAATTAAATGCTTGATTTGGACACATCTTCATAGAATATGCCCATTGACCCAATGATAGTGACAAAATTCATTTTCACAGTACTAATCAAGGCAAGGAATGCCTTGTGGATAATGTTTTGGTATGGGCCAACTAGTTAGATTAGTGGAAACAAGCTTGTAAAATATAGACTAAATAGGTTTTCCTAGGTCACTAAAGACACGACATGTAGAGATGGTTCTTCTAGGAGGAGGGGTTTGCAATGGTGAAGATTATTGTATTTATTATGCATGTCTTGGTTATTGCACTTGTAACATTGGTTGGAGAGGTTTATGTGTAGGAGTAAGCTAAAAAAGTGGTGTAGATGATGTCTTCATAGTTTGGACATGATAAGATTTAGTTACTCCATTTCCCACAACATTCCTATTTTGGTTGAATTGCTTCAATCTTTCTTGGTTATTGACCTGTGCCAGTTGTGATGCTTACACTTGATTAGGATGTTGCTTTTAGATATTTATTTGATTTGTAGAATTAAGTTTAATGACTCCTTTATTGATGATCTCTTATTCGATCAACAAACCTTTATCAATGATATCTTTAAACATATATGCACATTGTAGTTCTAAATGATAGCTTATCTCACTATGCAAATTTTTAGTAAACATAGTAGCTAATTTTTTATCTAGTAAAATGTGGGTGAAATGGATTTCAAGGGATCTTTATCACTATAAGTAACTTAAAAAACTATCACTATAAGTAACTTAAAAAACTATAGGTAACCTAAATTAGAAATTAAACCTAAGCTCCCTCGAGTTTAGTGTAAATGACAAACCAACTTAACACATCAACCCTATGAACTTGTAAATGTGTAATTTTGAATTTAAATTATAATTAAAGGACTTAAACAACTTTGGTGAAGGTCTCGACTCAATTGGGTAGCATAACTATGCCAAAGTGGATGATATGACTCTCAAGATTTTGATAAACATTGAACATTGCAAATAGATGATCTCACGTAGGTAACATAACACCTCTTTGTTTAAAGAAAAATTTGGACTATGTGTTGGGTTTGGATTATTTTTTTACACGAAGTTTTGACTCCAAACAAGACTTTAATCTAGGATAATACCAACTAACTAATTGCCCTTAGATCCTAAACTGACAAAGTTACTTGGTATTGTTAGAATCCATCAATATGCATCATTTTAGAGGATTTTAAGTGTTTATCCAAAATTAAATGCACATTATATAGTAGGGTTTTTTCACCCCTCATTCTCTTAAATGACATTACTATAACATGGACCTTGAGGCATACCTTACACCAAAAATACTTCTACGGCAAGTGGGGAATTATATAAAATCTAACAAGTTTCTGAAAAATCTAGGGGAATCAATTACATAATGACTTTCACACAAAAAAATACAAAATAAAAGCATATATTTTGGGTCTATATCACTCATCTTATTGCAAAAAGGTCTAGTCCTTTCTGTAACTACTACATCCTATTATTTGCTTAGTGTAGTGCGATGTCCAAAGTACCACTATGTCCTATGTGTAACTCCAAAGGATCCAAATGAAGTAAATGCCAAGAGATGAAACTTTGGGTCAAAGATTCCCTAAAGAATCTTTGTGAGGTGATGAAGTACCCTTCACAAGCCAAGATGCATAAATAAAGAAAGCATGAAATTAGAAAGACTTTAGGGTCATTTTCAAGGTCACCCAAACTTTGACAAGTTTTTTAAGAGTGATTTAGATGACTTTATTTTTAAGCCTTGGAATAGGTTACATGAAATATGAATGGTGATTTTGATTCCAAGGGTTCCCTATAGGGGATAAATTAAAGATCATACACATAACACCCCTCTTTTTTCTAGTTAAGATTTGATTAAACAACTATTGCAAACAATAATTGACAAGTGTGTTCAATTTTAAACCCAAATGAAATGTTTGATGGTGTTCATTTGACCCCTTGGTCTTAGTTATAAAATTTCAAAAACATTTACCAAAAACTTTTAAAATTTTTTAAACACCAAAACAAAGTTTATAATCAAATTTTAAGCATGTAAAAGTGATTTAAACATGTTTTGAGCAAATATCCCACTTGGTCTTGCAACACAATTATTATCATGTCCTTTAGCTTTGAAGCCCTTTTGAATTTGAAACAAGAAACTTTGGAAAAGTAGCTCTTGGGTTTATGCTTTTGTAAAAACATAGTGACTGACATTGATAAATACCATCGACGTCAGTTATGGCCAACTAAGATCTGATTGATGTCAGTTATGATGACCAACATCAGTTAAACCAAGTAACCAATGTCAGTATTTCTACCGACGTTGATTACCATGTAAAAACTATGGAAACCAAAAATGGTAAAATAAAATTAGAAAACCAATTTTTAAGTGTTTTAAAAGCTTAAATAAAAATTTTAAGGTTGTAAAAGGATCTCCTTTAGGTGTAGAATACATCTTATCCCATCAAGTGTGCCATTATGTGATCTAGGAATTTGACTAAAGAGAGGATGGTTAGTATGGTGTTAGTTCCAAAATAAAAACAAAATGAAATAAACATACTAATAGGATAACATATCTATGCCTAGACACTAAGGAGATCTTATTTAACAAAATAAATTGATAAGCACAACTAAAAAGCAAGGAATGAAAGCACAAAAATTCCTTTCACCTTCCTTGGATGCTCTAAATGTCTTTATAATGGTGACTTGCACAGCTTGTGCTTTAAGAGGTCTTCTTCAATGGAGTGTCACTACATTCATCTCCTCTTGGCACCTTTTGGCTTTATCTTGGCTTGGCTTGGAATCAATTTGGAATTATAACACTAGTTGCTTAAAGCTTTTTGGAACCAATCCTACATTATAACTTTGCACAAATTAAGCTTAGAAATGATGTTGTGAGTCCTCCTATTTATATATTTTTAGAATTTATTAGAATCAACCTAAACCATCCATCTCAAGATTGATATGTATGGTTTATGATTAATTAAATTTTTGGAATTAGGTTTGTAATTATCCTCATCATGGCATTGGAAGAAGGGGCGATTAAGAGGCATGGAGGGTGTGAATCTTGATATTTGTGGCATTTATGGCCTAGGGATGCATTCCAAAGAAATGACATCATTTGATGATGAAAATATTCAATATTCATTTCTAAAACAAAGTATTCAACAAGTTTTCATGGAATTTTTGATAGGCCTTGATTTGGGTTAACTAGCTCTTAAGCATGATTAAGCACATTGTGCATAAACTACCCATATTGATTAGAATGCCTTGTTAGTGGTCCTAAATTTGACTAGATTTGAATTGAAAGTCCACATCAGATGTCTATTCCCATTTAGAATTTTGCTAAAAAAAATAAAAAAGGCATGAGTCTTATGCAGATGATTTGATAGGAAAGAGCACTCTAGAGCATGTGGGTGCAAAATTGGCATTTTGACTCAAACTAAAATAATCAAAGTTAGCTAGCCCATAAATTATATTTCCCTATTTAGGGATACCCTAAAGAAAATTGGCACTTGAATATGTCATTTTCACATCATTTAACATTTTTTAGTTTTTTTAAGCCAAATTATGCATTTTAGATAGAAACTAGCTAAAACCCTGATTGGAGGTTGTCAGTGGCCAATTTTAGGTGTCTACAATTTTCTGTTCCAAGAATTGCAATAAATGAAAGATATAATTGTATCCATCCAAGCATGTAAATAGGTTAAGAATTTTAAGTTGGATGATGTATGTTCCTATCCTTTCAATATGGAGTGCTTACATATTCCATTCCCTTCGAAGATATGAGCCACCAATGTTTGATAAATATAAGGGAAAAGGTGACCCCAAATCCCATTTAACCAAGTTCTTTGTCACATACCAATCAGTGGCATATAGAGATATATACCTTTTATTTTTGTTTCCAAGGACCTTAGTTGGACAAGCCTTAGAGTGGTTTTTAAAGTTGCCTAATAATTCAGTAACTAATTTTGATGATCTTTCAGACAAGTTTGTGCAACACTTTTCCTATAATTTTGAGCATGAAATTTCATTGGTTGATTTGTCATAATCTAAATAAAAATCTGGTGAGAGTTTTACAAGCTATGGCAATGGAGAGTACTTTCAATTTGATTCACTCATAGTTTACAAGATAAATAATTAGTCATTACATTCATTAAAAACTTGCATAGTGAGATAGCCTATCATCTGAAACTACAATGTGTACATACCTTTAAAGAAATCATTGACAAAGGTTTGTTGATCAAGTGAGTATTCATCAATAAAGGAATCATCAATATTAATTCAACTAATCATAACCAAGGTATTAATCAATGAAGTGGCCAAAACCAACATCTAATCTAAGTTCAAACATCACAATCGACACAGGCCAATAACCAAGATAGACTAAAACAATTCAATCACAATAGGAATGTTGTGGGAAATAAAGTAACCAAGTCATGTCATGTTTAAATAGTGTAAACATCATTTACACCACCTTTTCAACTCACTCCTACCTGAAAACATCTTCAACCAATGCCACAATCATAATAACCAAGACCTACACAATAAATACTGCAACCTTTACCATTGTAAAACCCTCCTCTAAGGAGAACTATGCCTATGAATCATGTTTTTAGTGACCTTGGAGAGCCTATTGAGTATGTATTTCCCAAAATTTCTACCACTAATTTGATTAGTTGGCTTATACCAAATCATTATCCTCAAGGCATCCCTTATCTTGATTGGTACCATGAAAATGAATTATGTATCATCAGGTCAATGGGCATAATTTATGAAGATGTGTGCAAATAAAGTATTTAATTGAAAATATATTGGAGAATTGGAAGATCATATTATATATTGGTTCTTTCACCTCCAATCAAAATATTGGCATCTATCAAAACCCTTTTCCAAAGCATAACCAGTAACCATAACAACCATGATCAGTGTAACAATAAAATCAATAGTATCAAAATCAAAAGCTGAACCAACAAAACTAGTAGAACCAAAAAAATCAATAGCAGAACCAATAATGTCAGAACAATAGACAAAACTAAAGTCAAAATAGTAATAACTAACAAACCTATCATGTAGTTACACATGATTATAATAGGGTTTTAATTCATATTATAAGGGGTAGCATTAACACCATCTTCATTAATCCTATATGAAGCACCAATCAATATAGACCATTGCTAAACAATTCCACTCAACCAAATTACATGGATAATCCTTCTTTGATATGGGACCACACACAGGCAAACCAACAAATTAATATTTTCACTTTTGGACCTTATATTGATAACTCATCCTTGCCTCATGACCATATACAAGTACACCAACAATTGAGACTTAACTTATTTGGTCCCATACCATTACCACTATTTGTTAGTAATCATCATCCTATATTTAATTCCAATTGTGAAATTATAACTTGGAGTTCAAAGATTACCATCCCAGGCCCCTTTCCATCTTCCACTTTGTCCATTATCCAACTAACCATTTAACGTCAGAATAAGCCATTTACCACTGACCTAGAAAAGAAATTTGATATTTTGGAATAATTGTAGAAGACACCAGCCTAGATCTCTATTTTAGATTTTCTATGAACATTAACAATCTATAAGAATATTTTGAATGATTTTTTGACCTAATCCACTATTTCCAATGACATATCCCCTGATAAATTCAAGATTTGGTTGGACACCTAGCTCTATCCCAACAAGTCACATTCAACCAAAGCGATATGTCTTCCCTTGGCCCACTCCATAATAATCCATCATACATATAAGTTTATATAAAAATGCACAAAATGAATTGTGTCCTTATAGACAATGGATGAAGCATCAACATAGTGTCTCTAAATCTCATCAATCTTCTTGAGTACATAATGGCAGATCTCCAACAAAAAATGATATCTACCAAAGCCTACAATAATCAGGAATAGAATCACAAGGCACCATTATCTTGTTAGTTATCACTGGGCCTTTGACCCATGATACAATTTTCCATATGCTTGATCTTAAATTGTAATATAATATGTTTTTAGGCAAGTCTTGGTTACATGAGATTTGTGTAGTCCCATCAACACTACACTTATGTATCAAGTTCTCCCAATCAGGGATGGAGCTAAATATTCTATAAGAATTGCACCCATATGAACACTGAAAACATCTCAAGGTCAATTTTAAAGATACAATTACCAATACAACATGAATCCAAGTTCAAATCAAGATAAAGGAAAGGCCATACTTATTGATCCTCTAGAGTATAATTGCATAGATCCTAATACCCTGGATTCCCTTTCCCACATGCCACCTCTTGAAGCTTCCAATCATTACACCATTTTAGATAATAACCCAGGGGAGCATGTGATCCATGATACCTTTCATATTGCAAATATTCCTTAAGATCTTAAGACCTTTAAAATACCTTGAGTCACCCCACACATGCATTGGAAATGAAAAGGTAAAGATAAACTTCATAATCTAGGACCAATCATGTTCATATTGGCATATGGACAAGAACAAGACCCTCTCAAGAGAGATGAATCATGGTTATATAATAAAAAATTGGTCAATTATTACAAGAGCACCAAGTATCCTATTCCCAATAGGATCATAGAATATCAAGATTATGAAGGAAGAGGCTTCATACTTAATCAACAAGGAACCATTGAGCCAATTTCCATGACTAAGTACAAAAGACCTTATGCACTTGGATTTAAACCACCTGAGGGTGAACCCAAATTTTTTATTTGAGTTCCATCATTGGTGGCTAGTGATGATGATGCCAAAAGTGAAGTAGAGTCTAATCATAGCTTTATGTTTGATGACCTAGTCAAGCCTAACCTATTTGATAATAATACCATATATACCCTTAGCCCAATCATTCATAATAACCCATTACCATTATACTATCCCCAACTAATAGATTGGGACCAACAAGAATCTAGTTTACCAATTGATGAGTTTCAAAATGATGAGGCATTCTATGATTTTCTAGGCCTTAGAGATAACATTCCATTAGAAGATCATAAATTAGGATTCTCAATCTCATTAGATCCTAAAGCCTATTTTGGAGAGTAGGTGAACACCCTTAGCCAAAAACAAATAAATAAAACATTGAGGTCCCAAAGTGAAAACATATTTCAGGTGCTTTCTAACTAGGGAACAAGTGAGATAAAGGCCAGTCTAATGGTGAAAACCTATTTCAGGCACCATTAGACAAGGGTGTTCATTCTTCTTCAAATTTAGACTAGGAGACCACCAATGATTAACTTGCCTATGGCTCTAAGTTTATTTTTGAGCAACAACAAGTGTTTGATCCTATTCTTCAAGAATTTTTGACTATTTTTGTCACATGGCTAAATCTCCCATTAGGGGACTTAGATTCATCGTGCCTAGGATAAGTTGAAGAGTAAGTCTTAATAGAAGAACCTGATATATTCCAATAGTTCAAGTATTTTCCTACTATCCTAGAATATGGATCGACCTTTCTAGTTGAAGATATAACAGAGGTAAACATCAGGACTCCATCAAACCCAAAATGGATAAAATTAGGCACATCCCTCACTAAACTACATTTGGATTGAATTTTTTATTAAATATTACATCCATATAGCTATGTATATAACATCCACTTTCCTAATGCATCTAGAGATAGCTCAGCCACCCCCTTCCTTTTCTTTTATTCCCCTATTCTATTATTTTTTCAAGTTGTTGCCTATTTTCTAGGGGCAATGTTTGTATGGCTTAAATTAATTAATTTATTTCTTTGTTTATTTATTTATTTTGTTTGTATAACTATTTGTTTGATTTCCATATTGTTTACTTGATTTAGTTTATGTGCATTCATTAGGTGATTCATTTGCCATACTTACACTTGAGTCCATCCATATTCATATGTTTACATTGGCATCATGGTTTCTATCATTGGTGCATTATTTCCTATTGAGTATTGGATTACAAGAGTTAGTCCTTATGCATATTTTGGTGAAGTACTCATGATGTTATACCATGATTCCTATTGACATATACTACAACAAACCTTGGCTTCCAGATGTCTATTCAGTAATTACAACATCAAAATCTCTTTAGCACCAACATCTTGATTCAATCCCAATCATATCCCAAACAAAATAATTAACCATGAAATAATTTCAACCTTTGTTAGTTCAAATGAGCATCTCCCTGCTAGTAATTTTTTCCAATTCATTATTACATTCTGTGTTAGGTTACCCTTATCATCATCTAATTAATTATGTTTGACATAATTAGGGTACAATGATTATAACCACCTATGGGTATATCATTGTACACCATCCCACATGCATTTATCAATGATTCTAACCACTATTGGTAAAATCATTATGTTGCACCCCTTTACATTTTTTCCCATACAAGGGCATGTTTTTATCTTGTTTGTCTATCCTAACTAGGGCAGCTCCATCTTCTCAATGATTATAACAACCTTTGGGAAAATCATTGTGTTATCATACCATATTGCCACTATTAGGGTACAATGCTTATAACCACCTTTGGGAAAACCATTGTACACCATCCCACTTGCATTCTCAACTATTTTGACTACTTTTTCAAACTCATTGTGTTTTCACCCCATCTTTTTCCATTATTTGGTCCCCTTGTTTCACTTCTTTCTTTTTGAGGGACTGTTTACTGACCTTTCTTTGTGTCAATCATTCCCTTGAGGGGGAATCATACATTTAGTTGATCATCATTGTAATTGTAGGCATAAAAAACCTTTTCATTATTTGAGAAGATGTTACTATGAAGCTTGTAACACCTTCCCAAATATGGCCAAACTATAGACACCTAAATTTTGCCACCAATAACCTCCAACCAAGCTTTTGACCAATTTCAATCAAAGTGCAAAATTTAGTTTAAAAACACTAAATCACATTAAAATCTTTGAAACTAACATATTCAAGTGATGATTTTGGTCAAAGTATCCCTAAATGGGGAAATGTAATTTATGGGCTAGCTAACCTTAATCAAATCATTTCAAGTTAAAATATCAATTTTGTACCTAGGTGCCTTGGATTACTCTTTTATATCAAATATCTTGCACAAGACAAGTGCCTTTGTTATTTTTTGTTGGAAAAATCCTACATGAAAATATGGTTCCAATTCATCTAACATTGACTTCTAATTCCAATCTAGTCAAATATCGAGCCCATAATGAGACATTTTCACCAATTTAATTAATTTGTGCACCAAAGGGCCAAAATTTGCACCAAAATGACTAATCATGCTTAAAAGCTAATTAGAACAAATCATGAGCCTAATTAAGAATTCTATGGAACTTGTTGAATAATTTCTTTTTGAAAATGAATATGGAATAATTGCATCATCAGGTGACATCATTTCTTGGGAAGACATCCCTAGGCCATAAATGCATAAAATATCAAGGTTAACCCCTCCGATGCCTCATTAAGACCCTCCATGCCTATTCAATGACCCACTATCCCAAATATTAATAGGGATATTTTTATAATGAATTTCACATTTAGATTTATTTATGGCCACACATCTCAATTTTGAGATGGATGATCATGGTTGATCCTCAAACCATTTCAAAAATATATAAATAGGAGACCTTGCCTATTGAATTTTAAGATATTTTATGCCAAACTTATAATTCCCAAATGAATTCAAAAATGATTGCATATTATTATTATAATATCAAAATATTGATCCAAAGTCAATCCAATCCAAGCCAAGCCAAACCAAAGCAACACAAGGTGCCAAAGAGAGATGGAGGTAGCCATAGTCCATTGATGTAGACTTCATGAGCACAAAATTGAGCAAACCACTATGAAAATCATTTTGGAGCATCTAAGGAAGGTGAAAGAAGGTTTATTTTGCATTTTATTTATGATTTCTATTTTTTTTGTTAACTAAGTTCCCCTAGTGACTAAGATTAGAGATTTTATGCTAGTTAGTGTGTTTTTGTCAATTTATTTTTATTTTGGAACTAACATGATACTAATCATCTTCTCTTGAGTCAAATTCTTAGTCTAAAAAACCCAAATAAAACATTTAATTTAAGAAACTCTTAAAAAACAATGTCTGAACATATCATGTCATAGGAGTATGCATTCATTTATAACTAACCAAAATAAGATGATATGCATACTCGGATCATAATAATGAATTCCATCTTATGTATATTCAACCATCATTCATTTGTATAATCATCAAGCATGGAATAATACATTTCTTAGTATTTATATTTCACAATAGAAGTAATTTAAGATAACTTTCTTCATCTACAAGTTAAAAATTCATTCCATAATTTAAATTAAACTTATTCATATACTAGGTAGCCCTTAGTTTAGAATTAAACTCATAATTGTGTTGATTATAACAATCTAGCTAAGGATGAAACTAAGAAACGAAATCAATAACAAATATATAAATTAAAAATGTGTATATCTTTATACACAACCTTATAAGACCAAGGTATGTAAGAATATTTATATACAAAAATAATATTTTCAAACTTTTATCAATTATTGATGCTTTTTATTTTATAGGAACCCATTGAGTCTAAATATCTCTTAGTATATTCCCTAATGGGTGCACCAAGAAAGGGGTGGGTAGACCATTGGTGCTTCATAGGATTATTGTCCCTTTTATCACTTGATATCTACACACTTATCTCTTAAAAACCATTCCCCTAAGTTTTACCTCCCATTTTACACACTCCTCTAGTCTTTTACCACCTTCATTAGCCCTTTCCCTGACTTAAACCCCTTTTTGATAATTTACATGACTATGTTGGCCACACCAACCTTGTATCCTTATTGAAAAATCTTATTAGGGATTAGGTCAGCCCCTGACCAACCTATTCTGTGACCTAGTTAGTTTTTGTCAATTATGATATTAGGTCAACCGAGTTGACCTTATTAGCCAAATTTTCTAAAATGGTTTAGTGTTAGATCCACCTATATAAACACATACATTTCAACCTTATTAGAGAATAGGCAAGAGTTATTATTAATTTTTACTTCTTTACAATATGTTTTTCCATTATTCTACTTAAGGATTCTTAGCTTAGGGTTTCTATTTGGAGAAGAATCTTGTCTTGTGGAAAAGTCTTGGATGCTTTGGCCTTTCTTAGTGATCCTTATAAACCACAAGTTATTATGAAGCACCTTTGGCCAAGGGAGATATTGAGTCTTAATGGGTTAATTTTAAGTAAATTTTTACTTTAAGTTTTAAGAAAGAGAGAAAAGAAACTTGATACAGGTGTGGTTGAAAAACCTATTTTGTTATGCACATATTGAATCCAGATGATTGTTGGAGATACTCTTTGGTTTGGGAGGAAGACCTATAGATAAGAAAACACCAAATTGAACTTATTTGTCAGATAGATAGTTAGGTGGATTGCCTAGTGGTAGCTAGATCCTAAAAGTGAGAGCTTCCTTAAGGGCTATCAATCCACACATTTTAAATAGTTAAGTTCACAAAAATAGAAATAGGATACTTTATTCAAATAAAAAAGATTTTTAAAATTGAATACAAGAATTCTTGATAAGAAAATAGACAAGAAATGATCAAATTAGTGATAAACTAATTAATACTAGTGTTAAGGGATTGAGGTCTACTTAAAAAAATTTGAAAGGGGTCTACGAGTGATTAAAAAAATACAAAATCAATTTTAGTTTGGGCTAGGTGGGTGAAAATATCTTACATAGGTGACTGACAAAGGTTAGGGTGACCATTAATAGTTAAGGTGACCATCAATAATTAGGTTGACAATTGGTAGTTGGATGGACTATTGATGGTTGAGTCAACCATCAATGGTTACTCTGTAAGTTCTAGGTTTGATAAATTCTTGAATGATAAGATTTAAAAGATGGATTCTTGGATTTGGGCAAGGGTTGGATTGATTGTGAAATGGAAATAAAGCAAGTGAATATTTACAAATAATTACTTGTCTTACCATAAGTTGATTGGGTGAGTGGTTGAAGTAGTTAGCTTTTTGGTGGAAATTGGCTTGATTATAGTAGAGTAATGGTACTCGAGAACTTGGTTGAGAGGTGATGATAATTTGGCTCTTAATAAGATGGCTGATGATGCTTGATAACACTAATGATCTTGATTGAACTATAAAAGAAAAATCCTGAATACTTGAGCTCCTGATAATTATTGTATATGTATTTAACCTCCCAATCCTCTCTCTTATAGGCATAAGTAAGAGGTGGAAGTGAAAGTGCAACTAGGCCATCTAAATATAATTCATACATGCAAAGGATCACAACAAGAATTAGATGAGTTTATATTAGAAGAGGTTGATGAAGGTTACATAATTTTGGTAAATAGGTGAATCTTGACCATCAATAGTCAAGGGTTTCCAAGGTTGACCATCGATGGTCAGGGTCCAAAGGAAAAGGGTGTTGAAGGTCAAATTAAGACAATTTGGTGAAATTATGACAAAAAAGGTGTAATATCTAAGATCGTGCAAAGATTAAATTGCCAACATTGCTAAAACTAAGGGTTAGTGTAAAGAAAAATAAGTGATAAGTAAACTACATGACTGCCTATAGATATGGTGATTGAGAACACTCATAAGCGCAAGTCTCATAAGTAATTTCTATGTTTTCGGTGGGTATCCAAGGTAGGAAGTAATCCTTTAAAAAACATAAATGGGTGAAGTGTCATAGGTATCTGAGGTAGGAAGTGCTCTCAGTGAGACACAAGTGGTTTAGGTATGCACAAAGTGGTACAAGTTCAAAAAGAGTCAACATGAAAATGTTGTCACTACAATCAAAGGACTAAGAAAAAAGTGTCACAAAATTTGATGCTAGATAGGCTAAAATAGACCAATGGCAAGGTGATGAGGTGAGTGGGTGAGTAGGACAAAGGCATCTCCAAAAATTGGTAAAACCTAGTATAGATGGCTAGGAATTAGAGTTTGAGGTGAAAGGTGGCAAAAGGGGTTTCTTGATCATCAAAAGTCAAGATCCCTAAAAGGTGACCATTGATGGTCACCCTAACCAACAATATTCAAGGGAAACCCTAAAAATATAGATAGTTTAAAAGTAAAAAATAAAACTCACCTTTACCCATTGTTATTTTTTTTGCTTATTTGATTGAGCTCTAATAATTCTAGAACTATGCAAAGAAGGAGACCACTGAGGTGGTGAGTGCTCATTGGTTGGTGGTGTATGGGTTGATTACATGGGCCCAAGATGTAAGGAGCATGAGGATGAATTCAAGTAGTTGTTCATGGGCTCTAACTATGGTGGAGGTCAAGGAATGAGGTAAGGGTGCCTTCAATTTGGTATCTAGGTTTGATTTATGTTTTTTGAATTTGTTTAGAGGGTCAGGACTATGTTGGGGATTCTTTGTTTGGGATATAATTCAATACTTAGGGTTTTGAGGGATTTTTGTGAAAATTTATGGGGGGAAATAGGAATTGATAAGGTGGTGGGTGATTTTGGGTAGATAGGTAGTATGTTATCTAGTTAGGGTGTTTGTTTACATGTTTAAGTGGTAATTTTGGTTTTGATGGTTTGGGCATCCTAGCCATATAATGCCCATAGTGATCATTGATGGTCAATATTGACCATTGATAGTTGACATCCTAAGAAATAAGGGTCTATGACTATCAGTGGTCAGCATAACCACTAGTGGTTAGGTAGGATAGGTTATTTTTTTTGGGTCTAGTAAGTTTTTTAGGGTTAGGGTTGGTAAGGGTAATGGTTTAAGTATCTATTTAATGTTATGGTTAGGTTAGGGTAATGGATTTGTGTGTGGATAGGCCAATCTCAACTACTATGTGGTAACTTAGTCAAGATGAGATAGGTAGGTAGGAGTAATAGAGAAATAGGTTAAGTGTCAAAAATCTAGGGTAAAGGAAACTAGTGTCGATAACTAAGCCAAGAATTTGATATGATGTAGGTCAGGGAGTAGATTTAGATACATGACTACATGTTGCACATCTTCCTCAAGATTCATGATGGGATGAACATAGAGGACTGGTTGCATATAGAGGAGGTAGGTCTAAGGGTGATGAGGCACTACCAACATGTGCCTAGGGATGCATCCATGTTTATAGCAATAATTGAGAGATGGGATCCTACTATTAACACCTTCTTATTACCAACTAGGGAGATGACTATTCTCCCTAAGGACATACATAGGATCACTCAAATCTTACTGCATTGAGTATGTAAAAAGAGGTTTAAGCGATAATAACCATGGGAATCTATCTTGAAGAGGGATATAAAGTACCATGAGAATCATGCCATGGGTACAAATATGATACTCATAGTTCAAGTTTAGGATATAAGTGTAATAGATAATCACATGATTCAGTTATAGTTAGTTTCCCCTAAAAATAAGAAGATGCATGTCAGTGCAAGGGATGAGCTTAAGTTAGACAAATGATGAGTGTGATCCCTATTTAAAAATAGAAGGGATACAAATGTGAAGTATTGAGAGGCTTAGACTTTGGTTTCCCTTTGAGAGAGGACAAATGATAAGCTCCTAAACCATACTTATGGGTTATGATATAGGGTCCAAGCCAATTGAAAACAAATTTGACCCTTTTACTTTTCTCCATATTAGTTACAAGTTGATTTTCCTTGAGAATTAGATCTCCAATATTGAATTCTTAGACTTTTAGGTGTTTTTTATAGGCACACATGTTTCATTCTTGATAGACATAGATATGGTAAAGAGTAGCCAAATAATGATCATCAATTAGCTCAAGTTGGGCTAAATGTTACTGATGATAATCATCTTCCAAAATAAGATCATGCAAATATATGTGAAGAGAAGGTATTTGGATTTCAAGAGTTAATATAACCTTGGCTCTAAATATAAGAGAAAAAGGTGTAGCACAAGTAGGGATTTGAATGCTAGTATGATATGCCCATAAGGTGAAAGGGATGTGTAGGTGCCAATCATGACCTGAGGCATTGAGCATTTTGGTAAGCATGTTGTTAAGGGTTTTGTTAGATGCTTCTGCTTAGCCATTTGATTGTGAGAAATAAGGGGATGAAAAGATAATTTTAATACAAAATACATCACAAATGCCCTGAGCTTATTTATTTATGAAGGATTTTCCACTATCAATGATGATCTTATGATGAACACTGAAGTGAAAGATGATGTGATGGGTGATAAATTTAACAATCTTTTCAGCTTTTGTTGAGACAAGAGGCATGGCCTCTACCCACTTGGTAATATATTTGGTCATGATGATGATAGAATGATGTCACTATGAAGAGTGAGGGTTAATCTCACCAATAAGGTCCAGACCCCATTGTGAGAATGGCCAAAAATCTATGGAAATGCAGAGACCATTGCTAGATGTGTGATGTAAATTAGCATGTTGTTGACACTTGACACACTTCTTAACATAATCAAAATAGTCTTGGTTAAGGGTAGGCTAGTAACAGCCGAGTTGGAGGATGAACTTAACCAAAATGAGTCCAAAAAAGTGACCCCCATAGATAGTGTCATGTATCTCATTGATAGCATTATAGGCTTTTGGACCATAGAGGTAACATAATAAGAGTCCATCAAGACTGTATTTATATAGGATGCCTCCTAGAATGGCATAATGGGAGATACTTTAAATAAAAAATTAATGGGCATTCCTAGAGAGGCCAAATGGAACTATGCTAAAGTTAAAGTAGTCAAAGGTTTGTTTTTAGTAAAGGTTATGCTAGATCTCCTCCACACTAAAAATGGTTGGAGTGTCTAACTTGATGTAAGAAGGTTCAATGAGGCTATGGACAATGACTAATAGATTTGATTCTGAGGGTGTTGATGGGATCTAGGAAGCAAGAGAATCTATGGTGTCAAAAAACTTTTTGTTAGATCATAAGGTGGTTTGAATATGGTAGTGTTTAAATGATGTCAAGATTTCTATGACTAACCATCTATATAGTTGTAAAATCTCACTCGTATACTGGTAGATGCCATTGAATTGATTGATCATAAGTTAGGAGTTCCAAAAGATGTTTATTGCTCTAACTCCTAAGGCTACCATAATTTAGAGACCTATTATGAGGGATTCATAGTTGGCGACATTGTTGGTACAATCAAAGTTGAGTTTAAAAGATAAAGGAAGTGGTTCACTAATAAGAAAGATAAGGATGATACAAACACCCCCACCATGATAATATTTAGAAACATTAAATAATATGGTTACATGAATGGTAAAATCCAATTGGGATAGGTTTTTGATGGACTCATCTAAAAATTCAAGAGTAGGAGGTTGGTTGCTTAGTAGGGGTGTATCAGTTAACTGGTCAATAATGAATTTCCCCTTAATTAAATTTTGTTTTAGTAAGTCAAGGTCAAATTTAGATAAAAGCATGAGCCACTTGGCCATAAACTAGTTTTGGTATGGCTTAGAGTTCACATACTTGAGTACATCGATATTGGTTATGATAAAGGTTTTATGGTTAAGGAGATAGTGGAGAATTTTTGTGGCCATAAAGACCATGGTAGGCAAAGTTTCTCAGTATGTGTATACCAATTTTTTTAATCTACAATGGTATGGACTATGTAATATACAAATTTCTCTTTATGTTGTTCATCCTCATGGGCAAGCATTGCCCCTAGGGAATGGTCAGTGGTGGAGATATATAGGTAGAAGGTTGGTCATATTTAGGACGTGTGAGGATAGGTGGAGATAAGAGGTACTCTTTGAGTACATAAAATTCCTTTTGAAAATTTACATTCCACTTGAAAGAGATGTCCCTTTTAAAGAGGTGATGAAATGGTTGACATTGATTTGAGAGCTGAGAAATGAAGCGATGAATAGATTCGAGCTTCCCCTAAAAACTATAGAGTTTTTAAAGATTGATCAGGGAGAACATCTTGAGGATGGATTTGATTTTAGCTGGATCAACCTTGATTCCTTGAAGGGAAATGATGAAACCAAGAAGTTTAATTGATAGACCCCAAAAATACATTTTTTAGGATTTAGGCAAACATGATAATGGATACGTCTCTCAAAGATAATCTTGAGAATGACTAAGTGGTCCTAAAAAAGTTTGGATTTTCCAAGGAGATCATCCAAGTAATCCTCCATGATTTTATGGATAAGGTCATGAAAGATGTAGGTCATAACACATTTTTAGGTTTCACCAGCAACCTTAAGACTGAAGGGTATGACCTTATAATGAAGTCCCCCCATGGGGTGATAAAGGCAATTTTGTGTTGATCTTTAGGGGCAATAAAATACTATATTATAACTTGAGAAACCCATGAGATATAACATCTTATGTCCTATCATAATATCAACAAGATAGTTAATGCTAGGTAGAGAAAAACCATCCTTTAGGCAAGTGAGGTTTAGGTCATGAAATTCCACATAGATACATAGTCCCCCTATAGATTTTTTGATAGACATGATGTTTGAAACCCATTAGGGATAATAAATAGGTTGAATGAATTTGATAGAGAAGAGGCATTAAAGCTCTTCTTTGACAAGAAAGGCTATGAGAGGATGCATTCATAAAAGTTTCTATTTGATAAGCTTGGTGTCATGATTGGTTACAATGTTATGGGTGGCAATGGTTAGGTCAATCCCAGGCGTATCAACATATGACCAGGTGAATGCTATTATATGGTCTTAGATGAAGGTAGAGAACTCTTGAAGTTCCTTAGGGGTTAGAGATTGGCCTAGTTTGAAAATATGGGGGTTGTTCGAAGTCCTTATGCAAATATATCTAGTGGTTTCATTCAACATGGTTGAGGACTTCAAAGGTAAGGATTTGTGGATGGAAGAATTAGGTGCACCAAGGTAGGTGAGAATAAAATCATCATCATGGCACTAGATAGTGTGAATGGTAGGAGAGTATTCTCCCACTAGTTCAAGATGGATTAAAGGGATGGATATAGGTACCCCTTACCTTTGATAAGTTAGGGGTCTAAGTGTAATCATGTTGATGAAAAAAATTAGGTGGGATGATTTCCTCATCCTCACACTTAGGGGGAAGGGGTGTTGGTGAGGGAGGGATCTCTTATTCAACAATGGTAATGGTAGTTTGCTTGGCTTTCTTCTTATTAGGTATAATGAAGCCAAGACCATTATTCTCATGAGGATTTTAGGTCTCAATCAAGATTAATGTGTGTGGTTTATGTTCATATCACCCTAAGCTAGATCCTTTCTAGGCACACCTATGGAGGTATATTTTGATGAAGTATAGGTTGTCTAAGTAAGAGAAGGTTAAGGTGAATAGTTGAGGTGAAGTGGGGATGGTAGTATCACTAAGGGGCTTGTCAATTCCCCCATAGCTAAAGTGGGTTTGGAAGCTTGGAAGCCCTAAGGGGATAATGGCTCCAATGTTGAGATCATAACTTAGCTGATGGTTGAGTTTCCCTTACTCTTGGGGAGTAGGGAAAGCATCAAGGGTAAGGAGATGGTATTCTCCAAGGGTAAGGAATTGAAAGGTAGAATTTAAGGGATAAATGGTAGGTATTTGGCCCATGAAAATAGGTGAACTGGTAGATTCCTTCATAGAAGAACAATTAATGGCTTCATTTTTGTGGTTGAGGGCTTGGTGACAAATGTTTGGCACGGTTTGGTTAGAGGTAAGAGGACATAATTAGGTCCATAGGTCATGTTACATGCTACAAAAAGGTTTAGGTCAGCTTATATGGTAATAACCTAACCTTTTTGTTTTAATCTGAAAAGGGTAGAAGGTATGCAACCCATAGTTTAGATCCAAGGTCTTCCTAATAGAATGTTATACCAAAATTCATCTTTGACCACATAGAAAAGTTTGGGGAGCATGTATAATCCAAACCAAATGTGGAGGAAAACTATTCCTAAGGTAGTGTTCATGGTTTCATTATAGAATTGAATCACAACTAAATTTTGGGACATGACATTATCTAGTAATTTAAGTTGGTCATAGGAATGAGAGGAGATGATGTTAATGTTGGCTCCCCCATCAATCATAACCCTCTTGATGTGGGTAGTGATAAAGAGAGGAGGATATAGATCCTTAGGGTGGATAGAGGGTAT
This sequence comes from Torreya grandis, assembly GCA_037957365.1. Classification (NCBI taxonomy): domain Eukaryota; kingdom Viridiplantae; phylum Streptophyta; class Pinopsida; order Cupressales; family Taxaceae; genus Torreya; species Torreya grandis. Next base: position 773,333 of record JARHVA010002947.1, on the reverse strand, counting down.
CTATGAGTCTTTGAAAGTGATGAGGGTAGAGAGTTGGAGATCACCTATGAAGGCCTCTATAAGTGGGGAGTAACCTAGTCCAACCTTGATTGTTTATATAGCCTCAATCATGGCCTAATGATGGTGGGGTAAGGTGGAAATGATCTCATAGAGGATCATCTTAGCTAGAGTTTGGTGAAGTTTCTTAAGAATCACCCTCTTGATATATTTAGAGGGGTTAGCCTCAAAGGTGCCTAAGATGGTAATTTTGGGTTTAGATAAGGATGTAGAGTTTTAGATCAGGTTTGGTTTAGGATGAGTTAGTGGGTATGTACATAGAATAGACACTTTAACATTACCATTATCCTTTTATTGTGATCATGTGACCACATTAATGGTATGGATAGAGGGGGAAGGTGTAAAGGGATGTTGGGTAGATCCTCCATCACTCTAAGGTGAGACTAGAGGATTAGGAATGTGTTGTAAAATGACTATTGGGTACATTGGTATAGGATTCAATGGAATTTAATCTAGTAAAAGATCATCATCATCATAGATATGATGGATAATTTCCTAGAGATCTTTGCAATTCTTGATATCATGCCCAAGTGTCCTATGATAGGAATATATTTGACAGTCATTGTACCAAGCTGGATTCAAACCAAGAGGATCAAAAGGTTTGATAGGAGGTAATGTGAGGTAAGAGTTCTATAAAAATATTTTAAGGATGGTCATATAGGGTTCCTCTTGATGTGGGAAATATATAGAGACTATGGTTTTGGTTAGGAATATGGACATGTTGTTAACAATGGGTTTTGTGAGACAAGGTTTGGGTAAAGTGGGTTTTTTAGTCAATGGTTTTAGTTTGGGTATGTTGGTTTTTGGGGGTGTTTGAGGTTGATAGTCTGGATATTAGTAATTGAGGAAGGATAGATGAATTATAAATTAGGTGGGATGGTGTAACCAATGGTGGTAGATTACATATTTTACAAGGAGCTAGATTTTTAGGCAAAGTTGAGGGGTGAGGCCCTAAGATATAGGGCAAGGTAGAGGGAGGTAGATTCCTAGTCACATGGCTCTTTAATAGTTTCATCCCCTTGGTTATTTTGGTTCACATTTTTGGTATGGTTTTTGATGGGGTTAGTTACGCTTTCAAATATGGGTGGGCCAAGATTCATGTAGGGAAGGCACCAATAGTTTTGGAAGTTTTGGTTGGTGGTGTGGTCATTGAAGGGGTGGCTATTTTGGTTAATTTAGAAGGTGAGGGATTGGTAGAATTTTTTATTGGTTTTAAAGGTGGTGTAAAAATGATGGATTGGTTTGTTAGATTCATGATAGAGGGTTTAATTTTGTTGATGTAATAAATTCCTAACTATTTCCAAAAAAATTCTTGATCCATGTTTGGTTTTGTTACCATAGCTAACTTTTGAACAAGTTTATAAAAAGCTTTATATACTAGTTTGGTCCCCTAGATAGTGGGTATCAAGGATACACTTATGGGTTGAGGAAGAGGGTTAATAGCCTCATCTATTTCCTCCAGAAAGGGAGGTAAGTTTAGGCTAGGTGGCTACTCCATGAGGGGTGCTTATGAGAGAGTTATTTCCCTAATCTCAATATCCATAGTTATGATTTGATCCATGGTTATGGGAGATGGTGGGTTAGGAGTGGTTATTTGTATGGGTAGGCGATATAAAGTGTTGTTTGATGATTCTAAGGCCTTTATGAGTGAAGTTAAGTTAAAAGGAACCTCCTAGGTTTGGGACTCCAAAAGAAGGGAAAGTGACTTTGCCACCTCAGTAGGTAAAGTGGGGGAGAAGTTGGTAGATTAGATGGTAGGTTCCTCATTGAAAAGCATATCAAGGACCATATTGACCATGTGGGAGTCATGAGAGAATTCAACTTGTGTGTCCTTGTTTTTGACAAGGGTATGGTTGGGAAAAGGCTTCCTAAAGATATCAAGATATTGATTTTGAGTGGCATTGGGATTCTCTAACATGAGTTCCCCCTTATTGATAAAGATATGAACAACATTATTGAAATTATTATATCAACTTATGTCATGTCTAATTACCCTATGAAAATCACAAAGGTCATTCCATTGTACTAAGTAGGTTCCAGATGAGAAAAATCAAACTATTAGGGAGGTTTGATGGGTAGAAGCTATATAAGGTTAGCTTTTAGTAGCTTATCCAGAACTGAAGCATACAATTTTAAAAGTGGAGTGAACTATTTATAGTTTATTTATTTTGGGTTCTTTATGTTTTGGTTGGAGATAATGGAAAAGCTTTGTTGGTTGACATTGGGTGGAGGAGCGATTTTAAAGACAATGGCATTTATGGTTCCCTTGCTCTTGGTTTTGATATTAGTTTACTTGCCTAGCTTGGAAGAAGAGGTTTCATTAGTATTAAAGGTAGAGTTATTGTTTAATAACTTAAATTACCCTCATAAATGGATTTTTTTTCTAGCTTACATGCTATGGTAAAATCTTCATCAAAAGTTTTGAAGATTTAGACATGTAGTGTTGAAGATATATGTTTAGCATAGGCTCAAGAAAAAAGGTCTATAAGTTTAGGTTGATGCAAGGAAAATAAAAGTTGATTAATCAATCTTATATAATGGGAAATTAAATCAATAATGGACTCATCATAATATTTCCTAATGGAATAGAGGTCAGTGATAGAGACCTTTTTAGAAATGTTAATGGAAAAGTGATCTAGGAAGACCTATGTTAGTTGGGTGAAATAAAAGATTTAATGTTTGGTGAGGGAACTATACAAGTCAAGCGATGGATTGGATAGGGACATGGGTAAGTTTAAAATGATAAGGGTTTCATCATAATCAATCATGTAACATGCATGCTTGGAAACCCTAAGGTATTGTTGGGGGTCCTCCTTGCTTTGAAATTTAGTAAATTTTGGAAGCTCCCATTGAGGAGGGTAAGGTTTGATGGGGATAAAAGGATGAATACATTCATTAAAAATATGATCATAGGATATGATGTTATAGGATCCTAAAATAGATGACTCAAGGTTTATCATATTATCTATGAGTATTTTCATTAAGTTATTTTGAGGTGGTGCACTAAAAGGATTGTAAGGTGGATACTATGGTTGAGATTGGGTAACATATTGGTAATTGCTTGGTGGTTGAGAGGTTACCACATATTAGAATGTGGATGCTAGAGGATGGTAGTGTATGTGGATGATGGTGTTTGGGTAGTGGGTACATGCCATTGGGGGTTAGGGATGTATCCTAGATTGGGTATAACAAGTACCTTTTGAGGGATTCCTATGGATTGGGTATGAGAGGTAGTTGGGTTGGTAACAAGAGGGGAGGTAGTGACCTTAAAGCTAGTAGGAAATGAATTAGAAGGGATAAATACCCCTAAGCTTAGTAAAGGGGTACTGACCAATGGGTTAAGTTTGATAGAGGGGAGATTAGTAGTATTGATGGTGGGTTCTCTAGAAATAGGTGGACTATGATGGGTTAACAGTAGGGTTGCTCCTAAGGTGGAGGATTTAATGGTAAGGGTGGAAGGTGTAAGGGTAGCAGTTGGTTGGATAGGTTGGTTTTTATCTATGGAATCAAAGGGTTTAATAGATGAAGATGCTTGGGTAGTTAAAGGTTGGGTGGTGACTGTGGCAATAGGGATACCCCTCATAAGGTGAGATGGCATGCCATAAGAAGGATCCTGAGGTGGAGTTGGAACAAGGGAATGGTGAGGGGAGGTGTTAAGGTAGTGTTGAAGAGAAACTAAATTTTTATCCAAAAAAATGGTAAAGTCCATGTCTCTTTGGGAAAATACTTGAGGAAAGGTAGGACTTCCCAGTAGATGGGTTGAGTCTTCTATCTCAAAGATGTACTCCATAGATGATGAGGTAGAAGAGGTTGATTTTAGTGATGGGTTCTTCTCTAATAGGTTTATTTACTGTTAGTGAGTGAGAACCATACAAGAAAGGGGGGAGAATACAAGAACAAACTCACCAATCAAACAAGAAGAAGATAAAAAATGATCAGGGAAATCAAGACACACACTATAAATTATGTTAAGCCTAGAGGTTAGTTTTAATCTTGCTTTTGTTTTATGCCTTAGTTTATGAGAATGTGTGATACAAGTTGGCTTGTAGATTAGGTACTATAGAAGCAGCCTATGGTTGGTTTTGGGTTGTTTAGGTGATCAAAATAATTTGTATTAGAATAAATGCATGGATTGGTATTGGGGCCTACCCCCTCACTTCATGGTCCCATAGAGATAAGAGTGTTGGGTGTTTAGCCAATATATATTGATATCTAAATTTTATACTCAACTAGAGAGAATAGTTGGTTCTTTATTTTGTAATGAAATCCAAGTAGGATTGATGGGAGTTGGTAAGGTTACCACTAGGTGATGAAATCCCATTTGGGCCTTGTCTCAAATTATTTTGATTTTTGATTGATCAAAGTGGTTTACCTAGTGTGTTCGACAAAAGTAGTGCTACGATAAGATTATTGTGATTTAATTCAAATTGAACTAATGTAAAAATCAAGAAATGGATGTAGTTTATTTTAATCCCAAAATAAATTTCAACTTCAATTATGAGCATAAATTGAGAGAAAAGCATACAAAAGCAAATCAAACATGAGTAAAGACTCTAGGTCCCATTAGGCATGCCAGAATGTTTCATGTAAATTTTCACTTTAAGTTGTAAGAAAGAGAGAAAAGAAACTCGATATGAGTGTGGTTTAAAAAAATATTTGGTGTGCATGCATTAAATCTAAATGATTTTGAGAGCTCTTCTTTGGCTTTGGAGGAATACCTATAGATAATAAAACACTAAAGAAAACTTCTTTGTTAGACAGATAGTTGGGTGGATTGCCTAGTGGTAGCTAGATCCTAGAAGTGAGAGTTTCCTTAAGGGTTATCAATCCAAATATTTTAAATAGTTAAGTTCATGAAATTGGAAATAAGATACATCAATTAAATAATATTAATGAAACTAAACACAAGAATGCTTGTTAAGAAAATAGACTATAAATGATCAAATTAGTGATAAACTAATTAATACTAGTGTTAAGGGGTTAGGGTCTAATTCAAAAAATATGAAAGGGGTCTATGAGTGATTAAAAACATAGAAAATAAGGTTTGGTTGGGGTTAGGTGGGTGAAAATATCTTACATAGGTGATCTTTGGTGATTAGGCTGACTATCAATGGTTAGATAGACTATCGATGGTTGAGTCAACTATCGATGATTACTATGTAAGTTTTGGGTTTAATAAATTATTGAGTGACAAGATCTAAAAGATGGATTCTTGGAGTTGGTAAAGAGCTATATTGATTATGAAATGGAAATAAAGAAAGTAAATATTGACAAATAAGTAATTTTCTTTTTGTAATTCAATTGGGTGAGTGGTTGAAGCAGTTAGTCTGTTCGTGGAATTTGGCTTGATCCAACAAAGTAACAGTACTTGAGAACTTGGTTGAGAGGAAATGATAAGTCAACCCTCAATAAGATGGTTGATTATTCTTAATAACACTAACGATATTAATTGACCTATAAAATAAAACTCTTAAACATAATATCTTGATAATTATTGTAGATGGATTTGACCTTCCAGGCCTTTCTCTCTTACAGGCAGAAACAAGAGGTAGAAGTGAAGGTGTAACTATACCATATAAATATAATTCATCCATGCAAAGGCTCACAACAAGAATTAGATGAATTAATATTTATAATAGGTTGGTGAATCTTGACTATCGATGGTCAGGGGTTTTTAAGGCTAGCCATCGATGGTCACCCTGACCATTTACAATCAGGGTCTAAAGGAAAAGGGTCTTAAAGGTTAGGTTGTGATAGTTTGGTGAAAATAAGTGGGGATGGGTTTTTTGAGGCCATATTGGTTTAGATTGGCCCCAAGAGGGTCATAAGTAGGTCCAAGGGGATTCTCGACATTTATAAATGTAGGTGTGTGGATTTTTGGTGTCTACATGTTCATATTCTATGTATCTCTAACTTTGCTCCTCTTTAGTAGATAGAAGCAACATAAGTAATGGATTTTAAATAAACTCTTTTTCTCCATGCATTAGGGTTTTACCTATACAAAGCTTAATTAGGATTATATTATGCATGTTTAATTTTATGTTTTATAACCCCCATGATTGTGCCACAAGCTTTGGTGAACATTAGATTAGATTTTTGCTTTACTTATTATTATTTTAGTGAGTATGAAAACATAAGACATAGTTAGGGTTATTACATAGTTTTACTTTATTGGAGGATTTATAACCCTCCCTAGTGATATTATTTGTGGTAAGATATCCCTTAATTAGGTCTAGTAGATCCATATTGGTCATGACCCTGATTATCTAACGTATCCCTAATCGAAAGTGTAAGCAAGATTTATCTTCTCCGAGCTAGGATTGATTTGTAGAATCTATTGCATTTCACATTACATACATTTTGGTGAAATTGGCATGAATATAACCCTTTCATGTTTTATTTCATGCTTTTTAATTTCTATCATTTTATTATTTTTCTATATTTTTGATACTAGGTCAACCAGGTTATTATAGTTCTAACTCCTATGTGTAGGTTTAACACATAGCCAAATCAAAATGACTATTTTTTTTTTGTAAGTCTTCATCAAATTTAGGTTAATAGATACATCAGCTCAACATATTACTCTTATTTAGTCCAAGATAACAAACTCTATCAAACATGTCAACTTAGTATTATATTCAACATCTAGATAACAAATTAAGTCGACCAGGTTGACTTAGTCATATTAATAGTCTTCAATAAATAGGGTTTCATATAACTAAGTCAACTCAGTTAGCATATATTTCAATAAGCATTCAATGCACTTCAACATAAAAATTTCAATCCTTAACATCTTCCAATCTACCAAAGTTCTTTCCTTTCTTTCTCTTTCAATTCAGTACTACATTATAATTTTGTGTTGTGCAAGTTTACAGTCTTCAAAACTACAATCTTACAATAAACTAAGTCAACTTGGTTGACTTAGTTTTGTATCCTATAGTCTCTCTAAAAGACTAAGTTGACCTGATCAACTTAGTTCCCAAGGACTCTTGCTTTTATAGAATAGTAGGTACCCACTTGACTCTTTTTTGTAATATTTGCATATAATGTCATTTGAACTAACTTTGTACCATTTTTAATTTAGGAATTAATAAATATATGCTAGTAATTAATTCACACCTTCATTTTTAGTTATTTACATGATTAGAGTAGCTCATATAGTATTATTAGGTGGTTTTTCAAAATAATATTTATTTTCACTATTTTTCTCTTTTTGCACCCACTACAAAATCACACAAATATCAAAATGCATTTAACATTTATTTCCCAAGGCCTGCCTACTTGGATTTCATCACCAGTGGGAAAGATGAATTGGTTTTTTGGCCAAGTATAAACATGTGATTAATGTAATATATTGGAAAAAAATGTGACACCCTTATCACTGTGAGATTGTGAAGTAAGAGGGTAGGCCCTAATATCAAGCTAGTACCATTGCTAACATAGATCCCTTTTAGCCTAAACATCCTTAAACCATCCATATATTATTTTATAGTTCCCTATTTTAAGCCAACTTCCCTATCATGCTTAAAATAAAACTTTATAATTATCTAATAACACTTAGGATGACCATTTAGCTATCATTTAATTTTTAGTTGATTGCTTACTCTATGCTCATTATGTGTTGTATTATAATTAATTACATTGGCTAGAGTTGTTGCAAGGTTTTATGTTGTGTGCCAATTAGATCATTCTCATTGATCCAATTGTTTGTGTGTTTTATTCTATTTCTTACTTTATTTTCATTGAAAAATCTTTCCCTATGTTTATCACACCATCGATCTATTCAGCATGGTAGTTTAAAGACTATCATTTTCCCTGTCTATAGTACTAAGTCAACTTGGTTGATGTAGTACTCCTTTTTTCCTATCAGGTTATAATATTAAGTCAACCTAGTTAACTCTATATCCTTATCAAACTATCTTTTTCCCTATTTATGTACTAATTTGACTTGTTGACTCTATACTCTTTTTATCCCCTACCCAATAATACTAGATTAACTTGGTCGACTCTATACTCTTATTATTGCCTTTGCTTTGCTTATTTCTCAGTTTGTCCAACTTATTTCTTTATTTGTGGTTCTCATTATTCTTTCTTAGAATTTTTTTAATTTATTTAAAACATCATAAAGTCCCCTATTATAATGTTTTTGGACAACTTGAATCCATTTAGACACTATTTTGGGTATTCATTTCTCCTTTTACTTACCTCCCAAGATAACCCTCACTCTTGGATGACCTCTTCCCCTCCTTTGTCTATGGATTGTAGCATGGTTCAAATTATACCTCAAGATGAAGTAGGTGGATCTGATCCTTTTTTTACCTATCAAGATAATTCTCATATTCAAACCTTTCACATTAACATGGGATCAATTGACATAAGTTTATCCAATAATCCTATTGGTAATCTACCTTCTAAAAACCCTCCCCCAAATACCAATTTTGGGAGTTATCTTACAAACACCAACCCACAAATTGATATGACTTAACTTCTTGCATAATTCATACAATAAATGAACATAAATAAAAATTATAACACCTCTCAAATGATACAGTTAAAATATCATTTTATCGATATATCTAATCAACCTCTAGCTCTCAATCCTCAAGCCAATCCAAATTTTATTCCTCAACCTCTTAGAGATGCCTTATGAAATGTTATTCCTCAACCTATAATGAATAACAAAATGCTTCAAAATATCCAAAATGATCCTTTAAATCCTTTCATCATGTCCATTGATATTGGTAACATATATCCAACTATCAAGGATGATGGGACTAAAGACCTTGCATCCTTTCTCAAAGCATTTGGAAATATTTTTAAAGAGTGGATCCAAACTAATACTTTCACCACAACTAAAATTCTAGTTAAAAACATCACTAGAAATGTATTGGAATGGTACAACCAACTTCCCTAACATTCCATTTGGAAACTTGAGTATTTAGTCAATCCTATAGTTAAAGATTTTCAACATATCAACCTTCCCAAAATTTGACTTAGCTATTTCATCAATGCTAAGAATTATCCCATGGAATTAGCACATGATTTTATTAAACAATGGAAATATCTAGCCCATAAGTCTAGCCATAACATGACTGATGATAATTTATTTAAACTTTTTATACCTACTTTGTCTCCTTCACTCTAATATAAAGTTTGAACTTTTGCTCCTCAAACACTTAACAAAGCTCTTGACCGAGCTAAATGTTAAGACATCCTCATGACGCAATTCAAACATAATACTAAATTACTTAAAGGATATTTTAAAACTAATACCAATGTTGTCACTATCCATACTCCTCAAACCAAACCAAGAGTTTAAAAATCCAAAAATCCTCCATCTTCTCACATACCACTAATTATGCAAAAAATGAAACAATTCTTACCACCCTCTAAACCCTTTACTTATCCTAATAATCCTGAATGGTATGATCCTAATAAATTTTTTTAGTTTCATGCTAACATTGGGCATTACCATGAAACTTTTTGAGGGATTAATAAAAATTTTGTTTCTTAAATTCTTAGTGATTCCTTAAATCATGAAGACATGATTCAACTCTGTCGTCAAGAGTACAATACCACTTCTCAAAAATAACAAGCTTCCAAAGTTTTTTATTCTAATAACCAAAAATATTTTTCCACGTCTAATCATCAACAAACTACCAAGGATGTTTTTGTTATTGATTCTAACTTTGACCAATATTATAATAATTCTCAATATGTTAATGATACCAAGGTCAACTATTGTTACAAGCTAGTTCACAAAGATCCTATCACAAAACCTAAGAAACCATATTTGGAGGAACAAATTCTCAAAGATGATACAACCACTCATTTAGCTTCAAAATCCCATGAGGAACCACCTCCTTCTTTTGAACCCCCAATGAATTCCATTCCTTAACAATATACCTTACCTTCTAAACTTTGCATTATTTTTTCTTCTAAGTCCCATTATAACTTTCTCAAAGAATTTAACTTCATGTTGTGCAAAATTACACTTATGGAGTTAGTTTTTACTTCCCCATATCATTGCAAGTTTCTTATTCAAAAATAACAAGAAATTAAATATCCATCTTCTATAAATGAAGAACTATCCTCTATTGAGCCTCAGCCTACCAATGTGTATACCATTGAATAAATTTGTCCTTCTTCCAAGACTTATTTTGAATTTATTGAAGAGGATATGATTAAGGACAAAATATTTTTTTCATGTTGATGATCCACCAGTACTCATTAAAATATCCATTAATACTACCCTTACTCATAAAGTTTTAGTTGATGAAGGGTATGGCATTAATATAAAATATTTATGGCTTATCTAATAACTTGGCTATAATAAGGATCATCTCAAGCAAAGCTACCTCACCTATCATAGATTTGATAAAACTAATCAAAAACCACTTGGTTGTATTTGGATTCCCCTAACAATCAGACCCAAGACTGTTCAAACTAAACTATGTTCCTTGATTTACCCTTATCTTATAACATACTCCTCAGTTAGCCTTGGACTCATATAATAAGGGCCATTTCCTCTTTTGGTAGCCAATGCATCAAAGTCATACATCACAAAAATGGTACAAGCATGAGGTCGATCCCAGCCCTTGGATTATTCAACTTCCTAATCCAAAATATCAATATCACATTCCTACCATTCCTACCATCAATAATGTGCCCTTACCTAAATTTATCAACATTAATCTAGATATACATGTCACTTTTGTTGATTCATATGATGATGCACCTAATGACTTACAACATACTTTCAACACTACTAAGCTACCTCCCTATATATCAGAGTGTATTCCTTCCTCCTTATTACCCCCTAATCATATTATTCCTCTTATTGATGAGATTATTGATTTTATCCCTCCATGAAATGCTCAATAACCTTCTTACCTAAAATATGCCTTCACATGCAATGATTATGAAATGGCCAAATTATTCCAAGATCCTCTAATCATGTCTCCATGTAAGTTCAACAACCTCAAAATTTCACCTCATGAAACTCCCCTAAAATCTCAAGCATGTACCATTTCTCCAAGCTATGATGGTAATTATATCATGGACAAAGCTTAATCTCAAAACTAAGATGTTTAACACCATCATAAAAATTTATCTCAAATACATGATTTTAACTAATATGTTCACACCATTTCTATGGATTTTGAATTATATTACAAAGGTCATGTACCTCCTACTAATATTCCACTTCTTGATACTCTTAGTGGGGATAAACAAATCCTCCCTTTCGAACCTCCAAAAATTATTGCATCTTCTTTACCACTTCAAATCCCATCATCACTCCATCAAACTCTTTCCATATCAAAGAAACTAATGATACACCAATTTCATCCAATCAATCTAATCCTCCTAATCTTGATATTACATTAGATGCCAAGGATATAGATGTATGTTAGATACATTATGAATATGATAGCCATGGTAATAAAAAATTTGATCTTGAAGTAGATTTTGAGTATTATATCCCTCTTCCCATTTTTCCTAGCAATGAATCTATTCTTGAATTACTTCATGCTCGAGAACCTCAACTTCTGTGACAACATCACAAACTCAAGAATCTCAAAACCAAAGCCCTTTGTTTCAATAACTTCATCACTAGCATTGATCTTAAAGATAATCCAATTTCTTCTTTACAAAATGCACCATACCACTTCAAAGATGGAAATGCTATGTTTATCTAAGAAATTACTCATATTAAATATGGTAATCCATCATACCCTCAACCTATTATAGTCTCTCATGAACTCACACCTATTAAACATGATAACTTTAGCTTAATTTTTTATAATTATTGTGAGATCTTTGTCTGGTATTTACCCTAGCAATATGGTGCACAATATCATCAGTTATCCTAATGCCAAACCTATGCACCAAAAGCAATAGAAATTTCCACCCAAAGTTTTCATCTTATGTCACAAAAAAATTATCAAACATCTTGAGGCTAAGTTTATCAAACAAATGGACTATTTTGAATGGGTTTCTAACATAGTCCCTATTCAAAAAATGGCCACCATGGTCATTTTCATCTACATTAATTTTTGTAATCTTAATCTTGATTGTCCCAAGGATTATTTCCCTCTACCTTCAATAGATTCCATTATCGATTCTACAATCAGTTATAAAATGTTATCTCTTATGGATGATTTCTCACTATAAAAAAATTTACATTTCCCTTGAAGACTAACATAAGACAAGTTTCACCACAAAATGGGGCACTTATTGCTATGTTAAAATTCCTTTTGGACTCAAAAATGTTGGAGCTACTTATTAATGAGAAATGACCCATATTTTTCATAATCTTATTCACATAATTTTATAACCTATGTGGATGACCTCATTATTAATTTTAAATGTCAAAAGACACACCTTTCTATTATGCCATCATCTTCAACCACCTTCTTAAATACAAAGTTAGACTAAATCCTTATAAATGTGTCTTAAGTATCACATCTATAAAATTGTTAGGATTCTTAGTTTCTCTCCATGGAATTGATGTTTCCCCTATCGAGATTAATGCTGTCATCAACATTCCCATCCCTCAATCCATTCCAAAAATTCACACTTATCTTGGTAAACTTGGGGTAATTAGACAATTAATCCCCAAAATTACTTAGCATATCTATTCTATAAATTCTCTTCTAAAGAAAGGAGATGCTCTAGAATTGATAGATCCTTATCAAAAATAATTTGATAATATGAAGGAATCGTTTCTTCACCCACCTAATCTTTGTCCCCTTTAAACGGTTGACCCTTAATCTTATACACTTATTCCACACCTATATCAGTTGGGGTAATGCTTGCCCAATATGATGATACTAGAAGAGAATATGCCATCTACTATATCAACCTAGGCCTCATCAATTATGAAAAATATTACACAAAATTTGAATGTAATTACCTTTCCATATATTTTTTAGCTAAAAAACTTCAACATTATATGCTTTATCAAACCACTTATGTTATCATCCACTTTGAACCCCTTCATCAATTCTTTTTCAAAGCCTTTATTATTAGAGATATAATTGGAAAATAGATGGCCCTTCTCATGGAATTTGATATTCAAATTATTTAAAAAAAATATGTCAAAGGATAAATCATAACTGATCAACATGCCATAGCTTCTATTCCCACTATAGACCACCTTCAAGATAGTTTTCTCGATGACAATATTATCTATATTAAAATTATTAACCAAGACATATCTCTTAAATATTACTTCCATAAATTCATTATTGATATTGAATTAAGTAATATAAATGAATCCACTATCCTCTCTAATATTACTAAACTAAAATTAGTTATCAAATAACTTCCTAAAATTAATGTCGATTTACATGAGGATGCATAGACCCTTCACTTTGATGGTGCTAAATGCCTTTAAGGAGATAGGGTAGGTCGTATTCTTACGATCCCTCTTATAAAAATCATCACTTTAGATTTTCACTTAAAGTTTTATGTCACTAATGATTTGGATAAGTACGAAGCTTTAATCTTAGGCATGAGAGTTACCCTTGATTTAGATATCCAATACCTACATGTTTTAGGCAATTCCCAACTCATTTGCTACCAATTAAATGGTGATTACTAGTATAAGAGAGATAATGTCATTTCTTATCATCAAATTTTAACTACTTTCACCAAATATTTCATTTATTTTACCATCGATCTTATCCATCCAAATTAAAATTCTATTATTGATTCCCTTGCTTATTTAGTATCTCTTTTTGATCTGCACTAAATTCTTACCAATCCCACTTTTCTTATCCAAATAATAAAATATAAGTCTTCTACTCAACCACCTAATTAAACTATCTACCATATTGAGGCTATCACCATTTGACAAAACCCATGGTACAAAGACATCATTCAATTTATGGAACACCAAACTTATCCTCCCAACCTAAATTCTCATGAAAAGACTCACATTCACAAACAAGCTTTTAATTATGTATTTTGACATAATATCCTATACTATTGTAATGTTGAAGGTACATTGCTCCACTATGATATGCAAGATGAGGTCCCTCCTCTTATTAAAAAAGTATATTGAGGCATTTGTAGTGGCCATTATAGCATAAATGCTACATATCAAAAAAACTTATGTATGGGATAGTTTTGGCTCACTCTTGAAAAGGATGCCATTGAATTTGCTAAAAAGTGTACTTATTTCTAGATTCATGATGATTTAATTCATTCACATCCAACCAAGCTTCAAACTATAGAATATCCATATCAATTATTCATGTGTGGATTAGATATCATAGGCAAATTACCTCAATCTCAAGATGGGCATGTTTTTATAATCACAACATAGAATATTTTAGCAAATGGGTTAATTATATTCCCCTTATTAACATCACTAGTACCACCATCTCCAAATTCATCCTTAATCAAATCATTTTTTGCTTTGGTGTCCATCATACTATCATTTCATATAATGGTGGTAATTTCAAAAATAAAGATGTAAAATAACTCTATAAAATTTAAAACCAATCATAAATCCTCCACACCCTATCATCCACAATGTAATGGCTAAGCTGAGTTTACCAAAAAAAATCATAATAAAATTATCTAAAAGATAATTTGTGAAACCCACATAGATTATCACCTTCATCTCTATCTTATTCTTTAGGCCTATCACACTATCATACACACTACTATTGGGGCAACACCATTCTCTCTAGTTTATGGTTCTGAGTCAATCCTTATATTAGAAGTTGATCTTCCCTCTCTTTGTATATCTCTTTATGATATTACACCTAATGAATAATTACATGCATCTTGCCTTTATGCTCTTGATCTCTTTGACAAACACCATCTTTTTTCATTGTAACACAATTGCCAATACAAGGTCCATATTGCCAAACAACATAACAAATGATTTAAAGTTCACACATTTAATATTGGTGATCTTGTACTTAAATTAGACTAAACTCATTAAAAATAAGGTAAATATGCCCAAAAATGGTGGGGCCCTTATTTAGTCAAAGATATTCTTGTTCCAAGTACTTATCACCTTCAAACCAATGAAGGTCATATTTTCAAATAACCTACCAATGCATAATTCTTCAAGAAGTGTGTTGCCTAATCCTTCCCTTATTTTTCATACTTAATATATTCTATATATCTAATAAATTTTGTTGGATACTTATATGAGTCTCATCCTCTATAGTAGTTCTTTATTTTCACAAACCTTAGTCATTCATTTTGGTCTTTTGGTTTCCCTTTTTCTCATGAGTTGTATTGTAAAATTGTAGATAAGACCCAATATTTCTCATGATATAATTTTATCCTCCTTGTTTTCTCATTTTTCAACACTTTTTGACACCTCTTAGGTTTCTCTTGTGTGAGTTATAGTGTAAGATCATGGATAGGACCTGACCTTCCCCATAGATAACTTTTTTTCTTATCCCATTTATTTTTCAAATGATTTATACACCCACCATGAGATTATAGTTTATGAGTTTTAGTGTAAGACCATCAATAGGACCTAGCCTTCCTCAAAAAATCATTGTCTTTTCATTTATGTTTTGCAATGGTTACAAATTTTTGATCTTTGTTCTTAGCTTTAGCTTTTTTTGCTTCTTTTGTAGATACAATTTCCATATAACCTATGTTAGCATGTTTTCCTACATTTCCCTCATTCTTATGAAAAGGAATCACACTTTTTTGTCATTGTATCCCTTTTTCACCCTTTGCCACATTTTTTGTGATTTGAAGTAATTCAAATTGTTTCATGTTTCATTCCTCTTGATTTCATTTCCTTTCACTTACATTGAATTAAAAAAGTTTGAATTCAAAATAGGACTTTTATTTTACCTAAATTTACAAAACTCATAGACACCTTGCTCTATGAGTTCTGTCTCTTAGAAACCAAGTCCCAAGTATTCAAATTAAAGTCATCTTTAGCAACCATATTTGGTTTTCTAAATCCATATGGAGGAGGAATAGAAAAAACCATCAAGAAAGTTAAAAGCCAAATCATTTGAAACAAACAAAAATGATATACAAAAGTCAACATACAAATATCACAAGTTAAAATAACACCAAAATACATGATTAAAATCACATTTCCTATCTCCAATTGAATATCAAACTCCATAATTAGCCTCACAATAGATTCAAGGTCCATTAGGTGTGGTAGTCTAGTAGATTGGAATAGAAGCATTCAACAAACTCTATGGTGCTACTTAATTTTTCAAACAAGTACCTAATCTTCATAGTATACTAATAAATATATAAGGGGTGATGAGGAATAGGGAACACATTGTAATAAGGTAGTTCCATTTTAATTTTCATGCATATATCCTTCATGGGATGATCTACATACTTCATTTATTTAACTAATACTTGTGTGGCTAGGAGAAGTTCTTTAGAGTCCTTAAGGTCAAAAGTACTCTTGTTTTGACAAACCTTATTTGAATGTCTTGAATTTGATAAAGAGTTATTATACCTTCATTTTTCCTTCATTCTCCCCTCCACCCATTTCATTTCCCCTCTTGATAGGCATGTGTGATTCCAAATCTATTTTCCCTCTTCTATACTTCTTTCTTCACATCTTTAGAATATTATAGCATATTTTGTTTCAATTTTATCTATCCTTATATTAAATTATCATGTTTGAGAAAATATGGATTTTCTTTACATGATGGATCTACATTTATAGATATGCCTTAATCTCTTTTTACCTTTTTTCATTGTTGTACTATCCTTTTTATGAATAACCAAGTTTGTTTCTACTTTCATATAATTTTTCCATTGTTGAGTGAGTTTGGTTTGTTACTTCTCACTCATCATTTTTGTTTTCCATTTTATGCACCCTTTTATATTGATGATTGAGTAAAGATTGTTATTTCTCACTCATCAATTTTGTTTTACCATTTTTACTTGTACATATTTGTTTAATTAAGGATTTTTACTTCTTCTATATTGATGTTTGATTACCATAGTTTTAACATGTATCCTTGGTTTGACTTGGTGAGTTTTCCATTCTTACTTAAGGTTTACTTGTTTGAGATTTTTGGTCTTTATTAGCCTTGGATTTTTGGTTACCTGATTCACTCTAAATTGTGACTTGGTCATTTGGTCTAACATAACACTTGTCACCCCAACTTGTCAAATTTCCAAGTATGTACTATCCACATAGAACCATTTATCTTGGATTTCCTACATTTATGTATTTTATCTCTTTAGTTTTGTATTATTAGGTTTGTTAAAATCAGTCTCTGTGCCCTCCATAATAAAAGCTATAAACACAATAAAAAATCATCTAGAGATAAAGGTAATTCAAGGTATGGATACATTTTATTTTTAGTTATATCCTTTTCAATGATTTATTTTTAGTTTATTTTTATTTAAAATACTAATTTTTTTTAGCATTAACATTGTGTGTTACTTTGTTATTTCTCAAATCACCATCCCCTGTTTCACCTAAGTGACATGTGATGAGATTAGAGTGGGTCTTATATATACATATAATATTTTCAAACTTTTATTAATCACTTATGCTCGTTATCTTGAAAGAACCCATTGAGTCTCAATATCTCTAAGTTCACACCCTAATGGGTGCACCAGGAAAGGGGTGGGTAGACCATTGGTGCTTCACATGATTATTGTCCCTTATACCACTTGTTATCTACACATGTGTCTCCTAAAAACCTTTCCCTTAAGATTTACCTCCCATTTTACACACTTATCTAGTATTTTACCACTTTCATTAGAACTTTCCCTAACGTAAACCCATTTTTAATAGTTTACATATCTATGTCGACAACATCAACCTTGTATACTTATTGACAAATATTAGTAGGGATTAGGTCTACCCCTGGTTGACCTAGTCTGTGACTTAGTTTTTATCAATTATGATACTAGGTTGACCAAGTTGACCTTGTCAACTAAAACTTTTGGAAGGGTTTAGGGTTAGATCTACCTATATAAATGCATCTATTTTTCCATTATTATAGATTAGGAAAGATTTATTAGTCATTTACACTTCTTTATAATATACTCTTCTACCATTCTACTTGAGGAGTCTTAGCTTAGCGTTTCTACTTGGAGAAGAATCTTATCTTATTAAAAAGTCTTGGATGATTTGGAATTTCTTAGTGATATTTATAAACCATAATAACCTCTTTCAAATCACCTTTGGCCAAGTGAGAGATTGAGTCTCAATGGGTTCATCTTATAGGTAAGTATCTCTAACTTTTTCCCTCTCTTTAGTAGATAAAAGTAGCATAAGTAATGGATTTTGAATAAAATATCTTTATCCATACATTAGGGTTTTTACCTTTATAAAAAGTAATTAGGATTTTCTTATGAATGTTTAATTTTATGTTTACCAACCCTAATGATTATGAAAAAAACTTTGGTGAGCACTAGATTAGATTTTTGTTTTACTTGTTATTAGTCTAGTGAGTATGAAAACATAGCAAATAATTAGGGTTATTTCATATTTCTCTTGACTGGAGGCTTTTTAACCCTCTCTAGTGATATTATTTATGATAAGAGATCCCTTGATTAACTCTATAGGATCTACATTGGTCATGACCCTGATTATCTAATGTATCTCTAATCAGAAGTGTAAGTAGGATCTATCTTCTCTGAACTAGGATTGACTTATAGAATCTATTATATTTCTCATTACATATAATTAAATTCATGATTACATCATAAGATATCATGAAAATTTAATTGAGCTTGTTCCTATATTCTATAGATAAGCTAAAACCAACTAAAAGAAGAGTTTTATATAATCATGATATCTCAAGAGTTAGAATTTTTATCAAGAGAATCCTAAATATATATGTATACCAGAAAGGAAATAAAACATCCATTCAATTTAAGATTTTAAATTATTCATAATTTAAGCTAGAATACTTAAGTATGCTTTAAATTACAAGAATAAGTGGCATAGTTTCATAATTAAATCTCTACCTAGATTTACCTTATTTGAATGTCTTGAATTAAATCTCTACCTAGTTTATGGTTAGCCTATAAATATCCCAACTACCAATCCATATCCCATGCTTATAAGCACACAATTATAGCTTAATCATTTAATCCTAGTCTAAGAATGATTATATAAAATAAACATAATAAAATTGTAAATTAATAAAACATGAATTGAAAAATATATAACTTGAAAAAAGTTAAACATAACTAAAGCCACAGTCCAATAATTCAACAATTTGAAAATAGTAAACACATATAGGCCAGTCAAAGTGCTCATAATGACTTCCATCCATACCAAACTTCCACAATAATAACTTAATGATTCAAGAAATCATCATAATTGAAAATCAATTTAAGCCAAGAATCAATAGAATGGATTCATGTGATCATCATGAGGTCTCACGAACTCATATGATCCTTGAATCTTAAAAATTGGGTCAAACATTTATAACAAAACAATAGAACCATAATAGATTTATTTTATAAGTTAAAACCCTTGTTATAAATTAGTGATTCTAATAGGATTTCACCCATATTCCCATGGTTCAATAATATATAAAACACACATAAATTCTCAATAAAACCACAACCCAACCAAATAGAATCATGCCATTAAAATTTAAATACACAGAAGGTATATAAAATGAAACTACATACATATATTTATAACATAATCAAGTTATTCATGGAAAACATGAATAACCAATTCACCAAAAGAATATGAACCAATCAAATATTCATTCCAAATGAACCCATCAACCAAATATAAAACTCTGCCTTTTAAAAATCAAATATAACCCAATTCAAATTTCAAATTCAATACATAAATAAAAAAATTTAAATATAAAGTCAATAAAATAGGGTAAAACAACCCAAATTAGGAATATAATCAAGTTGAATAAACTAGAAAAGAAACATAGCAACACAAATCTTGAAATAAAAGTACATGATTAAATAAAAAGAAGCCATAACACATTAATATATTGACTTTGAGATATACATTAGAATATATATAGGCATTTGCTAGAATGAAACAAATGATATAGTCATAGACATAAAAACCCCTAAATTTCATTCTAGTTGATAACCCAACTAGGTAAAACAAGGTTTAGAATAATAGTAGGTCCATTTAAACATAGTTTTGACCTTCATGTGGAAAAATGTACACACCAAAACCCTTCCCAGAAGTTGTGGAGAACCTTCAAACAATAATAATCATTAAGCAATCCAATATATAAATGCACATTCATATAAAACTAGATAGAGAAACCCCATTCCTTTTTCAAGTTTATATGAAAAATTCAAAATTGATATAATCCATTGGGCATTAGATACCCATTCAAAAGTCTTATGACTTCCTAGCTGCATATGTAACATCCAATATCTTCTTATAATTTATTTTAGAAGAAAAATAACTAGACTAATAGTCATAAATGACTTATTTGAATCATGTATTGGATAAAACCCAAAATAATGCAAGAAAATTCTATAACTAGGTTTATAATAACCTTCCTTTTCAACATAATGAAATTGACCATGTAGAATAATGCTAAAAACCATAGTAAAAAAACTAAAGCCCAAAAACTAATTATCTATCTTTTCCATTTTCTCCCTATTCTTCTCCCCTACCCATATCCAATCCACCCATCCATGACTAACTCTCTCCATTTCATCCAACTTGCCCATACCTATAATGAATCTAACATTTAATGTGAGGAGAGAGAAACTCCCTCAAATGACATCAACCAACTCCCAAGACACTACCAAACCAAAAACATAGATGCAATAGTCACAAATGATCCAATCTAAAAAAATCCCAAATTTTACACTATTAAAAATAATTATTTAAATGTTTTAATGCCACAAGGTTCAAATTATCTAAGAAAAAAATATACACCAAGTTACCATGGTCATAGTCCACATGGGGGTCATGGGAAGAGGTCTAGGCAATCTTTAAACAATAATGATCATTAACTAATCCAAAATATAATGCACATGCATATAAAACTAGATAGAGAAACCCCATTCCTTTTTCAAGTTTATATGAAAAAGTCAAAATTTATATAATCCATTGGGCATTAAATACCCATCCAAAAGTCTTATGACTTCCTAGCTGCATATGTAACATCTAATATCTTCTTATATTTTCTTTTAGAAGAAAAATAACTAGACTAACAATCATAAATGACTTATTTGAATCATGCATTAGATAAAAAGCCAAAATAATGCAATAAAATTCTATAACTAGATTTGTAATAACCTTCCTTTTCTACACAACAAAATTGACCATGCAAAATAATGCTAAAAACCATAGTAAAAAAATAAAGCCCAAAAACTAATTATCTATCTTTTCCATTTTATCCCCATTATTCTCCCCTACCCACATCCAATCCACCCACCCACAACTAACTCTCTCCATTTTATCCAACTCACCATACCCATAATGAATCCAAAATTTAATGTGAAGAGAGAGAAACTCCCTCCAATGCCATCAACCAACTCCCAAGACACTACTAAATCAAAAACATAAATGCAATATTCAAAAATTATCCAATCCAAAAAAATCCAAAATTTTATGCTATTAAAAATAATTATTTAAATGTTTTAATGCCACAATGTTCAAATTATCTAAGAAACAAATATACACCAAGTGACCATGGTCATAGTCCATGTGGGGGGTCATGGGGAGAGGTCTAGTCAAGTCCTTAAGGTGTCCAAGTCCTATCAAGGGTGATTTCAAACAAATCCAAGGTGGTTAGGATTTCATGAAAGAGAGAGAATTCTGGAGTGGGAAGTTTTAAATGATAATAAATGAACCAACTAACACCATGATAACACATAAAAATTAAATAATAATCTGACAAGGCAACAAAAGACAAGACACAACAAAAGTAAGAAGATGAATATGATATCACAAACAAAATGATAAATTATACAATGGAAAGAGATTGAACCAAAGTCACATGGATTCTTGTCAAAACGCATATTACTATCTAAGAATCACCTTGATACCCCAAGTACTTACACAACATCTAGTCTAGCTCATATATTAGTACCTATAACCATCAAATATATATCAATAATTTTTTATCGATAATAGATAAATCAATACAAAACTGTAATAAAATACTAATTATAGTAAGTAGTCCACATATCAACATGTGTAAAAAGTTAAATATGATATGTCATAAACTAGCAGTCAAGTATCATTGTATCAAAATCCAATAATATAGTTCAACTAGATAAAGAAATGCATTAGTCAACTATACAAGCAATAACAATAATGTTTAATCAGTGATATAAGATTATAAAAAAGGTAGGGTCATGATAGAAGTGATGATGGTATAAAGAATTCAAAGAATAAATAAGTCACAAAAAATCAAGCACATGAGGATGCCCCAAGTGATGTCATAATGATAGAATAATGATGTAATTAGACATGAATAATTAGTTATAATAAATGATGGAAAAAATAATAAGAATGGAAATGGAAATAAGAATGGCTGAGTTGATCTCAGAAACACCAAGTGACTAAGTGTTGCATATATATTCCATAGGGACCTTAGGCTAATGTGGTTTTCCTAAGAAGGGAGGAATGTGATTGGAAATGATTAATATAAATATGTTATTATTTGAATTGGTTAAAGAGGGATGATATAATTAGATTGCTTGTTAGAGGAAATGGATGTTAAGAGACTAATGTTGATTTTGAAAGGGAATATACTTCCATTTTAGAGTATTTTCCACATATATTTCACAACTTGATTTATGATATTGCATGTGATAGTATGCACCATAATATAAAACATCATGATTACCTATACATTATGTGCTTAAGGACTAACCCCCAATCCAACAAAAAATGACATGAACATACCACAATATGGAAAAATCATGATGCACTATCATCATATGTCAAAAGATTTTCTCAACTACAAGTGCATGAAAAGAGACACCATGATATGGAAAAACACAATGACCATTTCAACACATATGGATTGAGTCAAGGCATTACAATAAAACTAAAATAAACAAGAATGTAATAAGCAACACACAAACTTGAAAATAAAAGCAACATAAAGCATATTGTCATTAATCAAGTCAAAATCTACATATGAAGGCTCAATGATATTAATAATTACATGGTGCCCCAAGAAAGGATACATGAAATGGGATGGATTTGGGAAGGATACTTTCTAAATAAATTTATAATGATTTGATTGAAAAGTGATCAATGATTGTTATCAAATTTAAGACAAGACAAATGTTTTTAGATTTTGAGGCTTTATATATTTTTAAGATTTTTGGCATTTTCTCATTTTTAGGATTTTTGTTTATCCAATGTTTTTAGTTTTTTTGGAAGATTCTAATGTTTTTGGATTTTTGTGATGCTTTTGTATTTTTGGATGTTTGCAATGTTTTTGTATTTTAGTATATACAAAGGGTCACTATTAAAAGGAAAACGTGTTCTAGTACTTGGGATGAGAAAAATAATGGATGGACAAGATTTACGATGATGTTACATGATAAGGGATGATGATGGCATGAAAAAGGGAATGGACTATGGATTTGAAAGGACCATGTCACATGGGAACCCAGTGTATAATCATAAAAGTGACATTTGAAGGATATGTTAAAATGTTTCCCAAAATGGGGCTCAAAATATCTTATACTTCTTTATTAAGGTCAAGAAGGAAATAAAAGGTGGGAACAATGCAATGGATAAGGATGGTTACATGATTTTTAGGATGGATAAGTATGCTTGAATATGATTTGGATGGGATGCATAGGATGAAGGATATATATGGGAATGAGCTTCACCTAAGTGTCAAGGTACATGAAGACAACAAATTATTTAGACATGACACTAGAGACATATTTTTCATCATGGTACTTTGGGAAGATTATTTATCTTTCTATTTTGATTTTGATCTTTGATTTTTTTTTTTTTTTGGTTTTTTTGACACAACATGGGATCCTACAGGTGTGTGCTTCAGTGATGTCATTGTAAACTTCATTGATTTACAAATTAGCTTCTTATAAATTGACTAGGATGCATCATAGCCCTTACTATATATGGTGCTGTCAAGGATGGTGAAGTGGAAGGCATATTGAATGGAGGATGTTTTCTAAATATGTGAAGGATTTAGAAGGATGAAATGACTTTGATGTGAATGGGGATTGGGACCAAAAATATTACATTCTATGATACTAAGAGTATCCTCTCATTGGATGTTACAAATATTTTATGTTGTAGTAATGGTGTTTATAACTTATGATTTATAATTATCCTATAACTATGCTAACATAGGAGGGAGTGTGATTTCTTTTTCCCTTGTTGCCTTAAAAAAAAATTCACCAAGGGATTCAATTTTTTTATTTTCTAGACTTTGATTTTGATTTGGGTCTAAAAGTGTCTCAAAGAGGTTTTCACTAAAGGATATTGGTTTTTGGCTTTGATTTAAATTATCTCATAGTGACATAAGGAGGTTTTCACTAGGGGATGCTAATTTTGGATTTTAATTTACATTATTAGATTTATTTTTATTGATAAATGCTTTTTGTTCCTCAAGATGTGTTGATGAAAAGTTATGCTCTTTTGGTTGGATGCTAATCATGAATTCTACCATTATTTAATTATTATGAAAGAAGGTTAACATTATGTGATTTTATCAGTCCCAATCGATGAGTGTGGGAAATTAAATTTAAACATGGTAGAATGATTGATGGAATTAATGAAATGATGGGTGAAATTATAGTCCTCATAGGGAGTATGAATGAGTCATATTTCAATGTTAGACAAGGATTTATCAAAAACCATGAAAATGTCATAATTATATTTATCTTTATATGGATATGAAGATGGTTTCTAGATAATGTTGTGATATCCTTTATGTGTATATACATGGATGGGTTTTATGCTTCCTTGATGATGGAGGTCTAGGCCTTTCCCATTATAGTCCATATTTTTAGGATTCTTATTTCTATAGGATATTTCTTGCTTTAGAAATAATCCTGAAGGCTATCTTCATATAACCATGTATGATTATTGTTTTTGATTTACTTTTATATGAGGAGGCTTGATAAATGAAGTCTTGATAAAATAATTGTATGTTAATGTTATTTCAAATTTTTATGTTTAATTTGATGATGATATTAAGTTGTTGTGTAGGATGGGTTTGTCCACATGGAAGGTATTTTGATTTTAGTTGTCTAAAAATACCATTATCACTTGGGGCATGTGGTATTGGGTATTATATGGTTAAATATGTGATGGGAGATGGGGTGATAGACCAAGGATGGTGTTTTCAAAGATGAATTCATCAAGGATATGTAGCTCATTGAAGAGGGGTGGTTGGTTAAAGATAGGTTGACCAAGGATGGGTGATTGGTCAAGTGATGGTTCATTGAAGATTAACTCATCAAATAAGCCTCCTTCATTAAATATAGGTAGGCTAAAAATGCTTTGGGATTATTCAAATATGGGTGATTTGACAAAAATTGATTAATCAAAGATGGATTGGTTAAGGATGGAGTGATTGTATTGACCTTTACTTGGAATTGGAGTAGTTTGATTATGATTTAGAAGGGGATCTTGGCATATTAATATTTGATGATTCTCAAAATTGGATGTACCTTTATCTCACACATATAAAGATCCTTGAATGGTAAATGGTGGGATATTTTTGGTTTAATATGTCTTAGAATTTGGATGGTTATGATGTTTAGATTTAAAAGTGTTGGATTTTGCATTGGGAGATGAAGGATCGAGAAGGGATGCTAGGTGGGATACCTATTGGATATGTTGTTGGAATTGGTTGATCACATTTTGACTTTGGGATGGTGATGCAAGAACTAGATTGTGATTGTGGGATGTAGTGGGGTATAAGTCGAATTTGGATTTGGATTGACTAGTATTTGATAGTTAAGCTCAATTTGGATTTAGATCAATTATTTTTTTATTAGGTTTTGGACGGATTTGATTTTTTATTATGATTTTAATTGATTTTTAAAATAATTGATGTTGTTTTATTTATAATTTAAAATTTTATTTGATGTTTTATTTGATTTTTGATGTTTGATTTGATGTTATGATGTTTAATGTTTGGTGGTGTTTGATTTTGATGTTTAATTTGATAAATTGGGAGAAAGGATGGATGTGATTTTGTCAGTCCCAATTGATAGGTTATGGGAGATTAAATGGAAAGATAGGGATAAGATTTAAATTTGGATGATTGGATTTTGACTTTGGATTGACTTGGTTGTGGGCTTGATTATTTGACATTGAATGCTTAACTTGGGTTTTTGACTTTTAGAATTGGTTTGGATGTTTAACTTGATTTTATTTCTGAATGTTGACTTGGACTTGATTTGACATTTGAATTTGATTTTGACTTTGAAATAGTCTGATTTAGAGATTTGACCTTTGTATATTTGATTTTGATTGTTGAATTGATTTAACTTCATCAAAGTTGACCTTGGATGTTTAGATTTGAATGTTGGACTTGGTTAAAGTTTGACATAATTTAGATTTGAATTTTGATGTTGGACTTGGGATGTTTGAAATTGGTTTACATTTACCTTTTTAGACTTTTAATCAAATGTATATGGTTGACTTAAGATTTGCCTTTGACTTAGGTTGACTTAATGTCTTAATTTAACTTTTGAATTTGATTTTTACATTGATGTTTTACTTTGAAAGTGACTTGAATTTGAATCTTAGGCTTGGAAATTTTAACTTGGTTTGGATTTAGGATGTTTGAATTTGAGTTTGTTTGAATAAAGAAATTTGACTTGATGTTTAACTTTTTGATAGATTTTATTCTTAACTTTTTTATGGATATAATGTTTGAATTTTGATAGATTTAGCTTTATTTTAAGTGTTTGAGGTTTATATTCAATACAGGGCTTGACAATAATCAAATATAATCACCTAAATGTAAAACCCTATGATTAGTATACGAGGTGGAAAACACAACTATTAGGCCACTGATCTAGTCATATAAAGTGGTGATTAGGTTGGTCTCCCAACCCTGAATCTATGTTTTTATGTGGTAAATAATCTTTGGGGATGTTTTTTCCCTTGAATTGATAGTTATTTTTGGTTGAAGGGTCTTAAGTTACACATAAACAAGTATTTATAGTTATTTCCCATAAATACCTCATGGTGTGATGGGGCTCAAGTCCGTGGAAGAGGTTGATTGATCAACTATGTGAGAGGATATAGTCACTTTATGCCAACTCCATCTATAGGATTTTAATGGAGTACCACTGGAAAATCATTCTTTAAGGGGTTTTATTTTAGGCATGTGTATTGGAACATTAACTCCTCTCACTCAATGATTTGATTAAAACACACAATTACTTGGATAGTAATGATAGCTCCCTCCTCAATTTATATACTCCAATAGAACATGGGGTTGGTTGAAATAATAAGGGATAAATTACTAGTCATAAACCATAAAGACCTGCACTTGGTGATCAAATTCCAATTTTTGCAACCAAAATAAAAGAGACTCATGATATTTATTATTCTAAATATTTATTAAAGGTGTGAGGGAAGAGCATATGTAACGTCTATTTAGGATAAAAATAGTCAATCTAAGTTGTTTTTGATTCCAAAAAAATTCTTTATGGTCTAAGGGAAGAGCATACATAGTTTTAGATTGAAAAATAGAAACACACAATCAAACAAAATAAAAATAGTAAAATTTTACTTTGTGTATCTTTGACAAGTCTGAAATTCTCTCTAAACTTGTTAGATCATAAACTATCAATGATTCCATTTAAATCATAATGATTTCATTGAAATACAAGATAATTATGCCATTATAAAAAAGCACAATCAAAATACAAAATATGATTTTTGTATAATTAGAGCGATTTATCCAAACTTAATAAATTAGACCACTCAAAAAAGATAGATTATTATAAAATAAAGATATATTTCATTGAAATTAGAGTGATTTCACCAAAATTAAGGTGATTTCATCAAAATAAGGCTGATTCCTCCACTCCATAAATGCTTAAAGTTAGATAAAAAGTAAATTTAATACTAAACAATGCAAATTCACTAATCTCATTGAAATTATCTACTTTTGTGGGATGATTCTACCACTAATTATGTTTTTATGGTTACATGTATTTTTTAATACCTTCTTTTTTCTATAAATGGGAGGTCAAACACACACCTGATTCAAACGTTATGGTCTCCAGAAAATAATTAGTGTAAATATAAAATAATGTAGATAATTCCACCAAACTTCTAATGATTCCACCAAACTTTAGATGGTTTCACCAAAATTTGGTGATTCTGCCAAACTCTAGAAAATTTTGCTAAACTATGATAATTCTACCAAACTTCTAACAATTCTACCAAACTGTAGACAATTCTACAAAATAATGTTTTTAAATAACTAAGGATGATTTTTCTAAAATTTGGAAAATTTCACCAAACTTCTGGTAGATTTAGCCAAAACACAAAAATAGAGGTGAATCTACCAAAACTTAGGGTAAATCCACAAATTTCATTCATGATTTCACTATTCTACATGGTGAATTTGATACTAAATTGGAAAGAGAAATTTCACATGGAATTTTAAGATTTTGGTTAATGTAAATTGGTCTTAAAATGGATTATAAATAACCTATTAAGGTTATAATAATAATCGACAAGAAGATGTGGGTTGTGTGTCCCAATAGGCATGCCATATGTAACATCATAAAATAAATATTGGTATTGATTATCATAAGTAAAATAATCATTAAAATATATAACTAATCTATTATTGTGTCTTTAGATATAGAAAGATAAAAGAAATACAATAAATAAATGAAAATAGACACATGATTACCTTCACTTACCAAAGACAACCTTTCTTCTCCTCTTCTCAATTAGATGTGATCAAAAGTAATGTAGTTATAATTATTGGTGGATGCTCATGATAATATAGATAACATAACCCCCTTTGAAAATGGATGATTAAAATTATCGTGGTTGGGTTGATGTAGAACTAGCTATCTAAAATGGTATAAATTTGTTGTGTTATCAATACTTGTTAAGAATGAAGGATCCATATATTTATAGATTTTATTGGTTAATGAGAACCATTGATTTTGGTTGTAGATCAACGATGGAAGATTGGTCATCCTCCTCATAAATGAGGAGGATTGAGTGTGTAAGAGGATGTAATGATAAAGGATTGGACTGTGTAAGAATGGCATAGCTCTTTCTTATGCACTTTCCTCTTTGCATTAAATTTACCTTAAAATTGGGGATGATGTCATGATGTGAGGATTTATTGGATTTATGAATTTATATAGATACTAATTTTTAAATGCTATGGAATTTATCATTAGGGAAGGAGTAGTTAATTAATTTGTATTAATTAGTGAATAGAATATGATTTTTTTTTATAGGGTTTTATATGTTTGAGGAAAGAATATTATGGATAAATTCATCACTAATTAAATAAACATATCTTATGAAAAATAAAATATAAAACTTATTGGTTTTAATTATTTTCAACCCAAAATTTGTAATAATATTTATGATATTTTAATGAAAATATCTCAAGACAAAGGAATCATAAAGTTTTAGATATCCCCACTGATTATGTTATGTTATTATGCAAAAATTGATCTAAATTAATTGGTGCTATTATTGATAAGGATAATACTTAGGTTCCCATAGGAAATGAAATTGCATTCACGTAGAATAGAATATTGGAATAGTAATCATATTAAATTTTTATCAACTAATGTTGCCTATGTTGAATTCAAGAGTGAAAATTATGAGTTTCTTACATTAGAGGAACTTAATTGGTAGCATGTAATAATTTTATTTCAAAAAAATATCTAGTCCTTATACTTTGATGGAGAATGTTCACAACATGGAAGTGATGTTGGAGTTGTTCTTATCTCTCCTATAGGTAAGGTATTTAGATATTTTTATAAATTATCTTTTGAGAATATTAATAACACAAATTCATTCAAAGTTTTATGTCTCAATTTAAAAAAGATAATTAAAATTAAATATGAAACATTTAAAAGTCTTTAGAGATTTTGAATTAGTTATGATATAAGTTAGGAAAGATTACAAGACTAATCAAAATCATCATCATAAATATACATATAAATCTTAGTCACTAAAAGAAATTTTTGAAGCATTTAAAATAACACATATTCTTTGATAATTCAATTTTTTTTTGATAAACTCATTTTTTTCCTTGTTATCCAACCTTCAATGATATTAAACCTTTTGTTGATTATTATGTTTCAAAAAATTTCAGACCTAAGATTTTTTATCTAAATGATAATTGGCTTATTTTTAGCTATTATGAGTCAATTGACATTTTATTAAAGTGTATTTATTTTGATCATGATAACTATGTTCTCAATTATGTCGATTATTTGTAGTTGAGTAGTAATAAATCACCTAATTGTTGTATTAGTCTAGAATCAATGTTTACACTTCATAATCAATCAAACATATCTCAAATAGAGGAACTTTCTAGGAGATTCACAGATGAGATAATTTCAAATATTTTCGATATGGAAGAAGGTCATTTATTTATTTATGAATTCATTGTACTACTAAGGAAAAATAATAGTTTGTTAAATTTTTAAAAGAATTCATTGATATATTTTCTTGGTATTAGAATGCCCTGAAGGGTTATGATACTAAAAGTATAAATTAGTACATACCTATAAATCCTAGTATACAACCCATTACGGATAAATCTCAAAGAATTATCCCCTTAGTGGAAGACACCATAAATAAGGTTCTAGATAAGATGTTAGATGGTGGCATATTTTTTCCTATAAGATATTCAGACTAGGTAGCCAACCTTGTCCCTATTATAAAAAAATAATAACATTCTTATTTTTTTTGTATTTTAGAGACTTAAACCACACTATTGTTGAAGGCAATTTTACTTTACCAAATATATATTAGATCTTATAACAAGTTGGTTCTAGAATGATGTCTCTTTTAGATGAGTTTTTAGAATATAATTATATATTTTTAATCTATAAGATAAATATAAAACTAAATTTATCACATGTAGAGGGACATTTACTTTAAACATATTGTTTTTCAATTTAATGAATTCAAGTGTCAATTTTGAGAGAGCTATGCATGTAGATTTTAATGATATAATTAGAATTATTATTCAAGTATACTTAGATGACCTTACTTTCCATTCAAAGAAAAGGAAGAAACACATTTACCATTTACGTGAAAGTTTTACTAGGTGTATAAAGTATGGTATATATTTGAATCTATAAAAATCATTGTTTGGTGTCACTAAATTCAAACTATTGGGTTATGTTATATATTAAAAATGGAATTTTGATAGACCAAAAATGTATAAAAGCAATAAAATATTTACCACATCTAAAATATTAATTTGGTCTTAGATAATTCTTTGAGAAAATATTTTTTGTGCACAAGTTTATTTATGATTTCACTGATATGTCTAATTATTTATATATTCTATTCTAGAAAATCTAGAATTATTTGTGGGATGTAGGTTCAAATGTAACATTCAATGAAATTAAGAATGTCATAGACTGTCATCCTATATTTTGCAAACTTGATTTAAATAAAACTTTTATATTGTATGTGAATGTAACTAAAAAATCCATAGGTGATGTTATTACTCAACATGATCATAACCATGAAAAAACACATATCAGTTATATGCATTAAATCTTAAAGGATGCTAAAAATAGGCATTGTTTAATAAAAAAATGGTTTTCTCATTGGTTTAATCTCTAAAAAAATTAAAATATATTTTATTGAGAAACAAAGTTATTGTTCGTTCAAATGTACATGCTTTATTACTTACTTAAACAAATAATTATCCAATAAAGGCTATAAAACTGATTTTTTAGAATTTAATAATTTGAGCTTGAATTTGAAACTTCAAACACTATTAAGAGAAATGAACTAGCCAAACACTGAGATTAGAATGTTACCTCTAGGATAATTTTTTTAGTTCTTTCAGTTGAATAGTAAACCTTAATTTCAAACTATGAAGGTTGTTTATCTTTCAAATCAATTTAAGATAAGAATCAAAATGCATGATTTAGACTATTTTTTCTTAAAATGTGATTAATATCATGATATTATTTTCTACTTCTAGAAAAATATTGTCTTGATTCATTTGATACATGTCAAATAAGAGCTCTTAGGATGTAAGTTTTAAATTTTGTTTTGGTTGAAAAATTTATGGTTTATCAAAATAAGGATGGATTTATTTTACATTGTTTGACCCATGAACAAACATAAAAGGTTCTTAGAATTTTTCATGAAGGTAGCTATGGAGGACATTTTACAATGAATATTACTACTATAAAATCCTATGCATAGGATATCATTGGCATACTTTATTTCACAATGATTATAAGTTAGGCAGGTCATGTATGTCATGTCAACTTTTCACTAGAAGAGACAGGTTGCCTACCATGTCTTTAAATCTTGTCATACCTGAGAAAATTTTTACTAAATTTGGTATTGATTATATCTATTATATCCATCCTCTATATTAATTTGTTCATAGATACATTCCAACTACCTATTATTATTTTACAAAATGGCCATAAGCTATAGTATTAAACAATTCTATCACATCTAAAGTGATTTAATTTTTTGAGATTTGTTTTTCAATAATCAAATTACTCTATGAAGTAATATCATATAATATCCCTTGGTTCACTTGTATTGAATATTTAGAGTTTTTTGTCCATTTTTAATCGTATTATGTCATTCTTCAAAATACTACCTATTATCACTTGGATTTGCACCCTTTGAGGAGATGTATCATTTCTCCTTATCTAAGAGGCATAATTAAAACATCTTTAAGCTATGGGTAGCCTAAAAATGAGGTGAATCTCTAGATAGGTATAGTTCCCTTGATGTATCAATTTAGATCACTACTAAACCTATACTTGTAAGGAAAAAAGAGAGAAAAATGAAATTAAATTATCCTAAAGGAGGTAATATACCAAATTAATTAATGACTACCAACTAGCTGCATGTCACACTTTAAAGATACAAATAGGTGAGATAATGATACAACATCATAAGGAAACAAGAGTCATCAGTAAGAAAGATCAATCATCCATGTAAAACACACTATGAATAATCATATAATAGGTAAAATCAATAGTATTTATTGATATTATGGTATGAAAATGAGTAGGGCTTCATCATACTTAGTGGAGAATTAGAGGGGAGAGACAAATCATTTGGGATCAATCTTAGCAACTAGATTGTATGAAATCATCCAAACAAAATCAAAACTTACAAGGTGCATAGATTAGAAAGCAAATTGGATAGGTCAACTTATTAAGAATGGCTCATAAAGCACACATTGCCATTTTTCTACAACCAAACATCAAATGAAATATTATTGAGTATAGAAAACACCCCCAAGAGCAATTTGTTTGAAACCTCTCTTGTTGACCATACCAAGTACAAAGATATTGATTGGTTCTATGTGTCTAAAAGGGTGAAGAAGGAGAAAAATGGTTTTAGATCAAAATTTGCACTTCTAGAGAATTTAAAACATGGAATTGACATTGAGGAATTTGGAGAAACATTTCATGACCTTATCCCAAGTTTCACCTTCCCCCATGGGCAATATAAGTGCCATACTCTTCTCTTTTTCCAAAAAAAATACTATTTCCTTTGAATAACCTACCACTTTTTACTTATAAACAATTACTTAAGACTTATTAATACACATGGTATGTTGAATCACCCTTTTAAACCTTCACATTTCTTGAAGAGGCCATATAAGTCATTTAATGCTCATTTTTTACCCCCAAAATGACTCATAAAGACATAAATATTGAAAACGACCAATACCAAGTCTAATGTGACATTAAATGACCTATAATACACCTTATGACATAATATTAGACCCATAAAACTAAGTTTTTACCTACAAGGGTCCCAATTTGACCTGTAGGATCAAATTTGGTCAATAAATTGGTGATTCATAGGGGTAGCATGCCTGTTATGCTAAGGATTAGTAACCTTATCAGTACATTAAGCTTAAAGAGTCATCTAAAGTCTAAAACAAAAAAAGAGGACTTTAACCATTGACAACAAGATTTGATTAAGACAAGACCAATTGACTACCTCAACCACGCAAAATAAAAGACACACACAAAACAAAGTAAACAAACTAACAAGATACACACACACACACACACATGTGCTCAAGGCACTTAGGGGAATAAAAAAACAAACCACTATGTAAAAATAACAATAAATCATACCTCCCTTTCAAGGATCAAAAGGAAATTTACTTACATCTCCTTCTTCATGAGATGAATCATAGTGCCAAGAATGTTACTCTTTAGATTGAATACTTTATAGATCATACCTATTTATTGGCACTTCACTTACTATGATCTCAAGTATATCATATTCAAATACATCTCTAATGTAAATGTATTCCTCTTGGCCTTGTACAGATACCTCATATTTCTACCCACTCTTCATCTCATGGTCAACATGCATCTTCTTTGTAGGCATGATCACAAGAGGAGTAGTTTCTTGTTTCTTGCAAGATTGAGGCCAATAGAAGTTTGTTTTGACCTCCAAAGGCTGATGTGAACTTTCTTATTTCTCTTCTATGAAATTTTGAAAAATTTCATCTTGCTTATCATCACTTGTAATCAGCTCTAAGGAAGTTATAGACCCCTTGAGAGACTCAAAATCATTGAAATTGCTTACAAAATACTACCAAAAGTCCTCATATTATCTTTTATCAACATCATCAAGGGGAAAAACAAGAGAATATCTATCATCCTCTTCTTTAAAATCCAAAAATAATTTATCCAAGATTTCTTCTTTGACATAAGGAAGGCATTCTTCATTATCAACACAACAAGAAGATCCAACACAAGAACTCATGTCTTCTTTAGAATTTAGGACATATTGAGGGATCTAAAGTTGTATCTCAACTATCATAACCTGAATTTTCTTCTCAAGTACTGAAATATCCTCAATTTCCTTCTCCTTCTTGGTGATGCCAAGACTAGGCATCTTGTAATCATGTGACTTATCCCAATGAGGCTGCCAAGGAGATATATTTTATTTAAGTAAGAGTCAATATTTTTTTATCAACATAATACTTCTCTTTAGGTTCCCATACCATAGGTCCATTAAGGAAAAGGGTGATGGGATGAGGACAAGATGAAATATTTTGTGGAGGTGGAACATAAGACTCAAAATTAGATTGAGAATGAATTGTAGGGGATCCTTTTGGAAGCTCTTTAGGAAGGGGAGGTAGACCTTGGGCTAAAATAGCTTGTTTTTATTCCTTCTATTTTAAAATCACTTCATTTATATATTATTTATCTTTAACACTCTCTTGAGGAAGGTTAGATGGGATGTGTTTAGGCATAGGATCTTCTTTTGGATCTAAACCTTCCATCACACCTTGACTCAACAATTTCATTCTAGACTTTAACTCTTCAATTTGCTTGGAAAGGTTCTCTTATAAAAGTCTATCTTGAAGTTTATATGAATAATCAAGAGGATAAGGAGTAAAAGAGGGATGACATGGAAAATAAGAGGACTCTTGAGGAAGGGTGGGAGGGGTTTGCATAAGATCAAGTTCTTTCTCAACTTCATACTCTTTATCAAGGATTCTATCCTCTTTCTTTCCCCATGATTCCAATACATTATTACAGCTTAAGATATTAGTATTAGGAGTATCTTATTGAGGTGGTGATGCAATTTTAGGAGTGGATGAAGTGTCTAAGGAACTTGGGATCTCCTTAGGCTTAGGTTATCCACCTTGTCTCCAACTTGGGATGTCATATCTAGAGGTCTCTTCTTAAGGTGAAGATGTAATGGGAGAGGGAAATGAGGTATTAAATTTCACTTCATTTTCTGATGATATGGATTATTTCATCTGATTATTGGCTAACTCAATATGTTTATCAAGATTTTCTTTAAAAATTAAGTTTGTCTTTCCAACTTTCTCTTTTAGCTGATTAGGAAAAAGATGACTTTGATAAGCTTGATTTGGCTCATGAATAGGGGTCAAGTAAGATTTATAGAAATTTTAAAGAGGTGGATATGAGGTATAATAGAATTTGTGAGGTTTCTACTCATAAATTATTAGCTTATCTTCTAAAGATGCAACCATGCTACCCACATCTAGCATCTCACTGTGAGCCTTTGCCAATTTTCTCTCTCAATAGGTTCCCACTCTCTTTTAACCAACTCTAATGCATCTCTCACATTATGAATTAAATTAATAGGAATATATAGATAATGTGCCCTTTATGTGTCAATATATATCAGGTACCTCTCACATCCCCAATGAGTTTTCTTGAAAGTTAAAATGGACTGATTGGAGGAGTGACTTGGTTGACTAGGAGGAGAAAGATATTGAGAAGGCTAGTTATAGGGTTGATACACTTCATGACAAGGTTGATAAGGTTCATATTGGAGATTGTAAAGATCATGACAAGGCTGATAAGAATCACACAAAGGATGATGGGGAATGTCATAAGCTTGATAAACCTCACCAACTTGTGTAAAAGAATACTCAACACCAAAATCAACCATGGAACTTCATTAAGAAGCAAGAACACAAGGAATGATTATAAAAAATATTCAAATGGAATACCTAGGTTGTTTGACTATCTGATGTAATCTTAGAATTTCCATTGATGTTTTGATAGATCCCTCTAAAGACTGATGTGTTGAAAGACAACATCAAAAATCCTTCAACTTCTTGGATAATGAGTCCCACTGGGCATGCCAAAAATTGTTGTCACTTGGATTTTCACCATTTGAGGAGATGTCTCATCTTTCCTCATCTAAGTGGCATAATTAAAACACATCTAGGATATGGGGAGCCTAAGGATGAGTTAAATTTATAGATATAGATAACTCCCTTGATGTACCACTTTGGATCACTACTACACCTATACTTGTAAGGAAAATGGAGAGAAAAAACTAAAAGTAAAATATCCTAAAGGAGGTGATACAAAAAATTAATTTATGACTACCAACTAGCTTCATGTCACACATGAGACCAAGAGACTAACTAGGCATACACTTTCCTAATCTGAATCTTCTCACATCATTATTTCATTATGAGGTTGTGATGAATGCTTAGGCTATGAGGACTAGAAAAGAGGCATTGAATGGTACTAGTGAATAGACTAACTCACTCAACCATTGACACTTCATGCAACACTTCACATGACCTAAAATAATAATCTTCAAGATGAAAATAGGTGAGATAATGAGACAACATGCTAAGGAAATAAGAGTCATCACTAAGCAAGATCAAACATCTAAGTAAAACATACTATGAATAGTCATAAAAGATGTAAAATCAATAGTCTTTTCCATACTTAGGTGGATCATTAGAGGGCAGAGACAACATCATTTGGGATCAATCTTAGCAACTAGATTGTATAAAATTATCCAAATAAAAACAAAACCTATAGGGTGTACATATTAGCAAGCAAATTGGATAGGTCAACTTCTTAGGATGGTTCATAAAGCATAGGTCACCATTCTTCTATAAACAAACATAAAATATAAATTTACTGAGTGTAGAAGGCACCCCTAAGAGAAATTTGTTTGAAATCTCTCTTGTTACTTTTACCAAGTACAACCTTGGTGACTAGTTCTATATGTCTAGAAGGGTGAAGAAGGAGTAGAATAATTTTATTTCAAAATTATCACTTTCAGAGAATTTCAAACATGGAATTAAGCTTGAAGAAGTTAAAGAGACATTCCATGGACTTCTCCCACATGTCACCATCTTCCATGGGTTGTACAAGTGCCAAACTATTCTCTTTTTCCAAGAAAAATGCTCTTTCCTCTAAAGAACCTACCATTTTTTATCTAGAAACAATTATTTAACACATCTTAGGACACATGGTACATGATATAATCTTTTTAAATTTTTACATTTCCCAAGGAAGTTGTATAAGTCATTTAATGTTCATTGTTTACCAAAAAAATGACTCAAAAAGACATAAATATTGAAAATTACCAAGACCAAGGATAATGTGACATGAAATGACCTATAATACATCTTATGACATAATATTAGACTCCCAAAACACCTAAAAAACAAGTTTTTACCTATATGGGTCCCAATTTGACCTAGAGGGTCAAATTTGGTCAACACTACCCTCAAGAGAATGGAAAAGATGAACTTGTTAACAAAAACTTGATTTTAATTATGAAGAAGATAATATGCGAGAATGAATGAAATTGGCACCTTAAATTTTTTAAGTACTATGCACTGATCAAATAATAGTTAAAGTTTTAGATTAAGGTAAATCAAGTTTTGAAGGGGCCCCAAAACCCTGAAACAAAGGAAGAAGGATATAACAAAAATGCCCTCATGCGAGACCAACCTAACACCTACTGCTAAGCAGTATCAAAAGTAGGTTTAACCGGGACCTGAAACCACAAGTCAAGAACATCAAAAGACAGACCCTAGGTTTTACAGAGACCTAGAAACTCAAGTGTGTAAAGAAAACAAAGACCAGTAAATGGAACTAGTTATAACATCTAACTAACAGGACTAGAATAGTAAGAGCAAAAGATCCTATTCTTCTAATTCTAGAATCATCTTCACCGCTTCCTTTCCAATCGCAGCAGTGTCCTGTATGGCTATTACAGCTGATGTAGCAA
This sequence comes from Torreya grandis, assembly GCA_037957365.1. Taxonomy (NCBI): domain Eukaryota; kingdom Viridiplantae; phylum Streptophyta; class Pinopsida; order Cupressales; family Taxaceae; genus Torreya; species Torreya grandis. Next base: position 734,611 of record JARHVA010002947.1, on the reverse strand, counting down.
CCTCTTGCATAGCTTTCTTCCTTGAGCTTTGTTTGGTCCTATTACTAGGCCCCTCCAAAGATTTAATTTCCTCATTAGCTCATTTTCCAATGTTTGTAGCAGCTGCACATATGCTAGAAGTAACCTCCTCCATCTTCATTCTGCTTTCTTTAATGAGCCTTCTTAGGTTGTTTTCATAGTCTTTTAGTTTGATGGGAATATCCCTCATCTATATTTCTAGATTATTGATTTTATTTTGATCAACTTCTTGATTATGTTCCATCATTTCCATTTTCTTCTTGAGGCCCATTATTTCCTTATACATCCATGAGTCTACTTGAAGGATAACATCTGCTTTGCATTTGGCCGAATTCATAAAGGGATGCCCCATGTCATTCTACCAAATGTCACTAAAATCTTGAGTATTCTCTTTTGGATTGACTTCATCTTTTTCTATTTGATCCTCCCTTTCCATTCTTTTTTTTCTTTAGTTTCAATAGGACTTTCGTTGTGAACAAGATCATCCTTTACTTGTTATCTAGTTTCCATTGCATGATAGGCATCCTAAACTAAATGTTCTTTCTCTATTTTCAAAGTAGGATCCTCAAATAAAACATCCATTTATTTTTCACTTTCCCCTAGCACTTGTTGATTATCCTCAAGATCATAGTTTTTTTGTTCTGTTCTTTCCTCTATAGTGTCCCCTTCTTTTTCATTTTCACTTTTATCTTTTCCTTCCTCATTAGAGCTAGATTCCCCACTATCCATTCCTTCCTCTTCCTCCATACTCTCTTCCTCATAACTTTTAGTGCTTTCCCACTCCGTTTCCTCATCAAAAATCTATTTTTTAAAGCTGGAGGATTTGGGTTTAACTTTTTCTTTCCCCTTCACTGTTTAATTCTTCTTACTCTATGAGTCCTTATTTTTGTCTGAATAAGGATTCAGGACAATGGCATTATTTTTTTAGAAACCTTCTATTATTAGGATCAATCCCTCCTACAATATAGGATGAGACTCCTTTTTTCTATGAGCAAACAGACTTTGGAGTAGCGAGAAGCACAAATAAAAAGGGAAGGAGATTCTTACTTTGTGCCTAAAATGATTAAGAAAGACAAAATGAAATTTATGGAATCTTTTGCTTCTACCATCAAGTATAGAATACTCATAAATGCAACATAAGAAATCTCTCTAGATTCCTTTTATCTGCTCCAGGTCAAAAAAATCTCCACTCTTTTCCAACTATTGCTCCTCAGCATCCATCTTCGGGAATTTGCTATAAGCCTCATTAGATATACTGGTTTGCTTAGAGAATTTTATACCCTCCATTGGAAGCCCTGTGACCTCTGCAATGAATTCCTCAGTGAACTTCACCATGATGCCATGGAGGGTTACCCTGTCGTTGACCCAATTTTTGAAAAATGCCGTTGTTATATGGGGTTTTAAACCATGTAACCACTCCAAGTAGTTCACTACCTTTCCTCTCTGAAGGATCTTCCAAACATCTTGTTTTGCCTTCCAGTCTTTGTAACTTTTAGGTTCCTACTTCCTTCACTCACCTTTCATTTTGTAGGCCATACCATTTTCCAGCAACACCCAAACACTAATTACTGAGCAATGAAACCGGCTGTTATTAGCTTGTATTGAAACTCGCCTATTTTCTGGCACATGCAGTACCCACTTTACATTCTCATGAATATATTTATTCAATGAATATAATCCTTCCACCATGAAGCCACTGTACCAAATCATTAACTTTCTATTCCAAGCAGATCTTTCACTCCTTTGAATGAATAGTGTCATAATTAATAAGCGCTTTGAGATTAACATCCCTATTTAATGTATCTTGCCATCTCACCTTTTGCCCTGTTCAAACAACATGATTAGCTATCCAGTCAGCAACCCCATTGGCTTCACGATAGGTATAGGTTATGGTTACTTTTTCAAATTTTTAAATTAAGGCTTTCATTTCCATCACCATTGCCTCTATAGACCATGAAACTGAATTTTTGTTGTTTAAGATATTAATGATATTTAGGGAGTCACCTTCCAACCATAATTTAGAGAATCCTGATTCAATAACTAATTTAATGGTTTGAAAGGCTGTAATAGCTTCAACAATATGAATATTCAACTTACCTATAGGGATAACAATAACATCAATTACATTTCCCACATGATCTCTCCAGACTCCTCCACATCCTGCTTTTCCTGGGTTCCCTTTAGTAGCTCCATCAAAGTTTCCTTTGATCCATCCACAAGGGGGGACATTCCATTTTACACCTAATCTTGGATTTTCAGTTTTCACATTAGGCCTTTCAGATCTTAAGGGATTTTCAATTTGAAAGGTTGGATTAGGATCCCTCTGTGATAAAAAAATTATCCTTTATTACTCTAATAATATTTTGGCCCAACACCCATCCTGGAAGTTCTTTGCTTCTAAATATTCTATTGTTTCTTTCTTTCCATATGCCCCACCAAATATGGGGAAGAGTTAATTTCTAGAAAAAAAGAACATCAGGATTCTTAGAGGGACAATACCAACTTTTAAAAGATAGTTCCACACTTTTTTGATGGACCCATACTATTCCCCAGAGATTGAGGATCTCATTCCAAACTTGTTGCATATAAGAACAATTCACAAACAAATGATCTCTATCTTCAAAACCATTTTTACATAGAATACACCTGTTCACCATGTATATATAGTTAAAGTTACAACATGTTATTCACCATTCATTTTAGCCTATAGTTTCAAAGCTACAATGACAATTGAATTAAAAATCACTTCTTATAAAATCACTATTAAATATGTTTCTAAAGATACTAATGCCACAAAACAAATATTAAATGATCTCTTAACTTTAGATGAAACTAATAACAACTCTACAAAAATAATTAAAAATTAAAGAGAAACTTTAAAAAGTATTTGACAAGAAAGTTTCTAAAAGGGTTGTAAAGGTTATAAATTTAGACTTATACTAGTATAAAGCCCATGAATAACTAGGTAAATACCACAAGTTTGATTCTTTATGGCTTGGACCATATAAGATAGTTGTTTATAATGGTCATAATGATTTTAACTTGATAGATCTGGATGCAAATTGTTTGGCATATAGTCAATGGCCATCATATGTAAATATTGTACAATTAAGTATATTTTATTCAATTTTGGATTATGTACTTTCTTGTTTTGTTATTTATTCATTTTTTTTGTGTTTTGATTTGAACCTGACTCTTGAAAAATACTTATTAGTATGTTTTCTTCTAAATGTGAATTCAAATATTGTAACAAATGACTGTAAGCCTTTATTTTATCAAAAAAATTAATATTATTTCAATTTTCAAAATAAATAAAGGAAAATTACTAAAATATTGATATTATAGAGCATTAATTTCTTTCATATTTGATGGTTTAGGCTATTGTGATTATTTTCATCCAACTCAAATTTCAAAATCAATACCTTCCTATTATTTATGCCATGATAGATAAAAAAAAAATCCATCTTTTGAATGAAAAAATAATTTGAATGGGTTCATGCTAAGACATTTAGGAAAATAATTATTATGGATTGCACTTATAATTTATGAAATTCACAAATTTGATTACAACCTAATTCTACATTTGAAACTAGCCAACAAGATCACCCATACTATGTTAATTTTCAATACCCATAATTTTAAACTTATAAATAATACATCTCTAGAATATGATGGCTTATTCCATAACACTTAAAACTACACTAGTGGGGGACATATTTGTTTATTTTATTAGGTAAAAGACCTAGTTTTAAAGGGACTATAAACCATAATTAAACATTATTTTAAAAAGAGTATCGAGCCCCAAGGGCGAAAATAACAAAAAAAACTACAACTAGCTAATTATCCCCATGGGAGGAAAAATATTAGACAAAAATAAAATAGAGTAGTTCAAGAGGAAGGTCCCTCTAATGGATCCTTATCTTCTTCAGTCTTCTTCTCTAGTTCACCATGATTTTAATTTGAAACTTTATCCCTTTTTATTTTACAAGGTCTTTAAGTGTCATATCTAGGTAGGATCATCCATGGTCTTTTTAGCACCTATTCATATACTGGAATCCTCTTGATGGGAGTAGTGTTTGGGATATTAAGAGGAGGTGTCTCCACCACTATTAAGTGTTCTTTCTTGGTTGTCATATCCACCTTAATATAATGGGTGAAGTATTGGACCTTTTTGTTGACTTGTTTTTTCAAGGTATTGCATTCTTGTTTAACTCCCACCATATTCATCCCAACTTTATGCAAATTATTGTTGAAAAGTTATAAATATTATTTATTATGTTTTATGTCCTCTATCAAGTGAAATTTACCTTTCTCAACTACCTCCCCATATGTACCCTCATCTATAAGGATTAGTTTGAGTTTATGGATAATTAGTTTTAGAGGGGGCTCATTAGTAGAGATTTTGGATAAAGGGCTAGCCTGGGGCATACTGGCTAATGGCTAGTAGGATATATGGGTAGGTTATTCCTTAGGAGATTAATCCTCAATGTAATACCCCACTAGAGGAACCTCCCTACCCTACAGGGTTGGCCATGATTCACTATGAGCAAGATGAGACCTTGGTGCAATATAGAGTTGGCATCATTAATCTTTTAGGGTGAGAGAGGTGCTCTCCAAAGACTTGAGAAGATGAAAAGGGAGACTAATTTTATACCCCTAAAATTATTTTAAAAATAAAAAGTGATGAGATAAAATTAATGTATTTCATAACTTGAAGGCACACCTTAGGATTGACATGGGTTGTTGGCATAGGGGAATCCTTTTTAGTCTATTTTGACAAAATCATTAATGTAGAATAACCTATAAAGTAGATATTAATTTTTTGATTGGTCCTTGTGTGCCTTAACTCCATCACACAACATATCTATGACCTATTTTATAAACTCTTATATGACCAATATTTTAACACCTCTCATATTCACCACTCTCTTATTCTAACTGGTGACAAAATCCCTTGAAACACCTATGTTATGCTTGGTTATCCTCAGCATTAATTCAATAAGCCCCCCTATTATATATTCTTCCACACTTTATTATTGCCTTAGAATTTAGAATAAGAGATTTTTTCCAAATGATCCCTATCACCCCCCATTACCATAGTGCCTATCAAATCAAGTATGTAATTTAGCAAGTTGTAAAAGTACTTTATTGTAATAGTTAAACAAATTCTTAAGAGGCACGCCTCTTCCAACCTTGTACAATAAATTCACCTTGTGTTTTCATAATGATATATCTTAGAATTTTGAATCCCTCTCTTAATGAGAGGTGTTTGCACATGTGGCTACCCAATCATCCTATCTTGATGTCTTTTATTTACTAATGGATGATGAAATGATTTTACGGACATGGTATCTTGTATGCCAATTGGTTAAAAGAGGGAAGCCTACTCCTATATTATCAATAAGATCTATCACCTTGTTCCCTTCTCGATAATTGTGGATAATGTGTAATTATTTCATCCCCCTCAAATTATAGTTAACATCATCAATTATAGATTTTATTAAATGGGAGGGGGTTATTTTGCCTTCAAAGGATTTAGGATATTGAGGGAGTCCTCCTCCACAACAATTATTTCCATCTTAAGGCTGGAGGAAAGTTGGATGCCCTATAAAGCCACCTTAGCTTTAGCTACATGATTAGTTTGAGTTCCCAAAGGGCCTGTGCAGGTGGAAATCAACATCCCCATCAAATATCTTATGGCTCCTCCCCCACCTACAGGTCTTGAATTTCATTTTTAGGATCCATCAAAGTTTAATTTAACCAAACCTTTAGTTGGGGTCTTCCATCTCATGTGTTTATGATTTATATCTTTGGATGGAGATCTTATTCTCTGAATCACATCCTACATGTTAAAGATTAGTTGTGTTGAGGTTGGTCATAGATTTTTGTCCATGGTTGGGAAGTATTTCCAATTCTCAATGATGGCACAACATAGTTAGAGAAAAAACCCTTTAGAATTATTGTTTTTATTTGAGAAGATACAATCATTGGAAGCTTTCAAAACACTCCGAAACTAATGTGGGAGAGTCAAATTCCATAAAAAATCTAGGGAAGGGATGTTCCAGAGTGATTTCCATTGTTTAATGAAATCAAAAACATTATCGGGTTTAACACATTAAATATTGTATTTATTTAGTATCCAATTAAATAATATTTTCCTAAATGGACAATTTAGAAATAGATGATAAATTGAATCCTCAACTTTGTTGCATAATTGACATATGTTGATGGCTATCAATTCTCTTTTTACCAGGTTATCCACTATTAGGACCTTATCTTGGGATGCTAGCCAAAAGAAAAAGTTTACCTTAGGGGTCAAGTGTTTTATCCATAAATCTTTCCAATAATTCCACTCAATTTTTGGGTTTAAATCAATGGCATGTCCTAAGGACACTAAGTACATACCCCTATCTTCAATTGCCCATAGAAAATGATCTTCTTTAGGGAATAATGGGACGTGAATTTATCTAATGGAGGATTTAATAGTATTAATCACCTACACTTCTTTAGCTATGTATCCTTTTTATGGAAGGAATTTCCAACTCTTTATACTTTTGTGCTCAACCCATTAGTCTTTAACTTTTAAACCCCATCTTTGTTTGAAGACTACATATCAGTTGGCTCAAGTTTGTTGTGAGGAGAGTGGGGTGGTGGACATACAGACATCTTCTTAGAAGTCATTTTTTCTCTATCCCTAATTTACTATTTTATTCCTTTTATAATAAGGTCCTTATAATTATTGATGGCTTTCCATAAGGCAGATCCATCCTCTAGACATTCTTCCCATAGGAAACTATCTACTTCATGTCCTTCTAAGTATTTAGCCTTAACAATCCATGCCCATTATTTGTATTCTTTCATAAGTCTCCATCTCATTTTTATAGTAGGGCCCTATTCATGTAATTTATGCTTATAAGGCCCAGTCCTCCATTTATTTTAGGAAGGCAAGCTCTTTCCCAAGAGACAAGGTGGAATCTAATTCAATCCTCAATTCCCCTCCATAAGAAATTCTTTTGGATTTGTTCTATTTTATCTTATACCCTAGTGGGTATTTAGAATATGAGCATTAGGTACACAAGGATACTCTAGATCAAGGCTTTGAGAACCTATAATTTTCCTAATTGAGTGAGGAGGTGCCCCATCCTGTAAGCTTCCTTTGGATTCTATCAATGAGGAGGTTCCATAGTTCAAAACCCATTTTACATTCAAATAATGGAATGCCAAAATAAATTGATGGAAGTTTACTCACCTAAAATTCTAAGATTCTTGTGATTATTTTATGTAGGATGAATAGGGTGTTAATGAAGAATATAGATCTTTTAAAAAATTAATACACTAGTTCAAGATAGCTTCATATCTTTTAAAGATAGATTTCATCTATTTATCTTCCTCCATAGAGGCTTCCCCTAAAATGACTATGTCATCTACAAACTTTTCATGGGTGATAAGCTCTATATTGAGTGCCATTGAGATGCATTTGTTAGGCCTTATGTGTGGTCTTTTAGTAAGCTCCTTTTTAGAGTTTTTATAATAATGATGAATAGGTATGGGGAGAGATGGTCTCCCTGTATTATTCCTTTAGAGGTTAATAAGAACCCTTTTGGTACCCCATTCATGATTATAGAGAATTTAAGTGTAGCTATGAAATTCTAGATAATTTTCCTTAGGTCCTGATTGAATCCCAACTTTTCCAAAATCATCATTAGAAAGTTCTAGGAGATTTGGTTGTATGCTTTATTCATGTCCAATTTAACAAAAATTCCTCACCTTGGGGACTTGGATATGGAATAGATGGATTCATGCACCAATACAATCCTATTTTTTATCTATCTTCCATCCATAAATGCTCCATGTTATTCCATAATGACTTTATCCTAGAGATGTTGCATTCACTTTATCAAGATAATTAAATAAATTTTGTAAGTGGTATTGCAAAGACTAATAGGGTAGAATTCCTATAGGTTATTCAATGTTAGATTTTTTAGAATCAAAACTAGGAAGGTGATATTCATTTTTATAAGAATGGTTTTGGATTGAAATAATTCCTTGGTTGATACCTTGACCTCAATGTAAACTATATCCCAAAGTGTTTGGAAGAAAAAGGGTGGGAAATCATCAAGTCCTAGGGCTTTGAGACCTTCCATCATAAACACCACATTTTTTTACCTCCTCCTTATATGGGACTTTAGTAAGGGAAGCATTATTAGTGTTAAATATAACTCTTTCAAAGTTTTTCAATGTGTTTTATAGTAGATGTTCATCAGGGGGGTCTTCTTCCTTGAGGAGATTTTTGAAGAAATTGGTAGTATGGTGGGATATTTAATCATCTTATTTTCTAAAATTCCCATTATTCATTTACAACTAAGTTATTTTATTCATCTTTCTTTATCTAATCATTCAGTGATGAAATAACTTGGTGTTCCTATCCTCCCTCCTTTAGCCAAGTGCACCTAGAGTTTTTTCTCCAATATGTTTCTTCTTTTGACTTAGGTTGTGAAATTGGCACATAATTTTTTTTCCTTTCATAATTTTGCTTGTTATTACCTTATAGAGATGAGATTTCCTTGATTTCCATTAATTCCACCTCCAGTGCCCTTTTTTGAAAGAAGATATCCCCATATACCTCTTTATTCCAAATTTTTATCTTTACCTTGAGAAAACTTAGTTTTTTTTAGGAAGAAACATGTCTGAGCCTGAGAATGGTTCTTTCCACCATTATTTTAAGGAATCAACTAGGTTTGGGTGATGGAGCCACATACATTCAAATCTGAAGGAACTACATTTTGGTTTTGATATTTTATCACCTTCAAAAATTAATGGATTGTGATTTGATCCAATTTTAGGTAGTGAAGAGAGTCTGCTAGAGAGTTGGGTGTCCTAGTTTAGAGATACCATAACTTTATCAATGTAGACTTAGATCTTATTGTCACCTAGTATTCTATTTGATCATGTGAATGGGTTTCCATTTAGGTCCACATCCACAAGCCCTGCTCTTATAGTGAAGTCATTAAAATCCATCATGATTTTTATGAGATATATATAGCCCCATATTTTATCCTTTGGAGTAAGAGGGGTATTAAAGTCCCTAGCTATGATCTAGTTCCATATTTCACAGGTCCTTTAGAAGGACAAAAAACCTTTCCATAAATTTTTATGGTAGTTTTGATGTTTGGGGCATAAATATTAGAGAGGATCCATTCTTCATTGTTGTCTAAATCTCTAAAGATAACATATTTCTGGTCATTAGTCTTTTAGAGTAGGTTTCCTTGAAGGTAATCCAAGTTCCAAAAATTTTCAAGACCCTAGAGGTGCCTTTAGAATTCGATGCTAAAACTTGAGCTTTTCTCTATATTTTATCAGCACATGATATTAAAACTATTTTATACATTTTAGTATCTTAGATTAGAAAAATTTTAGGGTCGACTCTTTTTTTAAGGTTAAAAAGGGTCCATTTCTTGGGGTTGTTTAATCCCCTGACATTCCATGTTAGGATTTTTATTTCTTATCCTAATTTTGAGGGTTTGTTGGGAACCCTTAACAATTTACTTTGCCATTTTGATATTCTTTGTGACCATTATGGGTGACCTACCCTCTAGTTTTGGGGTGACTCCAATATTAGTTTATATTAGTGGGGGACATATTGTTTAAATACTTGATAATAATTTATTATTTAATTATGATTGAATGTGATGAATTATTATGATCTAATTAGTTTTAGATTGATACTCACATTAATCATTTAAGAGAATTAAATAACTTATTAATGTTTTTGATCCATTTAATGTAATTATTTATCTATTTATAGTAACAAGTTGTAATTGACATATGTGGATAGTTTTAGAAATCATAAGTATCACTAAGCTGAAATGCTCATACAGTTTACAATGGAAATAATATAGCTCAAATGGATCAGATTTTGCCTATTTATTCTCATTTTTTTATTTGTGATAGTTTATCTTCATATTTTGTCTTGGATTGATATAAGATTATTTTATCTTATCATTTTGTCTCAACCTTAATTATATATCTAATCCTATACAATGTCATTGAATGCAAAACACTACCACTTTGGCATGAAAATAATCATAGTGATTAGTATTTTTCCTTTCAGTACAAACGTTTGAATTTGTATCATCATATATTATATTCATAATGGTTATAACTTTTATGTTTGTATCAACATCATTTGGTTCACATGAACACCTACCTTGGTTATTTCAAAAAACCACATAAGCTTGATAACCTTAACTAAGGTTTGCATTGATAACATTCATAATGTTGTGATTTAATATTATAACCTTGATATAAGTTGGTACAATAGTATGGTTATCATCAAGCATATTAATTTCAAGTATATTATTTAGTAATACTTTGGAAAATAGTTTGATTAAATTGGTATTAAGTGACATGAAGTGATAATATGTTAAGATATGACTTAATTGATTTGAAAAAATTGAATTAATTTCAAATATATGGTAGATATTTATATTTACTTGACATGTCCTTTCCTTATATATATAGCATGGATAAAATTAGTGGGAAGGTGATTAAAGATATAAGGATGTGGTTTTACTAATTTAATAATTTATAAATCATATGATATTTATTTGTAAATATGTCTAGACATATTTGGTGGTGACTTTAAGTCATAACTATCCTATAAAATTTTATGAAGCTTACCAATTTTAGTGGACATGTCTTAGTTTAGAACCTCTGGATGGAATCCAAGATTAATATGGTTAGTTATTTTTCTTTCACCATTTAAAATCAAACTCTAGGGTGAAAGCTAAAATTTACAAATTTATTTTTTAAAGATGTAAACAATGATTAGAAAGATCAAGCCCATGGATTTAAATATATAATTTATTAGGAAGTTCATCAGCTATAGGTATGTTTTAATATTGTTTAGTTTGAACATATATGCAAGATAATATTGAAAAAAATCATGCATACTTTGTATCAATTGAAGAATTTTCTTGAGATTTTATTTTTCTTGCTATAAGTCTCTTAATAATTTTTTTGAATGGGATTAAAAATCTTGAGAAGTTAAAGAGAAAATTTTAGTTTATGTATTATCTAAAATATCTTCTAAGAAGTATTTGTTCTATTTAGTTATTCTTTAGTGGTTTCATACAATGGGTTTAAATGGATTTTTATCCTAAATAAAAAATGAATAATTTGTATGACTTTAATATTTTGAGTTTTAGGTTATAGTTTTTTGTTATAGAAGAAAGCATATGAACCTACAATGTATGAATCTACAATATTTGTCAATATTTAATAGTTTTAGGATCTTTCATATTCAGATGTGTGCATACAAACTTTATTGTTATTTATAAGCTATTTTGATTTAAAAATCAAAAATGTTTTTGGGTTCTCTTATCATGTTGGTTATTTTGCATACCATGGATCTTATCATGACACATGCAATAAATGTTTCTTATGAGAGTATAGAGAAATGGATTTTCAATATTTTTGGTTTACATTCAATTTTGGGTTTTATTCATGTAATTCCAAGCTCCAATTTTAAATCATTATGGTTTGTTAAATGTAAAGTTTCAATTTTTATTTGAATAAATAATAATATATAGTCAAGTATAAACTTTGAGTAAATGTCAACTAATTTAACTTCATCTATTCAACCTATTTTGGCATTCAAAGAAGTTATATGAAAATAATTTTAATAGTTTTTGGTTCATTATATTTCTCATTTGGTATTTTAGTGAAACATTCATATTGTTTAAATATAGATTGCATTCAAATTAATACATGAATGTATACAAATCCCTTATTACTTTTGAAATTTATTTAAAACATTATATGAGTCAAGCTTGCATGGTATTAGAGTTTAAAGTTTGAAAATAAATCAAATTAGAAAATGAAAAGATCAATGTACATGATATTGTTACTTGTAGCTAGGGAAAATAAATATATATGGTAATTCTCATTCATACTCACATTCATTTATCATTCAATGAATATTTTAAGTTTTCACAAAAGAGTTATCAGATGATTTTATTTGAATTATTTCTATAAAAAAAATTCTTTCCTTGATTCATTTATTTTAGTCTCATAAAACCTATGGAATATTTGGTTATTTCAAAATAAATAGGAATAAAATTCAATAATTCTAAGGTTTAAATTTTTTGAGGGAAATTATTGTGTTGAAAAGGTAGGTAGTGTTCTTTTTTGTTGACTGGTTCATGAAAGTTGTCCATTTTTTGAAAACTCAATATTGTTTTAGGATAATATGTTAAATAAAGAATTATGTTTATGAATGATTAATTTCAAAACTCATAAAAAACATTTTATTCAAAATGAATTTTATCATTTTGAGGCCCTAAGTCTTCATCACAAAATCAAAATTTGCATTTTGATTAGTTTATTTCAAATTGAGATAAGTAATAGTGTGATAATTTTGAAAGATGAAAGTTAAAGAATTTTTTTGAGATGAAACATTAATTTTAAAAATGGATAAATCATTATACATATTCATATTAATAATTTAATTACATATAAAATTGTTGGTTATTAAATAATATTTTATAAACAAGTAAAAAGGCCCCACTTGTTAAAGGTCTTGTTTGGTATTTATTTTAAATATATCATTTCTTGAGTCTCATAGACTTATTATTTAATAAACGTCACATTATGATCTTCATAAAGTTATAAAATACTTAAATATAAGTGGTTATATTTTATTTTATATTCAATTGACTTTGTGATTATATTTATGAACTAAGAGTTAGTTTTAACTTAAATTAAAACTACCTCAAATGAAGAAGTTATATAAGGAGACTTGAAAGACATTATAAGTGTTGACCACATTTGACCCTTTAGGTCAAATTAGGACCCCTATAGGAAAAAAAATCATCTTTATAGGTTTATTAGGGGTTTAAAGTTATGTCATGAGGCATATTATAGGTTAATTGATGTCATTTAATGTTATATTATCCATGTTCCTTAATCATTTTAATTCTTTTAATCCTAGTAGTTATTTTGAGGTTGAAAAAAGAGCATTTAATGAATTTTATGGATTCCTTAGGAATGTTTAAGGTTAAAAAATATTATGTCACATTACATGTGTCCTAATATGCCTTATTCAATCATTCCTAACTAAAAAGTGGTAGGTTATTCAAAAAAAGGTAGTTTTCTTGAAAAAAAATAGGAGTTTTATTGAGTTGTATAGACTTATATAGTTGGGGAAATTTTATGAGTTTCAATTGGTATTTAAAAAATAATAATTTAGTGATAATTTTTATTATAAAGTAGAAAAAATTAATAAAATTTCTTATCTCTCCTTCCACTAGACTTGGCAAGCAAAAGTAGTCTTAAAGTTTGTATAGTCAGCATGAGAGGTTTTAGAAAAAATGATATTGGGGGTGTATTATAAAATTATTAATATTAAATTTTATGTTTTTTTTTTAATATTAATTATTTCATATGTTTTATTAACCATTCCTAATAAGTTAGACTATCTACTTTGCCTACTAAGGTATGCACCCTATAGGTTTTGCTTTGGGTTGGGAATTTATGTACAAACCAATTGGTCATGTGGTTTCCAGATGATTTTTAATATATAATATTATGTTAAACATGAATATTTTTGTTTAAAATTTTTTATATAAGCCAAGTAGCTCAGATTGTAAGTGAAGACACTTTTTTGTGTTATAGGTGGGTTTCTTCCATTCTTAAGATTTTCATACTTTGGAAGTGGTTTTAAGAGGTGAAAATAAGTTAATTATAATGTTTAAAATTATATTTTTGTATTTTTTCATTTATACCCTCATTATCCAAAGAATCTTCATGGTTTTCAGTCATACACTATACATACACATAGTCTGCCATTAAAATATGCACCTACAGGTGCTCATATGGAGGAATTCATGTTGAAAATGTGGTAGTGACACATATTTTAGATCCTTTATAATGTTATTGGTGAGTTTTAAATTATTTATATAAGACTTTAAATCATAATAATTCAAAAATAATGTATACTACCTAGAACTCACATTTGTTGCTTGTACACATAACAATGTTTACACACTTGTTTGCAAAAGAGAATAAAGGTTTTGAAATGATTTTCAAAGTCTTCATGATGGTAAGAACCCATGTGTATAATTTTATAAATGCCTAGGTATATTCATGATTCAAATTCAACACTCACTACCTATTATCCTACATTAATGCCTACACATGAAGATAATCACCTACATGTGGTGAAAATAGAGGATTAAGGTACTCAATGGAGGGTTAAGGTATGTAATGAAACTTTTCTTGGAGTTATACTCTATTAAATATATCATTAAACACATATTTGAAATTTTTAATACATAAAAAATAGTAAAAACCATGTTAAATGGTCAATTAACTGTGTTCAAGACTATTTTCCCAAAAATGTAAAATAGAGCACCTAGAGGTTTTGTATATGTCATGTGAGAGAGTTTCACAAGGTTTTTAGGAATTTAGGTATTTAAGTATCAATTACTCTAAATATTAGGAGTACTATAAAAAAATTGAGATATTATTAGTGGGTATTTGTTTTTAGATGGGCCAAATTTGCATATTATGCATTATTTCTAGTCAGTATTCTCTATAGGATGAGTTACAATGAGACGTTCACCCAAATTGTAAACTGGACCTTTCCACTATATTTGAATGATTAAAAATGAGTAAAAGGATTAATTTAACATGATATATCATAAAATAGTTACATATACTATATTTTACCACCCATGTACACCTATATGTGTCTTAAACTTCAAAGCATAGACCTACAACTAGCTGAGTATTGCAGTGAACCTGATTAAGGTGAATTTGAAGGGTAATAAGCCTATAAACAGAAGAACCTACTATGAAAGGTTTTTTAGAGTTTTTATATAATCTAAAAAATATAATAACATGTTTTGATATATAAAATATACACCTATAGGTCCCTTTTCCTTAGGAAGTCAACCACTATTAACTATTATAGGTAGTGAGTAAGAAGTACTTTTAATGATGATAATGATAACCAAAGAGAAAAAATAGGTTAAAATCATTTTTAAATGATTATGGAGACTTCAAAAAGGGTTTTCAATCATTTAATTCAATACTTAAACATGCATATACACCTATAGGCATCACTCCAAGATAAAGAACATAGTCAACTATAATGGTGGAGGACAGTGAGTAAGGGTTGGTACTATTAAATATGAAAATGCATGGTATATGTGAATTAAAGTACTGGTATATCATTAAAGGATATAATTATTAACTTTTATCCATGTAAGAAACTCTATATATGTAAAATTTAGCTATAGGTAGGATCAATGCAAAAATAGGGTCAATTCACTAATCAAGCCTAACCAAGTAAGGACATATTTTTAGGTACAAACATGGGTCACAAGAGTTATAAAGTATTTGGAATGTTACCATCATGGTGGAAAACATCCCAAAGACCTCATGGTATTATGACAAGTAGAGAGAGGTATTAAATCATTCATACTCATTCCACATGTGAAATTTTTATACACAGTCCATTTTGCATAGGCCTGCCTTTGAATTTGATGAGGTTTGAAGGTCAAATCACATGATTAAACATTTATTTTTTGTGTGAGAGGTCCTCACCATTTTTATAATTCCATCCAATATCCATTTTATCTAGTATAATAGGGGAAGTGACCAAGTATATCATGTTGGTATGGATGTATTACCACTCCACATACCTCTCCTCAAGGTCCAAAAAAAATTGGGTTAAATTTATCACCTCCTTTCTTCAAGCCTACCAGCCTATGCACAAGGGAAAGTACCCTCTATTTTGTCTCAAATAGAGGGTACTTTCCCTTTTACATAGGCTAGTAGGATTGAATAATGGAGGTGATAAGGTGAACCTAAATTTGTTTTGACCTTGAGGAGAGGTATGTGGAGTTGTAATACATCCATACCAACATTATAGACTAATCTTGCAAGAGAGAAACTAAATGTGATACTCAAAAACCCCAAGGTTGTAGTCAAGCCCATTGGGCAAGGTTTTGACATAAATCCAAATATAAAATCAATTTAAATTATAGTATGGAGTGATAATTATTAAATATAGAGGAATGCTTATGGGCTCACTATAGATGTGCTTGAGATATTAGTATGCAAGTAAATCCATCAAAAGTCATTTTGAGCTCTAAGGTATAGTCAGGCATATTAGGCAAGGTTCAAGCCTAAGGCCAAATGGGAAGTCACTTACAATTATATGATGAGATATGATTTATATACTATTGGATAATATTTTTAGTGTCATAATAGACATTTTCAAATTCTTAGAATGTAGGTAGGTCATAAGTAAATTCATTTTTGGCCCAAAAATAACTTAGACTTGTGCAAAATGTGAAATCAAGCTCGATAGGAGAAGTTTGGAATCTCACACCTATTTTGATGCTATGCATGGGAATATAAGAAGTTTATAGATGTTCATGAGGGTCATAAACTATTCATTTGTGAAAATTTTTGGTAGTTTCAATGTCCCATCTTTATGAATGAACTTTAAGAGGTCAAGATAGGTTAAAACCCTTACAAACCCTTACTAGTGACTAGTTTGGGAAGATTAAGATATAAATATACTATAATGGACCAATATTAATATGAAAAAGATTAGAACTTGTAGAATACTCTCTCAGGATCCTCCCCACCCTTTTTATCTATATGGAATTGTATGAACAAGGTATAAAATAGAGTACTTTTGAATATTTTGTGTTTTTCAGGTTCTCAAAGGAGTCTAAGGATGAAATAAATTATTGGAGGAATATATATACATTTTTAACTCCATATTGACATTTAATTATTTTAAAATACTCATAAGTGTTCAAAAAAATAAATTCAACTCATCCAATTAAAATTGGCATAGTGACCAATCTAGTGAGTAGTGTGAAAAATCCATGTGCAAGTGATTTTAAGGTCTGACTAATGCATCTAATGCCATTGAGAGTCTTGATATGTGTCATTAACTCCATCCCATATATTTTAATGGAAAATTTATTCCTTTTTGGAGGCCAAGTGTGTAGGGTGCATGAAGGAAGAGTTTTTAGACTATAGATGATGATGGCTCATTCCTAAATGATTCCAAATGACCAAGCCTAAAACCAATACATGGAGAGTCATTTATTAAATACTTACCATTATTTACAATCATTATAACTATCCTTAATCATTTTTTAGATGTTCAAATAGGTTTAAATCATGAAGGCAATTTTTTGAGCTAGAATGAGGAGTTTCATGCCACTCTTCATGAGTTTTATGACTTGGATAGACACTTGTGATTTATAACCTTGCATGGTTCATCCCACATAATCTTCTCATTCATAATTAACTCCTTTTCTCATCTTAAAAATTTTCCTTGTGACCCTTGGATGTTTCTCTTCTCTCTCTCAAGTTCTATAATAACTAGCCATTTTGGCCATTATAATTTATGCTCCACCTAAGTATGAAAAATCCCTACTCATGTTCATATCATTTTATCAATAAGACAATTAATTTTTAACTATTCATGACTATTCATAGTGTGTTTTACTTATATTTTGGATCTTTCTTAGTGAAAACTATGGATTCCTTATCATGTTATCTCATTATTTTATCTTATTTATAGTTGGAAAGCTTCTTCTTGTAGGGAATGTGAAGTATTCTAGGAAGTGTTAAGGTTGAGTGAGTTAGTCTATTCACTAGTTCCATTCAAGGCCTCTTGTCTATTCATCCTATCCTAATCATAATCATCCATAACTTCATGATGTAATATTAATGTGAGAAGATGTAGATTGGAAAAGTGTATGGTTTGTTAGTCTCTTGGTTTCATGTGTAACATGCTACTATTTGGAAGTCATCAACTTATTTTGTGTATCACATCCCTTAGGATAGTGTGTTTTCATTTTTTTCTCTCCCTTCACCCTCCCTAAATTTTAGGTGTAGTTGCGAAACAAAGTGGTACATCAAGGTAGGTATCCCTATGTAGAGATTCACCTCATATTTAGGATACCCACAAGCCTAGAGGTGTTTTCATTATGCCACTTGGATGAGGAGAGATATTAATCTCATAAAATGGTGAAAATATAAATGACAAAAAAAAAATTACATGCCCTATGGGACTCTTAGTCTAAGAGGTTGAAATATTTTTGGTGTTGTCTTTCAACAATCAACCTTTGAAGGCATCTATCCAAGCATCAATAGTAACTCCAAAGTTACATCAGCTGGTCAAGCAACATAGTTATTCCTTTTGAATATTATTGATGATAATTCCTTGTGTTCCTTTTTCCTAATGAATTTTCATGGCTGACCTTGGTGTTGAGTACTATTTTACACAAGTTGGTGAGACATTTAAATCTTATAGATTTCCCTATCAACAAGAACAAGTTATTAATCATCCTTATCATGATCCTTACCAACTTCACTATGATCATCATAAGTGCCAATAAAACCCTTATTAGTCTTTTAATGAAATGTATCAGACCTACAATCAGCCTCTTTAATATCTTGCTTCTCCTAGTCAACTTGTCACTTCTCAAGTCAATACATTTCCACTTTCAAGAAAACACTTTTGGGATATGATAAGTACATGTTGGACCTTGAAACACAAATGGGATATAGCCTAGAATTTCCTATTAATATTATTCATAAGGTGAGAGATGCATTAGAGTTGGGTAAAAGAGAGTGGGCACCTATTGAGAGTGTCAATTAGCAAAGGCTCACAAGTGAGATGTTAGATATGAGTGGCTTAGTTTCATCCTTAGAGGATAAGCTAAGAACTCATGAAAGGAAAACTCACAAAACCTATCATCCTTCATATCAACTTCCCCAAGATTTCTATTAGTCCTAGTTGACCCTATTTATGAGCTGAATCAAGCTTACCAAAGTCATCATTTTCCACATTAGTTGGAAGAGAGAGTTAAAATGTGAAACCTTATTTTTGAAGCTAATATTGATAGGTAGATTGAGTTATAAAATATGAAAATGAATCAATCCATGTTAAAATAAAATGAATTGGAATTAAAGCCCTCATTTCCCTCTCTCATCCTATCCCCACCTCAAGAAAAGACCTCTAGATATTATTTTCCAAGTTAGAGACAAGGTGGAGAATCTAAGCCTAAGGAGATCCCAAGTTTCTTGAATACTCCATACAGTCCTCAAGTTGCATCACCACCTCAATAAAAATATTATAATCCTAACATCCTAAATTGGAGTAAAATAGTGGAATCATGGGGAAAGAATGAGGATAAAAGCATTGATAAGGAGTGTGAAGTTGAGAATGAGCTTGATCCTTTACAAGTCCCTCTCATCCTTCCTCAAGAGACTTCTTGTGTTCCATGTTAGCACACTTGTACTCCTTATCCTCATGATTATTTCCATGAAATTCAAGAATTTTTTTCCAAGAGAACCTAGCCAAGTAAATTGAAGAGTTAGAATCAAATATGAAATTGTTAAGTTAAGGTGTGATGGAAGGTTTAGATACAAAAGAGTATCCTATGCCTAAACACACCCCATCTAACCTTCCTCAAGAGAATGCTCGATCAAAATTATATTGAAATGAAGTTATTTTCAAATGGAAGGAAGAAAACCAAGCCATTTTATCCTAATTTCTACCTCCCCTTCCTCAAGTGCTTCCAAAAGAATCCCCTACTTTTCACTCTCAATCTAATTTTGAGTTATATGTGCCACCTCCACCAACTAGTTCATCTTGTCCTCACCCCATCACATTTTTACTTGATGGAATTATGGTATGGGATCTTGAAGAGGAGTAGTTTGTTGATAAAAACTTAGAAATATTTCTTGAAGAAAATCTATCTCCTTGGAAGCCTCATTGGACTAAGTCACATGACTTCAAGATACCTAGTCTTGGAATCCCAAAGAAGGAGATGGAAGATCTTGCAGCCATTGAGAATAAAATTTAGGTAAGGATATTTGAGATTTAACTTAAGATCCCTCAAGAGGTCCTAAATGATGAAGAAAAGGTGGTATCTTATGTGGAAAATCCTGATTGGGTTGATATGCAAAAATGTCTTCCTTTTGCCAAAGAGGAAGAAATAGTCCATGGTTCTTCCATCACTATGAAAGATATCATGTATGGGAAAGAAAAAGTTCCTAATTAGACTTGGGATGACTTGTTTTTAGTCATTAGATTATTTTATACTACTCTTCAAGGATGACACGATCTAGTAAAAAATGGAGAAGGTGGCCTTGGTACTCAAGTGAGTATGTAAAGGAAAAGCAACCTTTTAAATATATCCTTCCAAGAGGCATATGCATTCCATGATGATATTTTTTAAGTCATAAAAATTAGATATCATACTCTCAATCAACTGGGAGAAACAAATAAGCTCTTCAATGATGAAATAAGCTCCTATTGTCCTAAATGTTGTAAGTAACAAGAAACCAATCCTCTTGAAGCCATGCCTTCCAAGAAGATATTAGTTGATCATGAGATGAAGAGTGGGAATAATTATGAGGTAAGTGTAAAATTTCAAGAATAATATGTCTACATTGGAGACCTATTTGAAGATGATCTACTTGAAAGTAGATCAAATGAAGTGCTAAGGAATAGGTCTAACCTACAAAGCATCCAATTCAAGAAGAAACATGCTTGGCACCATGGTTCATCTCATAAAGAATAATATTAAATAATATTTCATTTTGATCCCAAAAATGAGGTATGGTTAGCTTCTAGTTGTGTATAGTTGTTTGTTCCCTATTTTTCTTAAGTGTTTTGAGCACATGTGTGTTTCTTGTTAGTTTATTTTCCTTGTTTTGTGTGTGTCCTTTGCTTTGTGTGGTTGAGGTAGTCAAGTGGTCTTTTATTGATTAAATATTGTTTTCAAGGTAATTTTTTTGTCTTATACTCCAAATTAATCCCTAAGCCCGATGGATTGTTAAGGTTACTAGTCTAGTTAGTATAGCAGACATACTACCCCTATGAGTCACTAATTTATTGACCAAATTGACCCTATAATTCAAAACCCTATATAGGTTTATTATGGGTCTAATTTTGTGTCATGAGGTTCATTTTAGGTTAATTTGTGTAATTCAATGTTATATTAGCCATGGTACTTAGCCATTTTAATTATTTGTCTTAAGAGTCATTTTCAGGTCAAAAAAGGAGAATTTAATGACTTTTATAGATTCATTGGGAATTTTTAAGGTTCCAAAAGGTTATTTCACATGAAATGTGTCCCAATATTCCTTATTCAACTGTTCCTAGCTAAAAAGTGGTAGGTTATTCAGAAAAAGAGGAGTTTTCTTAAGTTGTATAGAATTATACAAAATTATAGATCTAGGGACATTTAAATATTTTACCCTTTGTCTTCAAAACACTTAAGTGATTATTTTGATCAAAAAATCAAAATAATGAAGAAAACGACTTATCTTTCCTTCCACTAGGCTTGGCAAGCAAAAGCAGTCTTTAGGTTTGTACTTGGTATGGTCAGCATGAGAGATTTCAAGAAAAATTTTCTAGGGGATTTATTATACACTAATTTATATTAAATTTTATGTTTGGTTGTATAGTAATTTTTTCATTTGTTTTATGAACTATTCCTAAGAAGTTAGACTATCTAGTTTGCCTACTAATCTATGTACCCTATAGGTTTTGCTTTGCTTTGGTAATTTATGTATAAACCAATTGGTCATGTGGTTTCCAGATGATTTTTAATATATCCACTCATATTTTCCATTGTTGGTTTTGTATTGAGAAGTTTTTATATAAGCCAAGTAGCTCAGATTGTAAGTGAAGACACTTTTCTGTGTTACGGACAAGTTTCTTCCATTCTCAAGACTATCATGCTTTGGCAATCGTTCCAAGAGGTGAAAATAAGTTAATTATAATGTTTAAAATTTTATATTGGTATATTTTAATTTATATCCTCATTATTCAAATCATATTCATGGTTTTCAATCATACACTACACATACACACAGTTTGCCATTGAAATGTGCACCTACAAGTGCTCATATGGAGGAATTCATATTGAAAATGAGGTAGTGACACATATTTTAGATAATTTATAATGTGATGGGTGTATTTTAAATTATTTATATAAGCATTTAACTAATAAGAAGTTAGAAACAATGAATATTCCCCAAAAATCACATTTGTTACTTGTACACATAACAATGTTTACGTATAGGTGTTTACAAGAGAAAATCAAGTTAGAATAAAGGTTTTGAAATGATTTTAAAATTATTCATGATGATAATCACAAATTTTGATAATTATGGAAAGTAATATGTCTATTCATGAGTCAAATTCAACACTCACTACCTATTATCCTATATTACTACTTGCACATGAAGATAATCACCTACAGGTGGTGAAAATAAAGGACTGAGGTACTCAATAGAGGGTTAAGGATTGTAATGAAACTTTTATTGGAGTCATAGTGTGTTAAGTATATAATGAAACACATATGTGAAATTTTTAATGGACAAAATAGAGTGAACACCATGCTAAAGGGTCAATTGATTATGTTCAGGATTGTTTTCCCAAAAATGTAAAACATAACACCTAGAGGTTTTGTAGATGTCATATGAGATAATTTCACAAGGTTTTGAGTAATTTAGGTTATCAATGATTATATAATATAAATAGGAGGAGTAATATTAAATTTTTTGAGATAGTATGATCAGTGGAGAGTGGATTTTAGTTGGGCCAAAGTTGTATATTTATGCACTATTTTCAGTCAATGTTCTCTACATGATGTGAGTTATAATGAGACCTTCACCCAAGTTGTAAAATGGACCTTTATACTATAGTTTAATGATTCCAAATAATTAAAATGATTAATTTGACCTGATAGATCATAAAATAGGTTCATAAATTGTATTTTACCCCCCATGTACACCTAAAAGTGTCTTAAACTTTGAAGCATACACCTATAGTTGGTTCAGTGTGGTAGTGAACCTAATCAAGGTTAATTTGAAGGGTAATAAGCCTAAAAACACAATAAATTGATATTAAATGGTGTTTATAGTTTCAAAATAATATCCAAAATATAATAACATGTTTTCATATGAAAAATATACACCTATAGGTCCATTTACCTTAGGAAGTCAACCATTATTGACTATTAAAGGAAATGAGAAGGAAGAAGTACTTTCAATGATGACAATGCTACCTAAGGTGAAAAAATAGGTCCAAATCCTTGTGAAATGATAATTTATACTTAAATAATGGTTTTAAATGATTTAATTAAAGACTTAAACATGCATATATACCTACAAAAATCACTCTAAGACAAAGAACATAGTTTGATGTAATGGTGGTAGGATAGTAAGGGTTAGTATTATTGAAGTTAGAAATGCATGATATAGGTGAATAAAAGGACTTGGATAGAATTAAAGGATATAATTACAACCTTTTATAAATTTAATAAACTATATATATATCAAATTCACCTACAAGTAGGAGAAATCACAAATAGGTTCAATTTACTAGTCAAGCCTAACCAAGTAAGGACATATTTCTAGGTACAAACATGGGTCATAATAGTTGGAAAGTATTTATAGTGTTCTAATCATATTATAAAACATATAATAAACCATCATGGTATTATTAAAAGTATATAGAGGACTATAATCATGCATACTTAGTCCACATGTGAAATTCCTACACACAGTCCATTTTATACAGTCATGCCTTGGAATTTGATGAGTTTTGGGGGTCAAATAAAATGATCAAAGGCAAATTTTTGTGTTATATTTCATAATTTTTTTTATAATTCCATAAAATATCCATTTTTCTAAGATAATAGTTTAAGTACCCTCTATTTTGTCTTAGATAGAGGGTACTTCTCCTTGTGCATACGCTGGCAAGTTTGAAGAAGGGAGGTGATAAGGTGAACTTAAAGTTGTTTGGACATTTTGAAGAGGTATTTTGAGTTTTAATAAATACATATAAACATTATGGGCCAATATTTCAAGATAGAAACTAAATAGGATGGTCAAAAACCCCAAGGTTGCAATCAAGCCCATTGGGTAGGGTTTCGACCTAAAGCTAAATGGAGAATCACTTTCAATTCTAGTATGGAGTGATAATTATAACCTATATATGAATTTTTATTGGGTAAATATATATTTTTTTGAGATATTATTATTCAAATAAAACCACCAAAAATCATTTTGAGCTCTAAGGTGTAGCTACGCCTGTTAGGCAAGGTTCAATCCTAAGGCCAACTGAGAAGTCACTTACACTTATAGCATGAGATATGAATTATATCCTATTGGATAATGTTTTTAGGGTCATAAGATACATTTTAAAACTATTTTAATGTATTTAGGTCATAAATAAATCCATTTTTGGTCCAAAGACAACTCAAACTTATGCAAAATGTGAAAACAAGCTCGATAAGAGAAGTTTGGAAGCTCACGCCTCTTTTGATGCTATGCATGGGAATATAATAAGTTTAAGGATGTTGATGAGGATTTTGAAATATGAATTTGTGGATTTTTTTTTTGTATTTTCAATGTCCCATCTTTATGAATGAACCTTAAGAGGTTAAAATAGGCTAAAACCCTTAAAAACCCTTACTAGTGACCAATTTGGGAAGATGAATCTAGAAAGCTACTCTAATGGACAAGTTTGACTAGGAAAAGGATTGGAAATTTTATAATAATCTCTCACTCTCCTCCATACCATTTTGAGCTATAAAAAATTGTATGAACAAGGTATAAAATAGGGTACTTTTAACTATCTTGTACATTTTGTAGGTTCTAGAAGGAGTCTAAGGATGAAATAAAGTTTGGGAGGAATATATATAATTTTTATAATTACCTATGGAAATTTAATTGTTTTAAAATAATCCTAGGTGTTAAAAAAAATATCTTCGTCTCAACCAGTCAAAACTGACATAGTGACCAAGCTAGTGAGAAGTGTGAAAACTCCATGTGTAAGTGATTTTAAGGTGTGCTTGATGCCTATAAGGACATGAAGAGTCTTAAAAGGTGTAATTAACTAACTCCCATGTATTTTATTGGAAAAATAATAAATTTTTATAGGCCAAGTGTGTAGGGTACATGAAGGAAGAGGTTTTTGGACTACAAATGATGATGACTCATTCCTAGATGATTTCAAATGACTAGGCTTGCACCCAATGCATAGAGTCACATGTTTAAAATACTTAACCTTATTTAAAATAATTATACCTATACCTAATCAGTTTTGGGACGTTCAAATAGGTCTAAATCATAAAGGCAATTTTTTGATCCAAAATAAGGAGTTTCATGCCACTCTTCATGAGTTTTATGACTTGGATAGAAACTTGTGCTTCATAAAATTGCATAGTTCATCCCAAATTATATTATCATACATAAGTAACTCTTTTTATTATCTTCACAAGTGTCCTTGTGACCCTTGGACTTCTCTCTTATTCTCTCTCTCTCTCAAATTCTATAAGAACTAGCCATTTTGGCCATTGTAATTTATTCTCCACTTGAGTATGGCAAAGCCCTACTCATTTTCATACCATTTGATAAATAATACTACTAATTTTTACCTATTAATGAATATTCATAGTGTTTTATACTTGAATGTTGGATCTTACTTAGTAAATACTATGGATTCCTTATCATGTTGTCTCATTCTTTCATCTTATTTGCAGTTGGAAAGCTACTTCTTGAAGGTCATGTGAAGTGTCTTATGAAGTGTTAATGTTGGTGAGTTAGTCTATTCACTAGTTCCATTAAAATCCTCTTGTATACTCATCCTATCCTAAACATCCATCCATAACCTCATGATTTAATATTAATGTTAGAAGATATAGATTGGAGAAGTGTATGTTTGGTTAGTCTCTTGGTTTATGTGTAACATGTTACTGGTTGGAAGTCATCAAAATATTTGGTGTATCACCTCCCTTAGGATAGTTTACTTTTATTTTTTCTCTCCCTTCCCCCCCCAACAAAGTTTAGGTGTAGTTGTCATCCAAAGTGGTACATCAAGGGAGATATCCCTATCTAGAGATTTACCTCATCCTTAGGCTACCCACAAGCCTAGGGGTGTTTCCATTATGCCACTTAGATGAGGATATCTAGGCATATCATTAAAGGGTACAAATACAAGTGACAATAATAAGTAGACAAAACATATATAAGTACTAAAACTCTCCAAATTTGAAATTTTCACACTATACTTCTCTTTATAAAGCATTTCTAAGTGTGAAAATCACTTGCAGATATAATGAACAACATATTATCTTATGTCAAGTAAATTACTTGATATTTTCATGTATATCCAAGTTTCATGTTTATTTTATAACCAATTATTTAAAGTTGTTCATCTATTAATTTTTTAAAATATTGCATAAATATTTAGTCATATGCACATAAATCATTTATACATCCCTTGAAAATTTAAGAGTACATCATATTTATTATGACAAATTCTTGGGTTGAGATTGTATAGATATTTCTCTCTTGAAGAGTCATTATTAAATAGTGTTAGATAATTTTTTTTGAAAAAAAAATTATTCTCTTCATCTTTGAGTTGACTCTTTCTTAGTTTTAGTTTATGTATTTTATGTTTATTAGTCCTAATTTAGGTTAATTGTTTTTAAGCCTTTATTTCATTTAATATCCTTTAGATTAGTCCTTATTTGATCTTTCTTAGACTAGTTATTTATTTGTTACTTAACTAATCCTTCATCTAATTATTTAGATTAAGTATTGTTTACCTTATTTCTTAGTTTTTAAATTTAGATTAACATTTACTTATAGCTTATTTATTAGTAAATAATTACTTTAACATTTACTTGTTATTGTTTTCCTTTATATTAATGTTTAATATGGTTATTTGTCCTTATTTGGTTTCCATGACTCCTTATTTTAATTTAATTTTTTTATTTCATTATTTTTCTTTCAGATTGTTTTAGTGTCACTGTGGTGTTAAATATATTTGATTATAGAGGATATACCATATTGATTTTTAATATTAGAAATATGAACCAAAGTTATTTTATTAAAGAGATTTACTCTTTCTTAGATTATGCTTTATTGATAGATTATATCATATCCATAAATATTATTTGAGATTGATATAAATATTGAAGTGACTAAATTTATTATATGAATAATGAAGTTTGATTTGCTCTTTCATTAAACTAATTTATTCCCATAACATATATAAAACATTTCTACATGCCTTATGACTAATTATTATCCCATAATTCTATAAGATTAATCTGGTATGATTCCATCTTGACCTTCATGATAGGCAAATAAGTTGATTGGTTGATGTGATAATTTCTACCTTCAATTTTTTTGGTAACTCTACTAGGGACTTCAAAAATCAATCTATTTTTTCTTCTTTAAAATTAGTTTTATTTGCCCATGATCATTATGGGTCCTTCTCTTATTATCCAACCTTTTATAAATATTTCCAAAGAATAAGTTGATATAAATTCAAATCTTATTTGATTTTCTTATTATAATTCACCTCAAAATTTTCATCTTGTTCTTGAGGTTATAAAATTTGAAGAGGATTGATTATTTTAAACAGATAGATACATGTTGTTTGGGCTTAAAACTTAACTCCATATTCAAAGGTGAAACTATCATATCAAACATGAAATATAATAAATATTGGTTGCAAATCCTCAACCTAAAACTGGATTTCTCTCTAAAAATTTTCCTAAATATAACTTGATTAAACCTATCTAAGCTCTCAATGGTAGATCAACCTAGGGATCAAATCAGGGACATCATCAATGGTTTATAATATTATAGTAATTAATAATAAATAAATAATAATGAGATTGATTCATATGTTGAAATGAATAATCAGAACCCAATCCTTAGATACATGGTAATCCAATTAAAACAATGGAAATTATCCTAGTAAGACTCATTTCCTTAAGGGAATCAATGTTCCTTTTATAAAACCTAGTGAATCTTATGAATATCACTTAGATGCCTTTAAGTTAATCTATTCATCTCTTGGAATAATTAATTAAATATTTATCTTAGGGCATTTTCTAAAAATTTAAAAGGTAAAGCATATCAAGCATTCATTATGATGCTCACTAAAGTTATTAATACATGGAATGATATCAAAGATTGAATTGAATTATATTTTGGTAAACCTAAAATTATTTATAGTTCGTCAATGAGATTACAAATATTTTTATTGATCCAGGTGGAAATATTTATAATTTTAATACCTGATTCACCAAGCTCAGGTAAAATATCCTACATGATGTAAGTCCATTTAAAAAGTTATCAAGATTATATATTTATAGTGCATTACCACTAATCAATTATGATGCTATAATAAATTATTTTATTGAATATGAAAATAATCTTAAACACATTTTATTTAAAGAATGAAATTTTATAGGTCTAACATCTAATAATGTAAAAATTATAAAGGCCATAAATAATATTGGAAATGAGCTAGTTATCATTAAATGATAGTCCAATTATAAACCATCATTATCAATAACATTTTAAAATGTTCAAAAAGGTAAGAGCAAATAAACAACTCATTATTGTTATGTTTGGGAAGTAGATCATGATCCTAATACTTGTATTGTTGTCTAAAAATTTAAATGTTTTACCCAAGGAAAATATCACATTGATATTGATAATTTTGACAATATAAAGATGTGTAATTTTGATGAGCCTTTTGATGAACTCAAGAATACTAATATTTATGTTGTTCAAATAAGGAAAAATGACTACAATTATTTCCCTAAAGATAACTCAAATATAAAATAACCTAAAAACAATCAACCTTATAATTTTAAACCTTCTCCCAGGTTAAAAGTAAATCTAATGCACATAATGATATTATTGTAGATAATCCTATTGTAACTTTTCAACAAGCTAACCATTTACCTAATGACTTTAATAATGATCAATATCAACTTCCTTATAAGTCCAATTACTATACTCATATTATTCATACAAATGTTGGAGTTTATAATATTATTGATGATATGGTAACCATTAAAAAATTTTATCTTTACTTCAAGCTATTGGTTTACTTGGACAAATTGAAAATATTAATGATGCTATTAAAAATATAAATAGTGAAAATGTTTTAGGATTGAAAGAAGAAGCTAATAATAATGAATCTAACTATGATATTTCCAAATATAATGATCATCCTTTGATTACATCCCTATTTTATATGTATCTCTAAAAATTAGTGATAAATTAATCCATAATTGTATTTTTGATACAATAACTTATAATAATATTATTCCCAAATTTATCATTGAATAAATAGGCATCTCTTATAAAAAATACAATATAAAATCTATTGGTTTTTATTCTCTTCAAAAAAATGTTGTACTAAGTTTCATGATATTGGCATTAAAATAGTTTAAGATGATTGAATCAGGTGCATTTATAATGTACTAGTTTTAGATATCTTTACTAATTATTTTATGTTATTAGACATAGATTGGTTTAAAGCAACTAGTGATTTTATTGGTAAATATTATACTTAGATTCTCATAAGAAATGAAATTTCATTAATGCATAGAGAAGAATACAATAGTAATCTTATTAAATTTCTACCAACTAATATTTCTAATGTTGAAATTGGGATTAAAACTTATGAGCTACTAATATTAGATGAAATTGTTTAAAATCATGTAATAGATATATATCAAAAAACTCTCTAGTCATACTTTTATGAAACATGTTTGCAACATGGAAGAGGCGATGGAATTTTTCCTCTCTCTCTTATAGGTAAGGTCTTTAGATATTCTTAAATTATATTTCAAGGATAATAATAACATAGATAAATTCAAAGCTTTATGTCTTGATTTATAAAATTTAATTGAATTAAATATTAAACATTTATAAGTATTTGATATTCTAAATTAATTATGAAATAGGTTAGGAA
Organism: Torreya grandis; assembly: GCA_037957365.1. NCBI lineage: Eukaryota > Viridiplantae > Streptophyta > Pinopsida > Cupressales > Taxaceae > Torreya > Torreya grandis. Next base: position 704,742 of record JARHVA010002947.1, on the reverse strand, counting down.
AATTTACACGACTAATAAAATTTGTCTTCATAGATATACACATAATTTTGGTCACTTATAGAAATTTTTGAAGCATTTAAAATCACACACATTCTTAAAGAATTCAATATTCATGCTTATAGACTCATTTTTACACTTCTAACCCAACCTTCACTAATATTGAACCTTTTGACAAATATTATTTTTTATAAATTTTTAGACTCAAGATTTCTAATCTAAACGATAACTCGATTGTTTTACTATGATGAGCATATTGAATTTTTTTAAAGGGTAATTATATTGATCATGATGACTATGTTATTAATTTTGTTGATTTTTTACATTTAAAAACATCAAATTACCTAATGGTTTAGTTAGTATGGAATCCATGTTTACACATCATGATCAACCAAAAAGATCTTAAGCAGAGGAGCCTTCTAAGAGAATCATGTGTGACAATTCTAATTAACATGGGTATGCATATAAGAAGATACTATGTGTGTTTATTTAGGAATTCATTATACTATCAAGGAAAATAACAATTTTTAATTTATTCAAATAATTTATCAATATATTTTCTTGGTCATATAAATACCTAAAGGGTATGATAATAAAATTATAAAACATGAAATACCTATAGAGTTCGGTATACACCCTGTTAGGTAAAAATATTAAATAATTAGTCCATTATTATAAGACAAATTCAATAAGGAGGTAAGTGAAAAAAGTTGGGGGAAAAGGGGCCAACTCATGGACACATTTTTACTAAAAATTGTAAAATTTGAACTTCTGTAGATAATTTGAGATGGCTACAATCAAAATTAGAGGATGGTGTAAGAACATGAATTGTAGCATTTGGAGTCCAATTTCCAAAAAACTTTTCTTTTAAAATGGTTATGTATAACTAGGTTAAACATGTAAAATTTTAATATAAACTCCTATTTTTAGGAAAATAGAATAGATAGCTAGTCATATTTCCTCTAATTTTTTAAGCATAATTTAATATTGTTTAAAACCATTTATTGAAAGTTTAGATAAGATAATCTAGTTTTTAACCTATATTTGTTTTATAATTTTTTGATGAATAGATTTTTTTATAAATTTTACAAATAAATAGATCCTAAAAACTGATAAAAAGAAAACAAATTTTTTTGAATGCATGTAGAATTAATCCTAGTTTGTAACATATATGTTTTTTACATTTGCATCAATGAAAAAAAAAGATATTCAAACATATATAGGCATGTATAGTTGCATCATTTAGTGACCTAAAAAATCTATAGTTATACATTAAAATATATTGAAATGTTAAAATAATCCAAAATTTATAAAAATCATATATTTGGAAATAGGAGGGCAATTTTCATCATTGTGGTAACAATTTCATGAATTTTCTCATTGAAATTATTAGTGTATCTAGCGATGGAAGTTGAATTTTGTTTTTGTTATCAAAATTTTTGGATTAAATGATGTGTTGATGGGTCCAAGCATTTGGCTCAATAATCCAAGCCATTTTGAGCTAGAAGGCTTGGTTTTTCAATTGAAATTGAAAATAACACATACATTAAATAACACATATGCATTTTTTTGACATTGCACTAAAAAGTAGGAAATAACTATTATAAGGGTTGTCTACTTTTATTCATGTAATGTGAAATAAATGCATTCACATTCCTTGAAATTTCACAAAAAATTGTATAATATGTGTTGGAAGGGGTATATTATTTAATTAAAAGGGGAAGATGGTTTACTAAAATAAATGTTAAGTTATATTCCTTATACTTTAAATTTATTTTAATAAATATAAAAAATTAGGGTCACTTTGCATCTAATATATTTGGTCTCATAATTGCAATCCTTATGATGTGGGATATAGCTTTTAAAAATCTAATCTATTCAATATTTAGGATTTTTTAGGATCTTAGTATTAAACCGAAGAATTTTGAGGGTATTATGTTTACAATTGATGTCTATTTTTGGTAAATATATAGTCATTTTTTAAGGTTTTTATGCCTTTTAGATTATTTAATATTATTTATAAGAGTCATAGGCTTTTCAAAATTTAAGTTCACAAATAAATAACTTTTAATTCAAGCCAAAATGGTGTGATATGGGAAACATAGGCCACACTTATGACTGATGCACATCAAACGACCACTTTATGTTAATTTCACTTGTTCATCATCCCTCCATCAAACTTAATCACTTTATCCTTGTCCCTTATTATCCATGATCAATATTTAATTATAACTCATCATCTATAATCAATCACTCACTCACTGACCATCACCATCCCTCAACATCTCTAATCAATCCCTTATCATCCCTAATCACTCCCTCATTAACCCTCACCAACCTTAATCACTAATTCATCATCCTTCATTATCCCTAATCACTCTATTATCATCCTCAAGAATCCTTAATTATTCCCTCATCATACCTAATTATACCAAATCACTCATTTATTAACCTTCACCATCCCTCATCATCCTTAATCACCCCCTCATCATCCCTATTCCTTCTCTCATTGACCCTCATTATCCCTTATCATCCCTAATCACTCTTTTATCATCCCTAATCATTCCCAAATACTCCCTAATAATAAGTAATCACTCACTCTTCATCCTCATTAACCTTCACCATCCCTTATAGATAATAAGGTAAACATATAGTCACTTTTAAGGTTTTTGTTCCTTATAGATTACTTGATGGCATTTCTAGTAGTCATAAGTTTGTAATAATTGAAGTTTACAAACCACTCACTTTGAATTAAATATGAAATGGTGTGACTAAGTAAATTTAGGTAATAATAATGCCATGTACACATCAAATGACTAATTTACATTAATTTCACTTTCTTATTATCCCTCCCTCATCATTAATCACTTCTTCTTTATCCCTTATCACCCCTAATCACTATTTCATCATTCCCCATTTTCCTTAATCACTCCCTAATTGACCCTTACCATACCTCATCATCTATAATCACTCACTCATCATTTTTAATCACTCCCTCATTTAATCTCACCATCCCTCATTATTCCTAATCACTCTATCATCCCTCATTATCCCTAATCATCCCTAATCATCCCTCATCATCCCTAATAATCCATAATAAATCCATACACATCCCTCATAATCCATAATCACTCTATTATTGACCCTCACCATCCCTCATCATCCCTAATAACTCCTTCATTGTCCCTAATAACTTCCTCATTAACCCTCACCATCCCTCATCATCCCTAATCATTCTTTCATTGTCCATTTCCATCCCAAATCACTCCCCCTCATCCCTAATAATACCTAATCAGTCCCTCCTTGTCCTCATTGACCATAATCATCCCTAAAAGATATAAATATAAACAAAAAATCATTTTCAATATTTTTATGACTTTAAGATTACTTGCTACAATTTTTAGGAGTCCTAGGTTTGTCAAAAATTGAAATTTACAAACCACTCACTTTTAATTCAATCCAAATTAGTATGATTTATGTAGCATAGGTTACATCTATGACCTAGGAACATCAAATTACCACTTTATGTTAATTTCACTTACTCATAATCCCTCTTTCATCCATAATCACTTTATCTTCATCCTTCATCACCCTTAATCACTCTCTCCTCATTCCTCATTATCTCTAACTACTCTTGTATTGACCCTAACTATACCTCATAATATTTAATCACTCCCTCATTGACCCTAACCATCCTTCATGATCCCTAATCAGTCGATCATCCCTCATCATCCCTAATCACTCCATATTCATTCTTCCTCATCCCTAATCACTCCCTCATTAACCCTCATCATCCCTCATCATCCCTAATCACTCACTCATTATCCCTAATCACTCCTTCATTTACTCTTACCATCTCTCATCATCTCTCATAATCCCTAATCACTTCCACCTCATCCATCATAATCCATAATCTCTTCCTCCTCATCCTCATTGACCCTCACCATCATCCCTCATCATCCCTAATCACTTATTAATTGACCATAACCAACCATGATCATCCCTAATTACCCTCCTTATCCCTCATCACCCATATTTAATCCATTCTTTTCCTTGATCATCCCTTATCACTCCCTCCATTACCTTGATGGTGGGTGAAATGGATTCCCACTTGTACCTAATTAGATTATGTTCCAATTCCAAAACTCTATCTCTCAAATAATGCCTAAAAAACTCATATTTAATTCATCTTATTTCATTAAAATAAGGAACTCAAAGATATCATCTGATTGTCTATTTTTATTCAAATATATATATGGTGATCCATGCCTAAATCATGGAGAGAGTGGGTATCATATCCAAATCTCTAAGATAGTGTAAATAGGTAGGGAAGTGAGAAAAAGTTGGGATGAAATTATATTATTTACATATATAGATTGGGATTTGGGCATCTAAGACACCCTTTCATGTTAATTTTACTTGTGATTAGGTATGTTATAGGCCAAAAGTGGCTTAAATACACCATATCCGCTAATGATAAATGTAAATAAAAATAATGGTCCTATCACACTAATATAACCCATACATAGTGAAGTCCACTTGATGATGTCAAGTAGTTGAAACCAGCTATTGTAATAATAGGGAAGGAATTAACCATCACATCATGTTACCAACACTTTTATTTCATTATGTATCATATCAACATCATGAAATACATATAAATATGACATATATCTATTCTATTATATGAAAATTAGGTAGGATAAGAATGAAGCTATATATTAGGAAGAAAGCTTCCCTTGCCATATTGGGTAAGGCATAGCTAAGTAGGCAAGGTAAGAACAAAGTTATCTATTAGAAATTAAGCTTCCCTTGATATGTATTCTTTAATATAGAATCAAAAAAAAGTTTGACATTATGAAGATAATATTCCCTTGATATCTATGCCTTAATCCCTTACTATCTATTGATAATTTAATCTTCCATTGATATTATATATTAAGTGATGTAAAGCTAGGTGTTAAAAAGGAAATATTACTTTCCCTTACTCTTTGGAATATATTGAGTAGGTAGGGAAAAGGGTTAGATGAAATTTTATTAATTACACACACACACACACACACACACACACACACACACACACACACACACACACACACACACACACACACACACACACACACACACACACACACACACACACACACACACACACACACACACACACACACACACACACACACACACACACACGCACGCACGCACGCACGCATGCGCACACACACACACACACATATTGGGATTTGGGCATATCCAAGAATTCTAATCCCAAAGTTAAAAATCCAAAATTATATCTATATGGATAAGAGCGATAAGAGACTAGTTAAGAATTTCAATCCCAACTCCATATTTGAATTATCATTTTATCTATATGTCATTGAGAGCATGTCCATAGTAGACCAAATTTACAAATAGATAGATAGGTGGTGACCAATCTGATAGAGTGTGTTTTAATCTGATAGCTAATAAAATGTTTTTCCAACTTAACTCAATTTATGCCCAGCCTAATATATACATAACTTGGTATATGAAGGGAATGAAGGGAATATGCCTTAATATAATATATTGGGAAGGGGATACTTAGAGCTTGGGCATGGATGAATGAGCTCTAAAGGCTAAAATGGGGCCATGTAACACTTTAAATATGCTCCAGTCCCCAATAAAATATATCAAAAGATATTATAAGAATGGGGGATCTACCATAGATATATGGGGGTAACCATTTCAAATTACCTACCCTAATCTCAAACTTTCACTACCTGATATAAAGAAATGGAAGCTTTCCCTACCTAACTAATCTATGTCAAGGAGTAATACAAGGGAATCTTGCCTTTTTGATATCTAGTTTCTATTCACCTAATATATTTTTTCATCCCTACTCACTCCTTTCAATACCTTTATGGTGGGTGTAGTGGATTTATGCTTATGCTTGATCATTCTTAGACACTCATTTCTCTACTACACCCTTAACAGTTGGTGTGTCTAGGGATATGTGTGGCTAACTTGTGGCTTACATACCTCTTTTATATAATTGTTATATTTTCATATGTTCTTAGATAGGTCAGCCTAGGGAATAACCATGGCTAAGTAGACCATATATAAGAGGTAGTGGTTAGTCTTTAAGGATTAGTTTAAATATTCCACTCTGATTACATTATTATGGAGGTTTCCCTCTCAAAGTGGCTTTGTTATATTATCTAATATTCTACTTTACTATCAATTATTATTGTGTGATCTCCCATATTGGCTTATTTGGTGTGTGATATAATCATTTTGTGTTAACATCTAAGTAATTTCATTACAATTGGTATCAGAGCTTAGATTTGGGTAAGTTTCCTACAACATGTTTTTTGGATTTGGTGAGGTGTGGCTTATAGGAGGGGTAGGAGTGAAAAAACATAACTTGTAATTTTAGAATAATTAATTTTTCCATCAGCATGGTATTACTCAAAATTATTTTTTGAAAATGTTTTTTTAAAAGTCTAAATTTTTTTCCCCTTTGTACAATTACAGTCATTGGATTTATCTCGATAAGATGATTGTAATGGTATATTTTTTATACACTTTTTTTGTGCCAAAATTTTTACCTTAGTGTATAAAGGCAGTCATTAGATTCATCTTAACAAGGTGATCACAATGGTACCATCTCTTGGTACATTTTTTTGGGGTAAAAACCCTCCTTGTGTTTGTATATGGTAGCTCTTGGTACTTTAGGAAGAAAATGGAGGAAATAAACTCCTAAGACTCCTTTTTTCAAAGACATGAAATCTATAACTTTAGATCTAATAATTTATTAGCTTTAGGTGGACATAAAGAACTTGGTAAGGAATTATGACTTTGTTGTGATCCAAGCTGATGTTTCAGAGATGTATGGAGAGATTAATGGGGTTCACAATAAATTGCATCATATAACTATGGAATTGGCTACCCTTGCATCTCAATTTTAGCCTAAAACCCCTCTACTTCATCATTAAAATCCTCCTCTCAACACTAATAGCTCCCATACTAGTATGAAACTGATGTTGGCAAAAGTGGACATACGTAAGTTTTATGGTAAGGATCCTCTCACTTGGATTACCCAAATTAAGAATTTGTTTAAGCTACATCAAACCCCTAGTTCTCAAAAGGTGATAGTGGTATCTCTCTATCTAAAACTTGAGAAATTCATTTGGTACCATTGCTTATGTGCTCAAAAAAAATAATGGTCCTCCTATTATATGGTTTATTTTCACTAAAGAGTTGTTGGCTCATTATTAAAATAATGTCTCTGAGAACTATTTCAGCCAATTAGCTAAACTATGGAAAATAGAAATTGTGAAGGATTATATTCATCAATTTTAGAATCTCTCTTTATGGGTGGAAGCTATCGCTAAGGAAAATTTGAATGATCTATTTTTGGGTGGCCTCAAGGATAACATATAATTTGAGGTTTGAATGTTTAACCTAACATCTGTATTAGAAGTTATCCCTAGGGCACACTTGGTAGAAGAAAAAGAGATGGTCAAAAGGAAAAATTTCATTACTAGTTATGATTGCACCTTTCTAGCACCATCATTTCCATATCCTACTAGATTAACATAATGAAAAGTTGAGGAGAAGCAAGTCAAAGGGTTGTGTTATGGTTGTGAAAGATAAATGGAGAAATAACCATCATTGTACTAAAAATAAGTTGTTTTACATTGAAGGTGCCAATGACAATGATGATGATGATGAAGAGGTAAATGGTGAGGATGTAAAAGGTCCTAAGGAGGAATCTAAAGACTATAAACCTACTATTTCTTATCATTCCCTTTCAGGTATTAATACTCCTTAAACTCTTAAGGTGATGGATTTTTTAAAGAAATAGATCATTACTTTGATTGATTCTAAGAGCACACACAACTTCATCAATAGTAAGTTGGCTATTCATTTGAACTATTTCATTTAACTAGACCTAAAATTTTAGGTTATAATTGTAGATAGTGGCACTATCAGTTGTTCAAGAAAATGTCATAGTATTAAGCTAGCCATGGTAGACTACTTGTTGAATTATTCTATGTTTTCTATTCCCATGGATGGAGTTGATATTATTTTGGGGGTATAGTGGCTCACCACTTTGGGCACTATTAAGATTAATCTCCATGAATTATTCATGTATTTTCATTCTAAAGAAAGGAAATTTGAGCTAATGGGATTAAGGACTAAATCTCCACAACTTGTTAGCTCCCATAAAATGATAAATATTCTCCATAAGGGTGCTGAAGGATTTATAGCTCACTTTTTTTCCATGAAAGTATAACTAACTCAGTCATCTCCACCTCTTGATCTATAATGAGTGATTGATGCCCATTATATTATTTTTGGTGACATGACAAAAGGAATTCTACCTAGCCACATGTATGATCATGCTATTAAACTTATCCCTAGAAATACATCACCTAACATTAGGCCATACAGGTATCCCTATGCCCAAAAAATTGAAATTAAAAAGATGGTATAAGAGATGTTAGATGCAATAATTATTCACCATAGTGAAATTAAATATTATTCACTAGTTGTTATGATGAGAAATAAAGATGACACTTGGAGGATGTGCCTAGACTACAAATAACTCAACAAGTACACTATCAAAGATAAGTTTCCTATTCCTATAATTGATGATTTTGTAGATGAATTGACTAGTTCCTTTTTTAACAAGTTATATCTACATTTTGGGTATTATCAAATCCAAATCCATGATGAACACATACCTAAAACAGCTTTCAAGACTCATGAGGGCATTATGAATTTATAGTTATGCTTTTTGGTCTAACAAATGCACCATATACTTTTTAGAGTTTGATGAATACTATTTTTAGGCTATTTTTGAGGAAATTCATTATACTATTATTTGATGATATCCTAATTTATAGTAAAAATTAGGAAGATCATTTTCAACATATAAAATAGGCACTCTTCATTTTGGAACAACATCATTTATATGCCAAACCTTCCAAATATACTTATGGGGCTTATGAGGTTAAATATTTGGGTCATCTAGTTTCTTATGGAGTGAAAGTGGATCCTAAAAGAATCCAAGCAATGGTGGATTGGCCAATTCCTAAGACGCTCAAGCAACTATGGGGATTTTTGGGGATAACTAGTTACTAGCACAGGTTTGTCAAAAATTATAGTAGTATTGCATCCCCACTGACCTCTTTATTGAATAAAGAATTTTTTAGTGGACTTATGTAGCTACCCAAGCATTTGAATAATTGAAATTGGCTATATGCACCACTCCAATATTAGCCACTCCTAATTTCTCCAAGACTTTTGTGTTTTAATGTGATGCATTTGGGTATGGTATGGGTGTTTTACTCATGTAAGAAGGTAGACCACTTGCATTTGAAAGTCATCAACTAAAAGGTAAAAATAAACAAAAGCCCATCTATGAGAAGTAAATCATGGCCATTTTGTATACAGTCAAACAATGGAGACATTATTTAATGGGTCATTACTTTTAGGTAAAGACTGATCATGATAGTCTCAAATATTTTTGGAACAACTTATGTCATCTGAAGAACAATAGAAATGGGTAACTAAGATGTTAGGCTATGATTTTTAAATAGTCTAAAAAAAAGGAAAGGATAATGTGGTGGTAGATGAACTATCAAAAAAAGATGAATTAGTTGAGGCTTGTTTATGTGCCATAACCATTTTTAAGGTAGATTAGATAGATGAAGCATGATTATAATGGGAACGTGATAGTGTTACCCATGATTTGATTCAAAATCTTCATCAAGGTTTAGGTGGAATTTAGAAATTCACATGGAATGATAATACATTATAGTATAAAGATAGATTATACCTATGTAATAATTATCTTATTAAACAAAAAATCCTTCAATAATTTCATGCAACTCCAATTGGGGGTCATTTAGGATTTTTGAAACCTATCACAGAATCAAGAGGGGTTTTTTTGGGAAGGACTCAAGGGGTATACCCAAAAATATGTAGTTGAATATATGATCTATCAACAAAATAAAATAAAAACCATCAAAACCCCAGGTATTTTACAACCTTTATCCATCCCAATCTAGTATTGGAAAGAGGTATCTATGGATTTCATTACAAGGTTACCAAGATCTGATGGTCAAAATGTTATCATGGTTATTATGGATCATCTTAGTAAGTATGCTCATTTTTTTTATTTATCATAGCCATTTGTTACTAGTAAAGTAGCTACTACTTTTCTCAATATAGTTCAAAAACTACATGGGACCCTTATGATCATTGTTAATGATAAAAATTTCATTTTCACTAGTAATTATCAAACTAAGTTATTTGTATGTTTGGGCACCCAATTGGCTCATAGTTCATCCTATCATCCTCAATATGATGGATAAACTGAGGTATCCAATAAATGTCTAGAAGGATATCTCTATTATTTTGTTTTTGATAAATAGGATAAATGGTTTCATTGGTTGCCACTTGTTGAATGGTGGTATAATAATTTTATTCATAGTTCTTCCAAAATGTCTCTCTTTGTGGAATTGTATGGATACCACCCTCCATCCATCACTTCAACCATGAAGTCCCATACTAAGGTTCGTGTAGTTGAAGAACATATTCACCATTAATAGGAGGTCCTTGCAAGTTTGTATGAAAATTTAGCTATGGCCTAGAATCACATGAAGCAATAGGTAAAATAGCATAGTAGTGAGAGGCATTTTGACATTGGTGATTGGGTCTTTTTTCACTTGTAGCCATATAAGTAGATGTCATTGAAGTAACAAAAAATGGATAACAAGTTGTCCCGTAATATTATGGGAATTATTAGATCTTACAAAAAATTGGTAGTGTAGCCTACAAATTAGAGTTTTCTTCATCCACTCACATACATCTATTATTTCATGTATCATGCCTAAATAAAGCCATTGGACATAGAGTCTCCATTCAAACATAATTAATGGTATTAGATGAGGAAGATAGAATTATTCTTGACCCTGAGGTTATCCTTCATATGCACACTAAACAACTACATTCTAGAGAGATTATAGAGTACTTGATCAAATGGAATAATCTACAAGGTGAAGATGCCACTTGGGAGAATGAAAAATTTATGCAACAACATCTAGAGTTACCTCAACATTGAGGATAATGTTATTTTAAAGGGGAGGGCCTTGCTATGCCCTTAATAGTTAGAGTGTCTATGGATATGTGTGGCCAATTTATGGCTTAAAAACCTCTTTTATATACTTGTTGGATTTATCTATGTTCTTAGATAGGTTGGCATAGGGAATAACCATGGCTAAGTAGACTATATATAGGAGGTAGTGGTTAGTATTTAAGGATTATATTAAGTATTATGCTCTTATTTCATTATTATGGAGGTTTTCCCCTCAAAGTGGATTTATTATATTATCCAATCTTCTACTTTTATGTCAATTATTATTATGTGATCTCTTATATTGGCTTATTTTATGTGTGATATAATCATTTTGTGTGAACATCTAAGTAATTTCATTAAATTATCTATATAGGCTATAATGTTGCCTCTCCTTTCAAGATATGGATTGGTAAATTCCCCCTCATCTGAGATATCTTTTAGTTCCCATTCAATATGAAGGAATGGAGTGAATTATTCTTGAATATATGGGTTAGATAAGGTCACTCAAATAATTTATATTATCCTCTATATATAAATACAATGTAATAGTATTCCATTATCACTCATCATCATTAATTAATCCCTTATCAATCCTCATTATCCTTAATCACTCCCTCATTAAACCTCATCATCCATAATCACTCCCTCATCATCCCTCATCATCCCTAATCACTCCCTCCTCATCCTTTATCATAAAAAATGACTCCCTCATTAACCCTCATCATCTATAATCATACCTTATAACTCTTTCCTTGTCCATCCTTATCCCTAATCACTCCCTCCAATACTTTTATGGTGGATGCATTGGATTTCTACTTATGCTTGATCATCCCTAGTCACTCCTTTTTCTAAATAGGTTAGAATACCCCCTCTCACTTCAAGATATACCTCAAGTATCTAATAGGGTATTTAATTAAGTATAAAGTATTAAATATATGGTTAGGTAAGATATATATGGTCAATATTAGATAAAGGTATTTAAGATCAAGATATGGCTTGGGTATTTTATTGATATGAAATATTCAAGTGGGTATGGAAATAAGGATAGGTAGGTAGGGCATACTCAATTACAAGAAGGTAGGTATGGAATATTCAAGTATACAGGGAAATAATGATAGGTAGGTAGGGAATACTCAAATAGAATAAGGTAGGCAAGACATAGTTAAGATCAAGATATGGCTTGGATATTTAGGTAGGACATGCTCAAGATCAAGATATGGCTCAAATATTTAATCAGGTAGGGCATATTATAGTAGGTAAACTAGGTAGGGAATACTCAATAGTATAGATTAATTACATAAATAACTATTTGAAGCACAATGACTAAGAGGGGGGTTTAATTAGTCTTCAAAACCTTTCATTCATTTACACTTAAGCAATCATGAACCATTCAAAAGAACATATAGATCTAGCAAACATAAGCAACTATCTAGATAAGCATGAAAACATAAGAACACATCACATACGTGGTAAACCCTTCATGGTAAGAAAACACAGATATCTATAAATGGAATATAGTCTTATAAGATAAAAACCAATTTTATTAAAGAACCAAATCCACAGAGAGCACCAACCCTAACTAGTCAAACACCCACCTGACTAGCCTTTAGTAAGCACCAACTTATAATAAGGCACAAAATCAACAACATAATTATTTTTAATACCTTAAAATACAATATTTATCAACCAAATAATGATTACCACCTCTTCATCTCTTCATACTCTTATCCCTCTCAAACTATCTTCGAGGCTTCTTTACTAAATTAGGTCTCTTCAAGACTAATTAGGTCATATGACCTTGATCTTCATATGAATAAACACTATCAAATATTAATTATAGATCCTATATACTAATATTATTATCTAAAATACCTCATTATACTCAAAAATGTGTTATTTCATTTGCTTACACTTTGCTTGGTCAAATAGGCCTAAAACTACCTTGTATATATACAAGCCTCTTGCTCATACACCTCTTGGTTAGCCACACAAATTTACCCACTTATATTGGAAAAAAAATTACATGAGGAAAATTTAAAACAAATAATAAATCATTACATTGGGTCATCCATTACTCAAATAGACCAAACCCTTCATTAGGTCTCAAGGGGACCTAGTTCTATTAGGCATACTTTAGGACACATTACACGTTTCTTTCTTTAAAACACTTTAAAACTCCACAAATAAAATTAAAATATCATATAACAATAAAATATACCTTATCAAACATATTATTAGCTCCATGACACTTTTTATATCTAACCATCACTTGAAACACTTCATTAGCATTTTTCACATTAGGCCTTTGAAGACATAAAAAAGTCTATCCTGAAAAATTGAAGATAACACATCATTTGGACATTAAAAAATGATAATAAATAACTTATATAGAACCTAAATTACCTAAAAAATATTATTATACTCATTATACACTTATAATCATCAGATAAGGACCCAAAAACACCTCTGCAACTCACTCACTTAGAACTACTAATTTTCCTCAAAACATAGTCATGGTGACTTAGAACTTCAACACATGTATATAAATTTTAAATGATTTATGATGAATTTAGATGATAATATTAGATGATTATACCATTTATATATATAAATATCATATGGTTAAATATAAATTATTGGTCTTATAGACCAATCTCATGACCTTATATCTCACTATCTCATTTGAACTAGATAGGTCAACTTGAGAGAAATTTTTCACCTTATTCACTAACCTTAAAAACTTGTACCAAATATTTAAATGTATTAATTTTCCTAAAAAATAATTTTATGTACTTTTTTTCATCATTATATCATGAAAACACATTCCAATTCATTTTCTCATTGCTGCCTCAATTTTTCACTATTTGCACCATTAGGCTTCTTAGCAAATGGATAACTTGGATGACCATTTAGTAAAATTTAGGAGTATAATTTGTACATAAACCTTAATTTACATGAAATATTATTCTCTAAATTATTCTTCCATCCATTTTCTTACTATGTCTAAAGTAAATTTTGACTTCTATAACAACTTCTTCAAAAACAAGCTTGTAACTCAACATTTTCTCTCTCCTCTCTCTAACCAATACCACCTAGATGTACCTGGGAGAGTAAAATACAATATAAAATAGCTTAATTGATAATACCAATCCATTTTTATCACTTTTGATCAACACATTCAACATTGGTTCTTTACTAGGGTTATAAGAGGGTTTAAACCTGTTTCCACTCTTAACGATCATTCATAAATCATTACCCCTCAATGAAAAAATTAATGCTTAGAATTTTTATTTAGTAACCTTACCCATATAAAAATAATATATTATGTTACCATTAAAAGGTTTGAGAAGCTAATGAACACAATAAAATCACCTCAATATATAGTACTTGAGAGACCTCCAAACAATTTTCATGCCTTGTACTTCAAACTATGACCTAAAACTGAATGAACAAACATAAAAAAAATAAATCACCTATTAAAATTCTTAAATTAGATAAATAAAAACCTTAAAATATTATTATGACTCCTCATTATGCCACACACACTCTCTCTTTGCTCTCTAGACCTTGACCTACAAACCATATTAGGCCTTAAAACTGGCCTTCATTCCTCTTTACATGCACTCTATAGCTCAATCACATACTCAAGAAACCTATATAATTATTAAACACTTCCATACATCCTTCACATGCCTTGATAATAGATCATTATACATCATTAGGAGAGGTAGGGTTTAGGAGTGGTTTATATGTAGACTTGGTCTTAAGGTCTTACCCCTGTAGGCTCACCCTGAGACTTTAGTGAGTGTTCCAGTGCCCCACATACATGATAAAATAACATAATATAGTCAATAATTTCATATGTGAACTCATCTTATCAATCCACCATGCTTATACCTTATCATAAGGTCTCTTTATGCCACGACTAGGCTTACACTAATTAAACACTTAACCTCAAAGACCTGTTACCTATGAATTTGTCAATAATGGAAAAAATACAAAAACATTCATAACCAATGAAATATTATATTTCAAACTACATACCTTAAATGCTCATAATCTTGTCTCTAGACATACAATGAAATAGCCTTATTCATAACAACAATCTATCAATGCCCTTTATCACATCAACACACTACCAACTAGGCACACTCTTTCAATGACATCAACCTCTTGAAAGATGCACCTTTGACATAAATGATAATAATAAAAAATATCCCCCTTTTTATTGATGGAAACCACTCTAAAATTTTTTTCCCTCATTTTGAACTTTCTTCCCCTTTGACATAAATGACAAAGTGATGTCTACAACTCCTTAGATCACACTCAAAACAAAACCACTCAACATATAATACCATGAGTTTATGAGTTGTCATAAAAACATGCTCCACCTATCTTCATGTATACCTTCTTATAACTACTCACCTACACTTGGGGTTAATGAACCACTTGATTACATCCCTCTAAGCACTGATCTTCCTTAGTGATTGCTAGGAGTAAGAACTACACCTAATTCCTATCTTAGGTGTTTAAATGTTGCTTTTGGAAGTGTTTTGGTAAAAATGTCTATAATTCAATCCTATTTAGAATCATATTCAAGTTTTACACTTTATTCACTTACCTTATCTCTTATAAAATGATACTTGATAGGGATGTGCTTAGTCCTTAAGTGCATGATGGGGTTATTTGAGATGCTTATTACTCTTGTATTATCATAATAGATAGGGATAAGACCATCATACTCCACATTGTATAATTTTAATGTTTATATCATCCATAGGACCTGAGTGAAACATGAATTTGTTGCAATGTACTCACCTTCACAACTGGATAATGCTAGTGATGGTTTCTTCTTTCTTATCCATGAAAATAAGCACCCACCTAAGAAGAAATATCCTCTACTAGTACTCTTCCTATCATCTAGGCTTCCTTCCTAGTTTGTATCTATATAAGCTATCAAATTGAACTCCTTTCTCCATAGATACCATTATCCTAACTCCATATTTACCTTGAGATATTTGAGTATCCTTTTGACTGCTTGTAGATGATTTTCCTTTGGATATATTTGAAACCTTCATAAAATACCTACTACTTATATGATGTTAGGTCTATAGGTAATGGTGTATATAAAAATTCTAATAATTAACCTATATGCTGTCTAATTGACCTTTAGAGACTCATATTCCTTGCTTAACTTACATCCTATGATCATAGGTGTACTAACTACCTTGTAATCTTCCATCTCAAACTTATTCAATATCTCTCTTATGTACTTGACCAATGAAATGAATATACCTTTTTTAGATTGAGTGATTTTCAACCCAAAAAATAATGATAATTATCCCAGCATGGACATCACAAACTTTTTCTTCATTATCTATGTAAAGACCTTGGTCATGTTCTTATTATTTCCACCAAAGATGATGTCATCCATGTAAACAAAAACTATCAAATGATTATCATATTCTATATTTATGTACAAATTACTATTTTCAACTCATTTTTTTAATCCTTAAATCCAAAAGATACCTATTCAACCTAGCATACCAATCTCTAGGAGCTTGATTTAGACCATAAATAGATTTTTTATTTTGCAAACATAGTCCTTATCACCTAATAGTGAAAACCCCTTAGGTTTTTATATGTATACCAATTCTTTCAAGTTTCCATTCATAATGGTATATTTTACATCCATCTAGTACACCTTAAACCCTTTGAATCCTACATATGATAAAAATAATCTGACAGACTCCAATCTTGACACTAGTTCAAAGGTCTCCTCAAAGTTTATCCCATCAACTTGTGCATATCCCTTGCATATAAATATAGTCTTTCTCTTTTTGACTTTTCCATTTTAATTTAAATTTTTTCTAAACACCCATTTTATGCCAATGACATTCATGTCTTTAGGCCTAAGAACTAGTTCCTAAGTCTCATTCTTCTCCGTTTGGTCTAACTCCTCATTCATAACACCTATCCAAAACTTATCTTTTCTTGATTTTACAAGTTTATTAAGTTATATCTTGGACAATAGAGAAACATTATATTGATTTAGATTACTTATTAGTATTATCCTTGTTTTCATACATACATCTTTATTACCAATGATTTGTGATTCAGGATGATCTCTTTAAATCTATCTTGATGGGCCTTTTAAGTCTTATCTTTCCTCAACTTATTCTTCCTCCTCATCAACCTCTATAGTTTCCTCTTCATTCTTGACGTCCAAATTCTCTAATGTATCCTTTGATTATGAGTGTGATTTCCTTGTCTCATTAATATTTACATTGGTGATTTCCATTATCTTCTGTAACCTCTTTTTATAACATATGTAGGATGAGCTCTTTTATGAGTATCCTAAGAATATAACCTCATCATATCTAGAATCAAAATTTCATAAGTTTTAATCATATATTTTGATGAAACATCCCAAACACTCTAAAGTGTTCCACATTAGCAAGTCCACCTTTTTAGAGTCTACAAGGATTGTTTTTTCCATTAGTCCTTATCTGTCCTCTATTCAAAATCTGGAGTATGGTACTCAATGTCTCTCTCCAATATCCTTCAGATAATCTAGACTCATTTAACATAGTCCTTGCCATATATTGAACTATCCTATTATTTCTTTCCACTAATCCATTATGTTAAGGAGTCCTAGCTATTGATAACTATCTCCTTATTCCATGAACCTCATAGAAGTAATCAATCTCATTATACCAAAACTCTCCTCTTCTATTAGATCTTAGGCACTTGATCTTTCCATTATTTTCATTCTCAACAAGAGACTTGAATGCCTTGAACTTGTCAAGAGCTTATGAATTTTATTTTAAAAATTCTACCCATGTCATTATTGTATATTAATCTATGAATAACATGAATTATTTATCTCCTTTAATTATTTGGATTATTTTAGGCCCATCAAGATTAGTGTGTAATAACTCCAAGGGTATTGAAGTAGAGTATTATTAAACTTGAATCTTCTTCTAGTCTGATTACCATGTTGACATACCTTGCAAAGTATGTTTGTATGTTTGGTGATCTTAGGCACACTCTTCACAGACATCTTAGTGCTTATATTGACCATATTTTCAAATTTTAGGTGACCTAACCTTATATTTCATAACCAAATTTCATCCATCTTGCTAATAAAACATATCTCCTTCTTTATCTAATTTAATACATATAGATTGTTATAAATACTCTAAGCATTTCCATTTATCCTTTCTTGATTTTTCTCTCCTTATCTCAAACCCTCAATCATGAAAGGTTAGTGTGTGTCCTTGGTTACATATTTAACTTACACCGAGTAGGCTATGTTTCAAACCTTCAAAATATAACACATTTTCTATCTTGGTCTTCCCATTTTCTAAACTCAAGTTACCCTTGCCAACTATATTGTCACTTGTGTTATCTCCAAATCTCACTATTCTTGCAGCATTCTTCTTTAATGAGATGAACTTATTTTTATCTCTTGTCATGTGTCTTGATCAACCACTATCTCTATACCATTTTAGATTGGTCTCTTCAAGTTGGTGCTCTTAACTTGTTTTGGCTTCTCATGTTTTTCCAAAAATTTCCCATCTTATCTATAATTTTTTCAGGCTCAATATTCAAATAATCTAGTTATATTTTCAACTGATCATAATCAACTTATTTTGTTCTCATATTTGTATGGACACCTTTTAACTTATTCACGATATCCTTAATGATATTCTCATCCCTTTTAGATTCTTTGACCTAGTCACTCTTCAAGGTACAAATATATTCCTTAAGATCCTTGACCATATATCTCAACTCATGATTCTTCTTATTTTGATGATTCAAATCATATAGGGTAATTATGATCTCATCTTTAATTTCTACTTCAACTTCTCCTTCTTCACTATCATGGTATAATTATTCATCATACATGTTGTTTTCTTGATCATTAGACATCTTTTCCGTCTTAAAATCACCTTTAAGATGTTAGGCCTACTTAAAAGGACCAGACTCTAATACCAATTTTTGGAATCACAATGATTTAGATGGGGGAGTGAATCAATCTTCAAAACATTTCTTTTATTTACACTTAAGCAATCATGAACCATTCAAACAAACATATAAATCTAGCAAGCATAAGTAACTATCCACATAATCATGAAAACACAAGAACACATATGGGAAGCCCTCAAAAAGAATAAAAAAACATAGATACATGTAAACTTAATACATTTATATAAGACAAAAACCAATTTTAGTGAAGCATCAACTCTACATGGAACACCAGCCCCAACTAACCAAGCACTCACTTGACTAGGCTTTAGGAAGCACCTACTTGTAAGGAGGCACCAACCCCCTAAATGACTTAGCACCAACTTAGCCACCTAATTATTTTTATAAAATTTAAAGACACTATGTTTCTCAACCAACTAATGATGACCACCTCTTTATCTCTTCATACTCTTATCCCTCTCAAATCATCTTTCAGTCCTCTTTGCTCAACTAGGTCTCTTCAAGACTGATTAGGTCATATGACCTGGATATTCATTTTAAGACACATTATAATATCTTCATTATAGATCATATATACTAATTTTATGGTCTATAGTACTTACTTGTACTCAACAATGTGCTATTTCATTTACTTATACTTTGCTTGGTCAAATAGGCCTAAAACTACCTTGTATATATACAAGCCTATTTCTCATACATCTCTTGGTCATCCACACACACTTACACACTTAGATTGGAAAAAAAAGGTTTTAAGACAAATTAAAACCAAGAATTAGTCATTAAATTAGGTCAGCCATTACTCAAGTAAACAAAATCCTTCTTTAGGTTTCATGGAGACCTAATTCCATTAGGCCTACTTTATGACACGTTACACTTTGCCTTTATTGGAACGATTTAAAAATACATACATGGTAGGAACATATAATATAAAAATAAAATATAATTTATCTAACATCCTATGAGAACCATGAAACTTTTTATATCTAACCACCACTTGAAACACTTTATTAGCACTATTCACATTAGGCTTTTGAACACAGAAAGTCTATCTTGAACAACTAAAGATAACACATCATTTAGACATAAAACCATGAAAATAAATAACTTATTAAAAAACTATATAAGCTTAAAAATATCACCATATGAATTATACACTTATAATTATAAGATAAGGTCCCAAAAACACCTTTGCAACCCACTCACTTAGAACTGCCAATTTTTCTCAAAACACAGTCATCGTCACCTAGAACTCCAACACTTGTATACAAATTTTCAATCACTTTTGATGTATGTAGATGACCCTGTGGAATAATTATACCGTTATTATTAATTATATATATATATATATATATATATATATATATTTATCATATGGTCAAATGAAAAATATTGGTCCTACAGACCAATCTCATGACCTTGTATCTCACTATCTCATCTAAACCAAACAGGTCAAATTATGAGTAAATTTTTCACCTTAGTCGCTAACCTTAAAAACATATAAAAAATATTAAAATTTCATAAAATTCATAAAAAACAAATTTATTCACTTGGTTTCATCATTATATCATGAAAACACATTGCAATTCATCTTCTCATCACTGCCTCAATTTTTCATAGTTTACACCATTAGGCCTATTAGCAATTGGCTAAATTGGATGAATAGTTTAACACACTTGAGTAATATAAATTATCCATAAAAATTCATGTACATGAAACATGAGTCTCTATATTCTTTCTCCATCTATTTGATTACTATGTTTAATGCAAATTTTGACTTCTATAATAACTTCTTTAGAAATAAGACTGTAACTCAATGTTTTCTCTCTCCTCTCCCTAACCAATACCTCATAGAGGTACCTAATAAAGTACAATAAAATATAAAATATATTACCTAACCATACCAATCCATTTTTTCTTATTTGATCAACATATTTGAAATTGGGTCCTTATTAGGGTTCTAAGAGGGTTTAACCCTGTTTCTACTCTTAACGATCATTCATAAAGTATAACCCCTGAATCCAAAAAATAATGCCTGAAATTTTGATCTAGGACCCTTAAAAATATACCATAAATATTTTAGGTTCCAATTCAATTTTTTTATGAGATAATGATAATAATAAATTCCTTTTTGGGCTGAGAACTCTTCATTCTAATCACTTGAGAGACCTCCAAATAACTTTTCATGCCTTGTCCTTCAAACTATGACCTCAAAATACATGAACAAACTTGAAACAACATACCTCACCTCTAAAAATTATTACATGATATAAAACACCTTGAAATCTGATTATGAACCCTCATTAGGCCATACACTCTCTCTTTGCTCTTTTTAACTTGACCTACAAACTACATTAGGCCTTAAAACTGACCTTCATTCCTCTTTCCATGCACTCTTTACCTCACTAAAAAACTCAATAAACCTCTCTCATGATTAAAAAATTCCATACATCCTTCACATGCCTAATATATCATGATACCTCATTAGGTTAGGTAGGGTCTAGGAGTAGTCTAGGCATAGACTTGGTCTAAAGGTCTTACCCTTATAGGCTCACCCTAAGACTTTAACGAGTGATCCAATGCCTAATATGCATGATAAATTAATCTCATAACCAATCATGCTTGTGTGCACTCATATTATCAATCCACCATGCCCATACCTTCTCATAATATCTTTTTATGCCATGAATAGGCTTAGGATACTTAAGCACTTAACCTTAAAGACCTGATACCTATGTATTTGTCAAAAATGGAAACAAGACAAAAACATTCATAACAAATATAATATTCTCTTTCACAATACATACATTAAATGCTCATAAGCTTGTCACAACACACACTACCAATTGTATTTTCTCACAACAACACTTTATCAATGCACGTTATCACATCAACACACTACCAAGTAGGCACTCTCTCTCAATAACATCAACCTCATGCAAGATGTACCTTTAACACAATGACAATGCTTAGTAATAACATGATTCAAAACTTCATTTCTCATTATATCTATCTAGAATCAAGATCCAATGCCAATAATATAATATATTTAGGTATGGCATAACTAAGTAGGCACAAAAATAATATATGCAAACTATAGATTAAGAAATCAAGATTCCTTTGATAGATAATAATATATTAAATAAAGGGAAAGTAGGTATAGAAAGAATAAAGATATATATCAAGAAAGAATCTTCACTTTCCTTATTAGGTATGGAATAACTAAATAGGTAGGGTAATAATAAATCTATTTATTAAAAACTAAGTTTCTCTTAATAGCCATACCTTAATCTATAAGAAAATAAAATATAAATACTAGAAAGGAAAACTTTCCTTGATATTTGTGTGTTACTCCTTACTACCCATCAAGAATGAAGTATTTCCTTAATATGATATTAGGTGAAGTAAATATAGATAGAAAAAAGACAAGATTCTCTTGCCTTACTCCTTGGAATAAATGAAGTAGGTTAGAAATTTTCCATTACCTTAACAGGTAGGGAAAGTTTGAGATAATGGTATGGACTTCTTAATGTTTCCCACCATATATATATGGTACCCCCCATTCCTAATATATAATTTGATATATTTTATTAGGGATCATGAAATACTTAAAGCATGGTAGGGCCCTAGTTTGGCCTTTAGGGCCACCAAGCCATGCATAAGCCCTATGTGGCCCCTCCTTAATACACTATATTAAGGTATATGCCTTTCATATATTAAGTTAAATATATATTGGGTTGGATATATATATATATATATATATATATATATATATATATGGATTTAAAATGACATTATATTAAATATTGGATTAGAACACACTCTACCATATTGATGAACACCTATCTATCTAGAAATTTAGTCTACCATGGACATAATATCAATGACATATAGAGAAAATGAGAATTCAACTATGGGGTTGGGATTGGAATGATCAAATAGTCTTTTACCACCCCTATCTATATAGATATAAATTTAGGTTATCAACTCTAGGATTGGGATTATTAGATTCCCTAATCCATATATATGTATGTATGTATGTATATATATGATTGATATAATTTCATCCCACCATTTATTTAAATTCCTACATATTCAATATATTCTAAGGCTCTGGATACACATTCTATTCATAGTCTAGTCATGGATCATGATATAGATCTTTGAATCCCACTAGATAATAAAATGATATCTATGAGTTCCTTATTTGATTAAAAAAGGATGAATGAAAGTTAAAATTTATAATTGGAACATAATCCAATCAAGAATAATAAGCTACTACACCCACCATCAAGGTATAAGATGGAATGAATAATGATGAAGAGAGATGAGGATAGGGTTAGTAGAGGTGATGAGGGATGATGATGGATGATAAGGGTAAATTAGGGAGTGATAATGAAGGATGAGGGATTGATTAGGGATGATGAGGGATGATGATGGATGGTAAGGGTAAATTAGGGAGTGATAATGAAGGATGAGGGATTGATTAGGGATGATGAGGGATGGTGAGGATTAATGAATAAGTGATTAGGTATGATGAGGGATGAGGAGGGAGTGATTAAGGTTTATAATCAATAATTAATCAATGATAATGGATGATAAGGGAGTGATTAGAGATGATGAGGGATGGTGAGGATCAATGAGGGATTTATGAGGGAATGATGAAGAATGAGGAAGGAGTGATTAAGGATGTAGAGGAAATAATTACACATGATGAGGGATGATGAACCAATGGTTAGGAATGATAAAGCCTAGTGAGGTTTAATAAGGGAGTGATTAGGGATAATGAGGGAGTGATTAGATATTATGAGGGATGGTAAGGGTTAATGAAGAAGTGATTAGAGATGATGATGGACAAGTAAGAGTGATTATGTATGATAAGGGATTAGTAAAAAGTGGCTAGGGTTGAGGGAGGGATGATGAGCAAGGTAAATTAACATAAAGTGGTTGTTTGATGTTTAAAAGTCATCAATGTGACCTATGTTGTCCAAATCACACCACTTTGGCTTGAATTAAAAGTGATTAGTTTGTAAACTTCAATTTTGACAAATGTAGGACTCCTAGAAATGCCAAAAAATAATCTAAAAGGAATAAAAACCTAAAACATGATTATATGTTTATCAAAAATGGACATCAATTACAAAATTTATGCCATGAAATTCCTAGGTTTAATATTGAGACCCTGAAAATGCTTAAGTATTGACCAAATTAGATTTTGAAAAACTATCTCCCACATCATAAGGCATGTAGTTGTGAGACCAACTCTATCATATGTAGAGTGACCCTAATTTATTATATTTATTAAAATAAATTTATAATATAAACATTTTACCATTATAATTAAACCATTATGCCCCTTTCAATAGGTGTTGTATGCTTCTTTTATGCAATGTAAAAAGAACATCCATGCATTCATTTCACATTGCATGGAAAAATAAATGCATAAATGTTATAGTATTTACATTCTATAATTTTTACATGTTATGTTCACTAAAATAAATGCACATATGTTATAATGGGTACATGTCATAACACACATGCTTTAAGGTTCAGTGATGTCGATTTTAGTTTGGAATAACATGTATGTATTATGTCTATAATGCATATACATTACAATAAATGTACACATAATTATTCCCCATCTCCATTAAATTATCTAAAGATTTGTAAATATGTTATATGGTTTTGTTATTTTCCCTTTAAGATATTTGGATTTGGTAGACAACCCTTTCCCTATTAAAAAAATAAATGGATACATTCCTATTTGTATAAATTTTAGAGACTTAAACTGCACTAGTGTTGATGATAATTTTCCATTGCCATGTATAAATTAGATCTTGAAACAAGTTTTTGGTTATGATATGATCCTTATTCTAGATAGGTTTGCAATATATAAGTAGTTTTTTTTTCAATCCAAAATTTAGGGCTAAAACTACATTTACCACATGTAGAAGAACATTTGATTTTAATATAATTCATTTTCGTTTAATGAATTAAAGTTCCATATTTGGGACATATATGAATGTATATTTTGATGATATAATTATAATTATTATTCAAGTTTACTTTGATGACCTTACCATCCATTTAAAAAATAATAATAAATGCCTTAATCATTTGTGTAATATTTTTATTAGGTGTAAAAAGTATGGTATATATTTGAATCCAAGAAATAAAGTGTTGGGTCATGTTATATCAAAAAAATGAAATTTATATAGACCCAAAAATCATATAATATATAACATAGTTACCACCTCCAAAATATCAATCTATTTTTAGATCATTCTTTTCTAAAATAAACTTTGTATATTTTACTTTTAAAAAATTATAAGTTTTTTGAGATGTAGGTTTAAACACAACATTCAATGAAATTAAGAATGGCATAAAAAATTATCCTATACTTGTTAAACCTGATATAAATAAACCTTTTAGATTGTATGTGAATGTAATTAAAAAATTCATAGGTTTTGTTATTACTTAACATGATCATAATCATCAAGAAAGACCTATCGACTATATGAGTCTAGTCTTAAAGGATGCTAAAAATAAGTATCATTAAATCAAAAAAAAAATTATCTAATTTATTTCACACACACACACACACACACATATTTTAATGGGAGACAAATTTAGTGTTCATTGAAATGTACTTGTTTTATCTTACTTATTGAAACAACCAACTATCTTAGGAAAGCAATCAAAATAGATTTTTAGAATCCAAATTTTTTTTTTTTTTTTTTTAAACTTAAAAATTATTAATGGGAATGAACTAGCCAAATACTTAACTAAAAATTTCACCTCTAGCATAAACATTTTATTTCTTTTAGTTATTTATATTGTGAATGTTGAACCTCATTTTTAAACTATAAAGGTTGATTATATTTCAAAGTAATTTAAGTTAGGAATTAAATTGCATGATTGGGATTATTTTTTATCACATGATGATTTGTATTAGGGTATTTTTTACTTCTTATAAAAGCAAACATATCATTATTCATTGGATAAAAGTCAATGAATTGTTCTTAAGCTGCAAGTTTTATTTTTTTTGCTATACAATTTTATGTTTTTTTGAAATAGGGATGGAGTGATTTTACATTTTTTGACCCATGAAAAAACCTAAAGTTATCTTAAAAGTTGCATGAAGGTAATAGTGGTATACATTTTGAAACAAAAACAACTACATATAAAATCTTATTTACAAGATATTATTATCTTACTTTATTTCAAGATGTTTATAAGGTAATTGGGTCATGTATACCCTATCTACTTTTCACTATAAGAGATATGTTGTATATGATACCTTTAAATCCTATCATACTTGATAATCATTTTATTAAATGGGGTGTTGAATTTATCTTTGATATTCATCCTCTATATTTAACTATCCATAGATACATTTTTAACTGCCATTAATTATTTTACCAAAAGGCTTAAAGATGTAAGATTAAAAATTATCATCACATTTGAAATGATTTCATATTTTGAGAATATTTTTTTTCAATATTCAGATTCCCCTATGAAATAATATCAAATAATTTCCTTCAGTTCACTTCTAGTTAATATTTAGAGCTTTTAGGCCATTATTTCATCATTCCTAGTCATTTTTCTAAATACTACCCTAAAGGGAACATACAAGTTGAATCTAATAAAAAAATAAATTTCAAAAACTAATAAGATAATATGTGATAATAAATGTAATTGGAATGTTAATATTTTTGATGCATTATGGGTATTGAACAATAGTTAAAGTTACAATAGGTTATTCACATTTCATATCAACATATTGTTTCTAAGTTGCTTTGCTAATTGAATAGAAAACCACTTGTAATAAAATTATTCTTCAATATGTTTTGAAAGATACTAGAACCATATAATTAAGAATAAATGATCACTTAAAATTATATGAAACTAAAGTAACAACTCTATAAAAATGAGAAAAAACTAAAGATAAACTTAGAAAATAAATTGATAACACAATTTCTAAAAAGGTTTTTAAGGTTGGATATTAAGTCTTATATTGAGATAGAGCCCATGAAAAAATAGGTAAACTCCACAAGTTTTATTATTTATGGATTGGATCATATAAGATAGTTGATGTTCTTAGTCATAATGGTTTCACTGTCAAGATATTGATGGAAATTTGTTGAATCATACAATCAATGTTCATCATTTGAAAATATTAAATTGAGTTTATTTTATTTAATTTTGTCTTGTTTAATTTCTTGTTTTATTATTTATTCTATTTTTTATGTTTCATTTTAAACATGGTTCTTTAAAAATACTTATAAGTATTAACTTTTTTGTATTTTTGTGTTTTGGTTTGAATATGACTTTCAACACATGACTATCTTTTTAATCAAAAGTTTGAATATTACATGAATTTTAAATTAATCATTTATGAAAGACAAGTATTAAAATAATACTATTACCTACCTTCATATTTGATGTTTCCAATTATTATGATTACTTTCATCCAACCTAAATTCCTTAATTAATACCTTTCTATTCTTCATGTCATGCTAGCTAAGAAATAGATATCTTGAATTTAAAAAAAAAAATCCAAAGGGGTTCACACTTATCTTATTAAGAAAAATTTGAACTGGATTACACTCTTTATTCTTGAAATTTGTATATTTTATTGGAACCCAATTCTATGTGTGAAATTGGCCAAAAAATTCATCGATGTTATATCAAATTTTAGTACCCATACTTTTTAACTTATAAAAAAATATATTACTATCATATGATGGCTTATTCCTATAAATTTAAAATTTAACTAGTGGGTTCAATCTTGTTTAGATGGTTGAAAATAATTTTTTGTTTATTTGTGATTAAATGTGATTAATGACTATGTTCTAATTAGTTTTAGATTGATACTCATGTTAATCATTTAAGGTAATTCGATAAACTATAGATATTTTTGATACATTTAATTTAAATATTTATTTAATTTTAGTAAAAAGGTTTCATTTGAAATATGAGGATATTTTCACAAATAATAAGTATATTGAAGTGGAAATGCTCATAAAATTTATAGAGGTATCAATATAGATTGAATGGATCATGCTTTTCATGTTTGTTCTCTTTTTTGATTTGGATAGTTTAGATTTATATCTTATCATGGATTGATTTATGGTTAATTTATCTTAAAATTTTAGTTTAAAGATAATTATATATATAATCCTAAAAATTTCAATTAAATAAAAATAATTACCACTTTTGCATGAAAATAATTGTAGTGATTATAATATTGTATTTTTGACATAAACATTTCATTTTGGATCACTAGACATTTTACTCATAATGGTTTCAAATTTTTGGTTTGTATCAACATCATTTAGTTCACATGAATACCTACCTTGGTTATTTCTAACAACCACATAATATTAATACCCTATACTAGTATGGTCATCATCAATCATGTTACTTGTGAGCATATTATTTGGTAATACTTTGGAAAATAGTTTTATTAACTTGGTATTAAGTGACATGAAGAGATAATATGTTTAGATATGACTTGATTGAATTTAAAGTTTTAAATTAATTTCAAATATATGTTATATTTGATGGATCAATATGTTAGATCTTTGAATTTACTCGACATGTCATTGCCTTATATTTCAAGCATGGTTAAATTGGTGGGAGGGTGAAAAATTATAGAAAGAAATTTGATAAAGGTGGTGGTTTCACCAATTTAATAACTTTCAATCCATATATTATTTATTTGTAAACATGTCTAGACAAATTTAGTGGTGACTATAAGTCATAGCTATCCTATCAAATTTTATCCATCTTACCAAAATTAACAGATATGTCAATATCGATATATTTAAATACATAACCTTGGGAGGGAAGTTAATCTTAATATGCTCAGTTATTTTTTCATTTGTAATTTTGAAACAATATTTAGGATAAAATCTAAACTTTGTAAAATTTTGTTTAAGACTTACATATACATTATATATATCGATCTCATGGATTTTACTATAGAAGTTTTTAGGAAATTCATTAGCTAGTGTTATATTTTGATATTGTTTAGTTTGAACATATAAGTGAGCTAATATTGCATAGATGCATTCATATGTTGCATTAGTAAAATACATTTCCTCAAATTTTATTTGATTTTCTATGAATATATTAGTGGACTTCAAAATCATTGGAAGTGAATAGATAACATTTTATTTTATAAACAAAATTTAGTTTTTTTATGAAGTATTTTTTATTTTTTTAAATTTATTTTATAGTGACTACATGTAATGAGTTTAAATGGTTTTGGAATCTGAATCCAAAATTAAGAATTTGTATGCCTTTAATGTTTTTAATCATTGGTTACATTTTTTGATATACAAGAAAGCAAATGAACCTAAAATGTGTGAATGTAAAGTATTTGTCAATATTGATTAGTTTTATTAGATCTCATATTTAAATGTGTGCATATAAAACCTCTTGTTATTTTTAAGTTATTTTGATTTAAAAATAAAAAATGATTCTAGGTTCTCTTAGTATGTTAGTTATATTTTCATACCATGAATATTTTAGTGATGCATGAAATACATTACTTTTGATGATAGTATAAAATAATGGATTGTCAATATTTTTAGTTTACATTCAATTTTGGGTTTTACTCCTATAATTATAAGTTCAAATTTAAAATATTTATAGTTTTTTAAAGTAAAAATTTTGAGTTTTTTTGAATAAAGGACAATATGTGGTCAATTTTAAACTTTGAGTAAAATTAAACTATTTTATCTACATCTATTCAAGTTATTTTGGCATTTGAGATAGCTATATGCAAACAATTTTAATAGCTATTGGTTTGGTCTATTTATCACTTGGTATTTTTGAGAAAGATTTATATTATTTGAATAGATATTTATTTAAATTAAATATATGAAATATGATTACAAAATTTCTTTACAAAATTATTTGAGTCAAACTTGCATGGTATTAGGGTTTGCATTTTGAAAATAAGGGAAATTAGAAAGTGAATACCAGTTTTCATGTTCTTATGAAGTTTAGTTGGATAAAATAAATATACATGGGTTTTATTAGTCATGATCATATTAATTTTTATTTCAATGAATATTTTAAGTTTTCTCACAAGAGTTCTCATATGAAAACATTTGATTATGAGTTGTTTTAGTCAAACAAAATGTTTTTATTTATTTACTTCATTTATTTTAAACTCAACAAACCTATGGAATATTTTTTTATTTAAAAATAAAGAGGAATAAAATTAATTAATATTAAAATTTAAAATTTTTATAAAGAAATGATTGTATCTAAAAAGTAGGGTAGTTTTATTCTTTGTTGACTGATTCATGAAAGTTGTCCGTTTTTTGAAAACTTGGTTATTTTTGGGATAGTATGTTAAAGAAAGAAGTACATTTATAGATGATTATTTTGAAAACTTAGAAAAAAAATTTAATTATCATGTATTTTATCATTTTGCGACCCTAAGTATTCATTAAAAAATGAAAATTTGCATTCTAGTCAATTTTTTCAAATTGAGATGAGGAATAGTGCGATAATTTTAAAAAGATAAAAGTTCAATAAAATTGTCAAGATGCAATATTAATTGTGAAAATGGATAAATCATTAGGAATAGTCATATTAGTATTTAATTTCATATAAACTTGTTGGTGACTTTTGAATTTGTTATAAATAAGTAAAGGGGCCCCACTCATTAAAAATTTTATTTAGTCTTTATTTTAAATATATTATTTCTCGAATCTCATAAACTTATTATTTAATAAATTTCAAGTTATGAACTTTATAAATTCATAAAGTAGTTAATTATAAACTGGATAGTTTTTATTTTAAATTTAATTAACTTTATGATTAAAGTTAATTAAGAATTAATTGTAACTTAAAGTATAACTACCTCTAATGATTAAATTTTATAAGAAGACTTAAAGGACATTGCAAGGGGAGAAAACATAGACATGTACAAGAGCTCTCTAATTTCAAAGATTTCATATTGCACTTGTCTCTGTGAAGTATATTTGATAATGAAGGTTATTTAAAGATAAACTGAACAAAACATTATTTGATAGTGAAGTAGAGTACTTGACATACCTAGATATATCTAGGTTTTTTTTTATAATTGATTATTTGAAGTTTATTAGGGGTTTTTAATGTTTATATAAATATGTAGTCATATGCATAGAAATAATTTTCTACTTCAATTAAAAATTGATGAACACATCATATTTCTTATGAAAGATTTTTGGGATGTCATTATATAATGATTTCTCTCTTTAAGAGTCATTTTAAATAGTGTTGGATATAATTTTCTCAAATAAAATATTCCATTCTATTCATTTTTGAGTTGACTCCTTAATAGTTTTAGGTTATTTCCTTTCTATTTATTAGTCTTTGTTTTAATTTTTTTTACCTTTATTATCTCTATTTCCTCTAGAATATTTTATATTAGTCTTTATTTTATCTTTATTAGACTAGTTCTTTATTTCTTTATTAACTAATATTTCATCTAATTCTTTAGATTAAGTATTGTTTAACTTATTTCTTACTTAATTTTTAAAATTAGATTAAAATTTAATTCTATCTTATTTATTAGTAACTAGTTTTTATAACCTTTATATGTTATAAGGTACCTTTAGATTAATGTTGATTGTGGTTATTTTCTCCTTATTTGATTTCCACATATATTTTTACCTCTCTTTCAATTTATTTTGTTATTTCTCTTTTGGTTTGTTTTAATGTTGTTATGGTGTTAAATAAAGTTCATTATAGAAGAGATACACTACTAATTTAAATTATTATAAATAGAAATCATGTTTATTTCCTTCAAGAGATTGTCTCTTTCATAGGTTATAATATGTTGGATAGGTTAAACATGATTTGAGATGTATATAAATATTGAATTGATTGATTTGATTATATAAATAATGAATTTTTATTTACTCTTTCATTGAATTAATTTATCCTAAAAATATATTTTCATACCTTAGGACAAATTATTAACCCATATGTCCCCATAATTAAATTGGTACAATTATATCTTGACCTTCACGATAGCCGAATATGTTGCTTAATTGATGTGAAAATTTTAGCTATCAACACATTATCCTAAGTGTAACATAAATTTCAAAATCAAACAAGACAAGCTATGGATTCTGGCGAAAGACAAAAAGGTATTTATAAATAGAAAATATATGATGGCTCACTCAAACCAAGTATATGAGAGAGAGGAATATGTATCCAAAAATCACCATTAAGTGCCTAATTTGTAAGGAAATACTATATGTGTAAGGTAATTAAAAAAATATTGTGCAAACAAATCTCATACAAAATTTGTGTGTCTATATATGTCCCTCTTTAATATACTATTTAAATTCAATTTTAATTACTTTTTTATAAGGAAAAAATACATGCTTAAATTTTTTTTATAACTTCAGATTTCATTGCCCTAATGTTCCATAGTGTCCCATGTGTACCTTCAAAAACTAGTGAATACAAGCAAATAGATTACCATCCCAAATAGATAATAGTATTATTGAAATGAAAAATTAAAATAAGTGAAATAAAAATGAATGAATACACCAAGTGGTATGTGGTATTTTGCTACTTATTAAGTGTGTTTATTTTAATTAGATTAAAAATGACCTAATTCATATGGTAAAAATGCTCTGTCCTTGCTCTCTTCTTGAAAAAATACTGGAAAAAGGCTTTCCCATAATAATATTTATTTGTGGGATTCTGTACTAGATCCATATGTAAAAGTGCAACCCTAAACTAGGTTCATATGTAAAAATAATCAACCAGTGCAAATAGATATATATCTAAAAGTGTTCATAAAGTAACATAGTCCTCCATTGTTACTTGAATATAATATAATATTTTTATAGTAATGAAATACATGCCCCAAAGTTAGCCATCTATCCCTATATGTAAATATAGAATGTATCAATCATCCCATAATTTGAAATAGAATGCCTTAGTTATTATTAAATATAATATAAAAATGTCAATTAATGTGTTCAGATGTATTTTAGAATCATATTAAATGTCCATATCAAATTCATGTGATATATTTGTGTAAGATAAATCATGTATATGATGTTTTATGCATCTAAAAAGTGTTTGCATGATGTGTTTGAATTGAATATAAATGAATAATCTATCTGAACCCCTACATTATTTAAGAATAAATCCATTATCCTCCCCCTTTTTATGTAAGGGATAAAGCTTACAAGTCACACATCTCAAATAGAAAGATTATGTGTAACACATGTAATGTGTGTGTGTGTGTGTGTGTGTGTAGAGAGAGAGAGAGAGAGAGAGAGAGAGAGAGGAGAGAGAGAGAGAGAGAGAGAGAGAGGAGAGAGAGAGAGATGAGAGAGAGAGAGAGAGAGAGAGAGAGAGAGAGAGAGAGAGAGAGAGAGAGGAGAGAGAGAGAGAGAGAGAGAGAGAGAGAGAGAAATATTTTTAAAAATATACATATGAACACATGCATATGTCATATAAATTACAAGCGATGGTAGATATAATTTTAAAAATAAAATATAAAAATATATAATCATGTAATAAATGTATGTATTTAATATTAATTTTAGTAAATAAATCTTATTTTAATTATTTTTTGCTTAAAATAATCATTTTGAATATATGATTACATTAAAATGTTTATATCCCCTATTTGGGTGGATATACAATTGTTTATTGAAGTCAAGTTGTATGCCCCTAAT
The DNA here is from genome assembly GCA_037957365.1 of Torreya grandis. NCBI lineage: Eukaryota > Viridiplantae > Streptophyta > Pinopsida > Cupressales > Taxaceae > Torreya > Torreya grandis. The sequence goes on along the minus strand of JARHVA010002947.1, from coordinate 670,917 downwards.
TGACTTGTGAATGTCATGATAAATTTAAACATGAATTTTTCATTTTCATTTGTTTCCAAGGAGATGTGTGTGTTAGATTGTTTTATAATGGTAAATAAATGAATACCATTAAATATTTTGTGTTTAATTATGATGATCAAATACTTATCAATAAATTTAGGCCTTGGACATGTTGGATGCTTGATGTCCATCCCATATGATATGCATTTAATTACTGCCTTGATAGAGAGGTGGAGTGAAAATACTTTTACTTTATGGATCTTGACTAGGGAGATTACCTTGAAAATATTGGATGTATGGTAAATATTATGATTACCTTTTTTAGGAATAATATCCATATTATACGTAGCCAAGGGACTTAGCTCAAGAGGGGTGTGCACATAGGTTTATGACTAGCCATGACTAGTGTATTCAATATGCCCTCAAGGATTATACTATATTGTTCTTAGGGATTGTATTGTCTAATGTTCCAAATGTGTCAAAATATTTATGTGTCATATTAAATTAATTTATTTATATTGATGGTAGTGGTGTGATTATTTATTACTAGATGCATAACATTGTCAATGATATAGAGAGTCATAGGAATATATATTATTGGGGCTGCATTATGCTAGTACATTTATTAAAAGATTTATATCAATTCACCTGAGAAGACTAAAATGGTGTAACATGTTGGATACTTTATTACACGTATGGGAATATGAGCATATATTTTTGGTCTAGCCTATTGGTTTTCCATTGGATGATTGGGCTCAAACCTAGACATATTGGCATAGTCATAGTTAGGGGATATAATGAAGTACAACATTATACCACAAAACCATCAAAGTAAACATAATATATGGAGTTAATTACACTCTTACATACAAAAAAAAATTATAAAAAAAAAATTATTTATTGATTCAAATGAAGAATTAAAATTTTCATACACAATAATTTAATTATAGACTTCAATAATTATCATAGTTTCACAAGGATATGTGTTACAACCTCAAGTTCATATATCTCAACTTTTACTAACTCATAATCTTTGTAATAAATAATTCCTCATCCAATAAATATCAAATATGATCCATAACACTAGTGTAGGGGCACACTTTTATAGATGTAATACCTACTTGATTAAATTACATGCTTTTACCTTAAGAACATTAACACACCTTAGTGAGTCACATATATTCCCAACACAGTGTCACATTATAGCTAAATACATCACACAATAGGTTATGGATAATATTAAATGTATTTTTATTAAATTCTATAACTTTCAAATCAACCATCCAATGGTAAGTAATAAATATTTCCATAACACATCACCAAGACTCATCACAAGTTCCAAGATTACTTAAATGAATCATGATTTGATGTAAATCAACCATGCATAGGTTTCAAAATAAATTAATTTTATGGAGATAGTATATAACCTTTCTCCATGAACTAATTTAATAGATGAGATCCAAATGAGGTCAAAATTATTCATGTAGAACCATATGTTACCACAATGTTTGTAGTGTATTTTGCATTTTTAGGTAAAACTATGATAGTGTATTGAGATATATTAGGATAGATGGATTTAAAATGATGATAAGAATGTCCCTAAAAAATAACAAATTAACACAAGGCCTTTAACATTTTTTTCTTTTTTTCACACAAATATATAATAGCATGACAAGATCTAAATTTATAGATGTGTTCCTTAGGTCATTTTCATACTAATTGAAAATTTTCAAGTTACCAAAACCTCTGTATTTCAAATTTGGTAAATAAAAAACTCACTATAGGTTTTAGGTGTTTTACTAGATTAATAAATCTAGGCTTAGTATGAATTTCTAGAAGTGTATCAAATTTGTTACAAACATTATAATAATAAATATTTATAGTCATACTTATTATTATCCATCCTAGTCATGTTTTTGGTTGATGCAAGATTGCATGAGACCTTGGATGTTATTACATCATACACCTAAGGTAATAATTTCATATGAATGGTGCTTAAAATCTTAGGCTATAGAGTAAAAACATCCATTTAAATTGATATACCTCAAAATATTTTCATTCAATTATTGATTTCTTTTCCAGCCAATTATTGGACTTAAAAGTGTTCTTCTCAACTTATCTCTAATCAACATTTTCCTTCTCTTGCTTAGTGCTAGGATACAATATATCCATCTCCTTTAATTATATTTTTATCTCCACTTCCATCCACTTATGAAAATTGACCCATATATATCTCTATTCATCTGCCTCATCCTAGTTATCTTTATTCTGTTATTCCACTCTTTTGTAGGTTTTAACCTACATATACATATTGTCTCTACAAAAATCCACTATGTTTTTTTTCACCATTTATCCAATTTATTATTGGATTATCATACCCATTATCTTATAATGAATGTGATATGTCATGATTCACATTATATTTTATATTTACTCATATTTCATTTTTCATATTTTGAAACCTAAAAAACATACCTATAGCTTCCATTATTATCCCCAGGATAGTATTCATGTTATCTTATTTAGTTTCATCACTATTCACTAAAACATTCCCATGATTCTAGTTCACATATTTTTTACCTTCATTTCTATGATAACACTCAATTTTTTCACATACCAACTTTTTTTTTATCCATATAGTTCCACTCTGCATCATTGCACACTATATATCCTACAAATTTTCTTTGATACTACATACAACAAAATATGTTTGTTGTACAAATACATTGTTCCTTATTTACAAATATCTATATTCATTAGTACACAAAATTTCCTCTTATGTTCTATCACATAATTTTATATAATCATCCATTATATATGTATTATATAGGTAAAATGCATCCATGATCTAAATCTCCTTCTCTTTCTTTTGACTTTTCTATGTGACAATTCTTACTTTGTTTCTTCACTCTTATTATCAATAAATTCTAACACTTTCATAGCCATATTAATTTTATTTTATAAGTAATAATTGATTTTCTACTTCTTCCACTTCTTCAACCTCTTCTAGTTTAACTCACAAATTAAAGGTTTCACCATAACTATGAGCATCACAAAAATTACCCATCCTCTATACTGTAAATTCCAAATGTTTTTCATGTCATTTTATTTTATTAATCTCATCACAATCTCAAATAAATCTACCATTTTTACTTTGAAAACTTCTATTACTACCACTTCATCATGTATGATTGCTTTAAAAAGTTAATTTCTCTCCTTTACTCTCTAAATCCAATTTTGTGATCTAATTACTATTTTCATATATATATTTACTCTCAAATATCTAGTAGATCACCTTCATATATTATAAAATTAGGATAAAATATTTATCTTCTCCTTGATCAAATATGGGATCTACATAATTTATCCTCACAGTCACTACATCTATATTATTCTCAACCATCTTATCTTTCACAAATGGGAAACATCTTTCCTCTCTATCTACATCATCTAGACTTAACTACACATTATCTATCTCTATGATTATGTCTTTAAAAATACACTTTTATACTCTTTCCTTTTCAGATATTTTTTCCTTGTACTTATCTTGATCAAATGAATTTTTTGCATCATCATTCCATTATCTTCCTCTTTATAATTACGTATTGTATTTTTAGAAAACTCATCCAACTCTATTTATAGATGGTATATACATAAATTTAACTCTTTATAAGACCTTAAAAGAACTATTTTATCTCCATAACTTATGAATTCAACTATTTAATTTTATTTTTTTATAAAAAAATTTGTGTCTTCTTTTCCTCGTCTTCTAAACCTACATTAACACACCAATTTTTTATTAAATTAGAATTTTGTAAATCAAGAGTCCCTTCATGTATTACTTCCAATTGTGTCTCTATTTCATTATTTTTCATTTTATCACATGCACTAACTGATATAAAAATTATCTCTTCATATATTCCTCTTATTCTCATTTGTTTAACTCTATGTTGATTACTATTTTTTCTCCTCTCTGTTGACATCAAATTCAACTCATGTGAAACTATTATTGAATTATATGTCTCTAAATTCTCACATACTTTTATTTTATTTTCTCCTTATGTTTTTTATTTTCATATGTACATTAATCTATAAATTAGTTCCTCCACTTGTTCTTTAAAAACTTCTCTAAGTTCAATTAGCTCTTGCACTTTTTGGTTTATCTTTATTTTCATATTTTTTTGAAAGCATTATTATTTATTTTTACTTATATTTATGATACCATATTTTTCTCAAATTTTATCCCTTTTTATGAGGATACTCTCCCCTCCTTCACACTTGATATTATACTCTTAAATATTTAGTTTCCCATGATGAAACTCATTTCCTTTCATATTTTATTCTATGGCTTCAATGAGACATAATTCATCTTCATTGTTTTTGCTGCCATTTTCTTTATCTTTGTCCTCTTCAATGAGGATGTATTCTCATACACATTCAAATACTAAGGATGCCGAGAATGCATATTCAATTTTTGTATTGATTTGTCTATGCGATCCATGCCCCTTTCATTTTTTTATTTTTTATATTTCATTTAATAGAAATAGATCCACCACCACCATCTTAATTTATTCATTAGGTGTACATACATGCACATTTATTTAAATCATCTACATATCTACTAAAATATATAATTTTTGTTACATCTTCTCCCATTTTGATGTGGTTTTCTTCCACATTTTTGACTTCTTATGCAACCCTTAAGGATTGGCTGCAATTTATATCTTAACTTCCTCTATTATCCTTCAAGACAATTATTTTAACTTAATCCATAACTAGTTGTTGAAAATAATCTATTCCAAGAAAATTATCAAGGGTTTCACCTTCTTTTGGGTAACATAAATTCATCCTTTCATCACATTCATCCTAAAAATATTCAAAATCTTTGCCTTCTTTTGTAGATATTATCTCTAATGTATTTTTTATTAAAGGATGCCTACTATGGATTACACCCTTATCATATCTTTTTTAAAATTTTATATCTCTAATTTGAGTACTATAAATTTATTCTTATGATTTATCTTCTCTATGTATGTTATCCTTTCTTGCATGGATGCCATCATAATCTTGTCTTTATCATATGGGTTTATTGATCTTCAACCCAATTGATTTATTCATGATAACTTATCATTTCCATATCCTCTCTACTATCTTCTACGGCTTATTCAAAACCTTATTCACTTAGTTTTTTCCTCATAACATCATTTGATTTCTCTCTTATCAAATCTATTCTCTATAACTTCACAAGTTATATTATTCTTAATTTAATATTCTCTTTCAACTCACTATTTCAATCCTACACAATAAATCATACACACATAAATTTTATAAACTTTCCTAAATTATTAGTTCTATAATAACCCAATAAGATAATGAACATAACACTCTAGATTTATTGTTTCACTGATAAACCTACACACATCTTACTACTTTCAAACCTCTGGATCTACTATTACACCAAAAATTGCATTACCTTCACACCTATAGATTTGTTGTTACACTCTATTTTCAAACCTACATAGATATATTATTACATATTATATATTCTTTGTTTATTATTCTCTACCCACTTACACAAGATGGATAAATATTATATGCACCCTCTATTCACTATTCAATCAATAGAGGATGTATTTATAGTTCTCTACCCAAGAGAACATATTAAATATTCTTAAAACTTGACTATTACAAATTTATCTATCTTCTACCCACTTTTCTTTTTTTATGGAAGACAATCCAATACACTAACACTTTTTATAAAAAAATTAATCTAATATATAATATGTCCTTAAACAATATCAACTTCTCACTTTTTTTCTACATACAATTTCTCTTGTTGAAAATAAACTCTTTAAAATATCTTAAACTCCATTATATGCCAATTATTTCCTCAAATCAAAGAATAACCTATGCATATTCTACCCAAAAATATTATTGGAAGATGTTTGTAGCTACTTTATATCCACACTTATAAATGTGGAAAGAAATAATCAATAACAAGGACCATAACCTTACTCTAATACCAATTGATGTAGTCTCGCTTATGGGATCTAGTGAAGGAAAACCTTAAACCATGTAACCATCAGAATAAACATAATGGGCAAACTTATTTTTAGTCCTACATAAAAAACAAAGATAAACTAAAATAAAAATGCTATTTATTGATTTAAATTAGGAATAATATCTTTCATACACATAATATTTTGATGATAGACTTTCATAATCACCACACTCTCACAAGGAGATGCATTACAACCTCAGATATGTAGATATCAACTTATGTTAACTCATAGTTTTTAAAATCATTAATTTCCTATCCAATAATTCTTAAATAATATCCTTATCATAAGTGTATGGTCATGATTATACAAATACAAGAACCACCTACTTACATTAAGCTATTTTACCCCACTAACATCATTAACACACCTTAGTGATTCTCATATATTAAATACTTTCACATTTCCAAGTCATAACAACAAGTTACAACTTAACACATCATAAAATAGGTAATATATAATATTAAATGAATCCTTATTATCTTGCATTAATTTCAAGATCAAACATCCAATGGTCAATAATGACTTCTTCCATAACACATCACCAATACTCATCACAAGTTCTTAGAATACTTTAATAGATCATGATTTATTGGAAATTGACCATGCATTATTTTTGAATAGATATATTTTTGAGGAAAAAATATATAACTAGCATCATGAACTAATTTTATATATGAGATTCAAATTATGTCATCATGCTTCCTATAGAACCACAAGTTACCATGATGCTTGAAGTGTATTTCCAATTTTTAGCCAAATCATGATAGTGCACTAGGATTTTTTTTGACAAATGACTTTAAAATGATGATAAGAATCTCCTTTAAATATCACAAATTAATGTAAGGACTATATATTTTGTTTTCATTTTTATGTAATTATGTAACTCGAGAATATCATAATTGAAAGATGTATTCCGTAGGTCATTTCTATTATTCCTTCAAAGTTTCAAGTTATTGGAAGATTTATAGTTCAAATGTGGTAAAGAATAAACCCACCATAGGTTTCAAGTGTTGTACTATTATAATAAATCCAAACTTACCACAAAATTTTAAATTGTGTCTCAAACTTACCACAAATATCCTAATAGTAAATATCTATAATCCTACTTATTACTATCCATACTAATCATTTTTTAGGTTGATTCAAGATTTAATGAGGCCTAGGAAGCTCTTACATCACATATGTAAAGAGGTGACTAAGTGTTCCACATGATTCATGCCATTCAAATATGGATTAAAACATTTTATTTGATAGTTTTATGGAATACACTATTATTTGGAGGCCTTATCATGATTATTCAGGATGAACCAAGGATGTTAATAGTTATATTTTATCCAATTTAGTTTTTGTTTCATGATAGATTTATTGACACATATGAGTTATTTTAGTATAAGCACATGATGATATAGTTTATGATTATTTATGTATTTAACCCAAATAATATTATGTGGACCCACACACAAAGAGATGGATCACCCCTAGTAGTTATAATAACTAGTGATGGTGCAAGGTGTACCTCTGAGTATAAATAATGATGTAACCAAGCACCATTATTTCTTAATTTATCTATCAAGGTAGATGTATATATGGGTGAGTATCCTAATGTTATCATGGTTGAGTGGAAGGATAAGGTACATGAAGATAAGAAATATGATGTGCTCATTATAGGTCTTAGTATGTGCACTCATTTATTTATCAAACTTAATAATTTTTAATAGTTATTTATTTTCCTATAATATTTTTAAAATTTTGTGCATCATGCAGGTGATGATTATTATACCATTATTATTGAGAAATTGTTTCATGTTGACATAATTTATTCTTAATGATGATGTTTAAGAAAGTCTTCCTGAGAGAAAATATGAAATTACCAATGTTCACACTCTAATTTTCAATCTTGTGGCTCATGTCACTCACTTATGTGGACACAAATGGTGAGTGATATGTTATTATGATGAAAATTTATTAGTTTATAGGATAGATTTCAATTCAATAGATGCCACCAACTACTATGGATGGGGAGCTTAGATAACCTATTTTTTTAGAGCATATTAATCTATAGGGAGATCACATGAGGATATTACTAAGCACAATATGATGCAAAATAAGATTAGATATATTTGAGGATTGGGGGAGATGAATTAGATCTTATTAAATATCCCATTGAGATGAAAATGGTTCATCTTATTCTAAATCACCTATGGTTATAGATTTAGATGTTAAGGATGATGTGGAGGTTGAGAGTGAGCATGTATTGATTGTTTATTGAATTATTCTTTGTTATATTAGGATTTTATATTTTAATATACTATTATATATGACTTTTAAATTTTTTTGTTGTATGGAGTTATGAGATTTGACTCTATATATTTTTATTTATATTGTTTTATTTTACTCACATGTCTTATTATAATTTATGTTTATATCATCTTAGCCTAAAATCAATATAAATACATTTAAGTAGATTTTTATAAATGATGTAACTTATATCATAATTATATTAAAATATTATAGAATTTAAGTGTCATGTATGCTATAATTTTGAGTATCCAATGAGTTCATCACATTTAGTAAAATCAAATGAGATGAATCAGTTTGGAAATCCATACATACAAAATAAATCTTCATATCTTACTATTCTATGTTCAATTAACTAATTTATCTCATAAGTATATGAATCATTTAGATATATTCTTGAGTTGGAGATTATAGGAAACTAATGATTATATCTATATTAGAAAACTTAATTTTATTTTTTTGAGATAATTCTTTGATTGACACTTAATCCTTGATAGTTTGAGATTCTTACTTTGATTGTTCCTTATGTATGATATGATCTCTCATTATATTATTATGTTCCTCATTTTATTTTGTCTTGTATTTCATTGGCATCCATATTTGTGTACTTCAAGATGTAGTTATACCCATGTTAGGATGTTTTTCATCATGCATTTTATATGTATTATCTCAATGAAGTGTGGTTAAATTTCCTCAAAAATCAAATGAAATAATATTTTTGATGTTATCCAATATTTATTTGATTTTATATAATCTTGATTTTCTAAATATATCATTGAATTATATAATTTTAGGAACTAAAAATAATAATGTTTCCATTATCTCATGCCTATAAGAAACCATAAAATAAATATGCCCATATGACCACTCATGGGTGCTTGCATGTTTTAATTCACACTCATAATGCCCTAATTATTTAATAAAATTATTTTTTATTGTGTTATATTTTACCTTTTAATCAACAATAATTCCTTACCTATTTCGAGCTTATATGAAATCTTGAATGACCATTGATCCCTTAGAAACCACCTAGGACACATTGGCTTGCTTAGATTGTGAAATAAATGAACATGGAAATGAATTAACTCATTTTTAATTTTATTATTAAAATTAAATTACACCATTGTCCATGTGTTCCTCAATTTTTTTATAATTAAAAATAATTATCATCACTATGCCCATTTATTTGATGATAGTTACAAAATGACCTTCATCTCACTCATGTTAAATTATATGTAATATTATACCTAATATAAGGTAATTTTATTAGCTTACTATTATATAAAATTTGTAATATGGCTCTTTGTTTATAATTGAGTCTTAAAACCATTTTATGTTGGCTAGTAGAATGGTATGGATTGTGAATGGTGTGTTCTTATTTGTTGGTCTATATGTAGGTTCATTTAAAATGAAGAATCAACTTGGAGACATGAGTTTATTGACATTTGGTAATCTTTAGTGCCATAATAAAGGGTGTTTGACTAAAAAGGATCACTTTCATAATGTATTACCTTTAGTTAAAATAATCTTATGCATGAGAGAGTTATTTTACCCTAAGTGGGGATAAAAGACTTTTACTAACGATGAATTTATTCTCTAAGCTAGTTGTTTGATATATAAATAAATGTAATGTTTTTTAAATATTAAATTGTAATATTTCATGGGTTAATCATGACCTTATTAAAGGTTTATAGGTTATATAATGTTTAATTATAGCCTTTAATAGTGTTTAAATGAGATCATAAAGTCTCCTTTATTTTTATGTAAAAGGATATGGACCCACTAGTTAGGGTATAAAACCAATTTAGGGTAAGACATTTTAAATTTTGGTGACTTATTTTAGTGTAAATACCCATCACATGCATGTTTTCTAATAGAATATATAAAAATTTTAGAGTGGCTACAAGGATATACATGGACATCAAATGAGTGAAATCTATACATGAAAAATCCTAATCAATAGTGATGATTAGGTATTATATGTACTATAGGTTATCTTGTCAAATTGCACCATGATCAAATAAACAACGAAGCATGCATGAAGAACCTATAGAGTGAAATCTCATAAATTGAAATAAAAAATCCCACACAAGGAAATTTGTGCAAAAAATCATTTTATCATTAAACATTTAAGCATTAAAAAAGCATTAGCCAAAAAGTAAACAAGAAGGTTCCTTATATAGGTAGAAAATAGGCATGTCCTAACATCCTCATGCATATGGAATTATTTTCCAATAAGGACCTTTATTTAACCAAATCAATTTGAATATCTTAGGTGGGTAGAATAATTGGGTCTTGATAATGAGGCCTGATAAGGTATGCAAGTAAAATGCAACTCCCATAAAATAGATAAAATGAGATAAATTGTAGGAATAAAACTCCTTTCCAAAAGAGAGTAAAGAATAAGGTAAGGATATAAATCCCTAAAAGAATCTATAAATTCCTAAATCCATCATATTTCCTACAACAGAGTGCCTTATAGTGACTATGGATTAGAAGTAGATGAAATAAAGAGAGGATCACCTAGGAATAGTGAATGAGTCTACCCTATGCATGATGGATCTTCAACAAAGGTGTGATTCCTATACAAGGAATTTTTCTCTTCATACAAGGTAGGAGGTCCAACTACCCTATTCCAAAATAGTATATTAGAAATAGAGGCTAAGAAGGACTGTGGCATACCTTAAAACTATGAAATAGACTACCTAGTGTCTAATGTGTCCTAGATGATAATACATGTTCCTTGTAATGTCTAAAGTGGACTAGAGGTAGGTAGATCAAGAAAAAAATATTTAGTATTTGGAAGGTGACAAGGAGATGTTAGAGGTCTCTCCCCATCACTATTATATTCATATATAGAGGAAGAGTCATTAGTATCAGAAGTGTGTTCAGGATCAAAAATGTCATCAAGTTTAGGGGAGTTAAAAGAAAAGGAATTTGAAGGAGAGTCAAGAGAAAAGAATGAGAATTTATATAGCTTATTATGATGATTTACTATTCCCATTAATAATATAGTGTCACTATGCAATTCTTTAAGATAATTGAATCTAGAGTAAACTCAACTCACATGCCCAGACCAAGGTGAATGATCTGGTAAACTAATAAGAGATTAGTTGAAAGTGAAAGAAGACTTAGAACATTATTTAATGTTATACTGCTCACTTAAATAGACCCTCTCCTGAGAAATTCTTTAGAAATGTCATCACCTAGTTTTATAGAGGACATGTCACATGGTTCAAAATAACTAAACTCAATCTATGAAGAGGCCATGTAGTGTGAAGTACTAGATTCAATGACCCATGTAGGATTCTAAGGTACAACTACAACTAGGGAATTTCCTTTTTATTTCCCCTATTATTCTCATTTTACTTTTCTTTACCATGGTCATTTGCCTTGGAGGATTCATGAGTTGATGAGTGTTGATTGGTAGAATTAGGGACACTAATGTTGTGCTTCTCAAGCATCTTAGTTAGTCAGTCAATTTTATTCTTTAAACATTTTCTTTCATCATGATTTATTGAGAGAAATCCACATTTAATCTAATGTTTCTTAAGCTTAGAAGTATAAAAATAAGTCACATGGTTAGATTTGTAGGTGAGAGGATTTACATCCTTCTCTTTATCTTTTTGGTTTTGTTTCTTCTCTCTATTATTTAAAGCCTTCTCTTTATTATAAAAAAGTGCATGATATTTTTAAGAATTCACTTTTCCCATTTATATTAACTTATCTTACTCTCAGTCATGTTTAAAACAAAGGTATTTAAATAAGGCATCTTTCATGTGGCCCAAGAGCACTTTTTATGGCATGGAAAGTGGATACAAGTACATAATAATCCAGACCCAGTTTGGAAAGTATAGACAAAACAATTTAATCATATTTCTTATATATTTCACATTATTTTAATCGTAACCTCAAATATTTGATCTTAGTGAAGAAGTATTGTAGCATTTCAAAGTCACCTAGGCTCAAACTAATAAGATCATTCTCTATTTCATGACCTATAATCACATCCTACTTCCCAAAGATTTTTTCTAGTGTGTTTCATACTTCATTTGGTGTTTTATTTGATTCAATGTGAAAATGTAAGTCAAGATAAATATACAAAACTAAGACATCCATGTGCTTGATAACATTTGTTAAGCCATTTATTTTTCTCTACATCTATTGAATGTTCATTTTCCTCATTCATATTAATCGTATATAATCCTTGATTTCTTTAAGTAAGTAGCATGTTGTTTTTCCATTTGTGATAATCGAATGCTGTAAGAGGAAGAAATAACCAATAATTTTTCATGATGTAATAAAATAGGTTATTACAAAAATTATAGAAGAAATACAAAAATTAAAAGTACACAACACCAAATAAAAACCCTTATAACTATCAAGATGACCCCGCTTAAGTATACAATACAAGCATGCTCATATAAATGTCAAAATCATTTGAGAATGTGCCTTGATCAAATGTGTTTAATTATGAAAGAACTAGAGTGACATCGAACTTAACCAATAATGTGTCCAAGAGTATACAATACTTGGTTTGAAGATAACTATAGAGGGACCAAAAATACCACCCATATGTAGAGCATGAAAAATCAATAATTTTTTAAGAATATGAAAATCAAATTTGAGCTACCGATCAAAATTTATGCATGTTTAAAAATTTGCTTGTATGAAAAATTTCGTGGCAAGCATGTTGGAAAAAATAAAAATAAGATGCACAAATTTGAGAATATTTTGGTGTGAAAATAGTTGAAAATTGGGTGTTAAAGTTAAGTCCCCACTAGTATAGATCTAGATTTAATCCCCCTTCATATGACCACACCATATGACCAAGGGGCTAAGGGATGCAATCAAGGGTTGAGATGACACACTGTCAATCTCACAAACTCACAAGTATGTGTATTATCATGAGTCACTCCACTTTCTAATCAGGGGTTAGTTTAATTGGATTTGGACCCCATGGAGGCATGAGGTATAGGTGTGTGAAGTTGTCTCCATATATTCATGTCAGCTTGGGTCGAGCTAGCAGGCCTTTAATCCTACAAATCCATAGAAATGTGCATGCATGTATGGGGCTATGTCATCATGTAAAAGAGGGCCAAAAAAGAGCCCAAAAACATTCCAAGATTAGAATTCTATGAAAAAAGTCAATGGTGACTAGATGAAAATGATAAAAAAACACTATAAGAAGAAATCAAATATATATAAATTGGATTAGCCTTCTGAAAAATTAGCAAAGACCCACTTGGTAATCTAAAAAACCCAAAAAAACTCAGAAAGTGTTTTTAGATTGAAGACTCTAGCGATACAAAAATACATGAAAACTAAGAAAACTACTTAAAACCCTTCAAATGGTTGAAATGGATATTACAAAATTAGGTCATGTTTACAACCAATCCTAAGGTTTTGGTCACCTATAAATCTAATGGTACTATCCATTTTTCATCTAGAGACTCAGAATATAATTATTTTCATGATTTTTTAAAAAATACCACAAAACCCTTAAAATAGAAACCATTGACAATAGCAAGAATATGGTGTAAGGATATCACAAATATTCGAATAACAAATGGCTATTAGAATGGCTCTGATACCATGTCAGATTGCATCATGATAAACTAAACAATGAAGCATGCATTAATAAAATATAGAGTGAAATCTCATAACTTGAAATAAAAAAGCTCACATAAAGAAAGTTGTGCAAAACATTATTATCTCATTAAGCATTCAAGCATTGAAAAAAGTATTAGCCAAAAAGTACATAACAAGGTTATTTATATAGGTCAAAAATAGACATTTCCCAACATCTTCATATATGTGGGATTATTTTCTACTAAGGAATTTATTAAACCTAAGAAAGATGACTAGACCATGTAGAAAAAACCTAGTGGGATAAAAGTTTACACCAACATCTCCTTGTATAACATAATGATCAAACCTATCATTATATCTCATTAATTATAAGGATAAGGTTTCAAATCATTTTGGGTGTCACCCATTACATACATCATGGTCACTATATGACTAATGAGAATCATTATAAATTTGAAATATGCATTTATAGGTTTCATTTCACCATTTATATCAAACATAGACATACAATATGCAATAAAATTAGAAGTAAAATTTCATTAAATTACTTATCGACATATTGTATATTAATAGAATTATCATTATAAATAATATTATCATAAACATTATTGCATAACATAGAATTGAGGTATAGAAACACTATGAATATTAAGGGTAGAAAAATAATTTCATCTATAAAATTTTTAGTGTGTCTATACCTCAATTCTATGTTATGCAATAATGTTTCTGATAATATTATTTATAATGATAAGTCTATTACTATACAATATGTTGATAAGTAATTTAATGAACTTTTACTTCTAATTTTATTGCATATTGTATGCCTATGTTTGATATAAATGGTGAAATGAAACCTATAAATGCATATTTCAAATTTATAATGATTCTCATTAGTCATATAGTGACCATGATGTATGTAATGGGTGACACCCAGAATGAGTTGAAACCTTATCCTTATAATTAATGACATGCAATGATAGGTTTGATCATTATGTTATACAAGGAGATGTTGGTGTAGACTTTTATCCCACTAGGTTTTTTCTACATGGTCTAGTCATCTTTCTTAGGTTTAATAAATGTCCTTAGTAGAAAATAATCCCACATATATGAAGATGTTGGGAAATGTCTATTTTTGACCTATATAAATAACCTTGTTATGTACTTTTTGGCTAATACTTTTTTCAATGCTTGAATGCTTAATGAGATAATTATGTTTTGCACAACTTTCTTTATGTGAGATTTTTTATTTCATGTTATGAGATTTCACTCTATATTTTATTAATGCATGCTTCATTGTTTATTTTATCATGATTCAATCTGACATGGTATCAGAGCCATTCTAATAGCCATTTTCTATTTGAATATTTGTGATATTCTTACACCATATTCTTGGTATTTTCTATGGTTTATATTTTAAGGTTTTTGTGGCATTTTTTAAAAAATCATGAAAATATTTATATTCTATGGAATTAATATAGTATATATTTCTTTCCTTTATCATTCTCATGAACTTCATTACTTTCTTCTTTTCCTTTGACTATAACTCAATACTTTCTTGACTGTCACCTTCAGTCCATTCCTCAAACCTATAATAAAAAACATAAAGAGGTATGTATATAGCCTTATGGGATTTTCGAATGAAATATATAATCTATAAAAATAATATGCTTATGAAAATATATATAAAAACAATAAATATAACTTTCCTTTATTCATATGAACCATCTTCTATTACATTTGTAGTCTATGATTGGACTCTAACAACATTTAAGGAGTTTACATCCTTTATGTCTCTATTTGTCTCTCATTATTGGATCTCTCTCATATATCCCTACTCTCTCCTCTCTCTTACACACTATAATTGACTTACAACTTCATTCCCATCTAAATTGTACATTGGTTTGGGTGGTTACCATAATACGACCGTTCACCACCTTTTCTCATGACTTTTATTTTCATGTAGTTACCCACATAAGACTTTATTAAGAAATTTTATTATATTAACTACATATTTTATATTTCATTAAACTCCTATGACCCCTAATACCTTACTAATTCATTATACACCCTTGACATTACTTTAAACACCACTTATAATCCTTACTAGGTCTTTTAACATTTCAAATATTTAAATGGTCACTTTTGGAGGGAAAATTCTAATACACTCCAAATTCAATTTTGATGACTTATAAAGACACAAGTGGACCCTCAAGGTGCAGCTTGAAGGATTTTGGGTTCTTGGTTGCAATCATCTAGTTTGCAGATTGATTAAGTCTCCATATGGGCTTAAGCAGGCTCCACAAGCCTGGTATATGAAAATTGATCAACATCTACAAGATTATGGATTTAGGAGTCTTTCTGATCCAAAATTTTATGTCAAAAGTGATGATGATGACATTGTGATACTTATTGTCTATATTGATGATCTTGCCATTACAAGTAGTGGGGCCACCACAATTTAGTGAGGTGAAATCAGATTTGTGTACTACTTTTGATATGATTGATCTAAGCATCCTGCACTATTGCTTAGGTGTAGAATTTTGGCAACATGACCATCTCATTTTCATAGCTTAGGTCAAGTATGCCACAATTTTTTTTAAGAAGTTTGGAATGACAGCTTGTAACACTGATTCTACACCTATGGAGGCCAGGCTGAAGTTGTCAGAGCATGATGATTCATCACCGGTCAATGAGTCACTCTATAGACAATTGGTGGGCTCCCTGATATATCTTATGTCCAAAGGTTGGATATATGTTAGCTATTTATCTCAATTTTTGTCTCAACCAAATCTCATTCATTAGAAAACAACAAAACATGTTTTTATATATGTCAAAGGAACTCTTGATTTTGGTATCCTATATTAGATGGTAGAAAATTTGAGATTGAAAAGTTATATAGAATTTGATTGGGGTGGATCAGTGGATACTTGGAGGTCTACCAACGGGTACATCTTTTCCTTTGGTTCATGAGTTTTTATGTGGTAGAGTAAGCTTCATCATATTATTGCTATATCTTCCACCAAAGTAGGATACAAGGTAGGTGTTAATGTTAGTTGTGATTCAGTTTGGTTATGTCAGATTTTGATTGATTTTCAACTTTCTCAACCTACTTCTACTCCTCTTTTTTATGACAGTTAAGGTGTATTGAAGTTGGTGAAAAATTTGGTACTTCATGCACGCACCAAACATATTAGATCCATCATCACTACATTCAACAGTTGGTTGATTATAGTGATATTTCTCTTCACTTTTGTGCTTCTATAGAGCAACCTGCAGATCTAAGGACTAAACCTCTTGGTCCTATTTTGTTTGTAAAATTTTAGGACAAACTTAGAGTTTTTTCTAGTTTAGTCATTAAGAGGGGGTATTAAATATATTAACATATTCGTTAGTTCATTAAATAATGGTTAGTTGTCAACTATGCCAATTATATGTAACTACATTTTATATAATAAAATAAGGATGCACACACACTTCAATGTGTGCCTTCTATTTTTCTCTTCATTCTTTTAGTATTCATATTTACTAACCTTGATAGCAAGGATCTATGCCAAGCCTAGGATTTTGCACAAATGACAAGTCACAAAATAATTAAGAGACAGATTGACTTAATTAACTTGCAAATTATGTTGAACATGTAATGGCAATGGTGAACAAATGGTCTCTTCTTGGTACCCAATATCCTTCCCACTGTAGCATTTTGTTCCTAATATCTATTGTGACTTTAACCCAAAAAATACTCCATTTTACTTGGTTTTTTCTACCATTAATCTATTTCTTTGCGTTATTTTAAATGAAGGATGGGGTATTTTTCTCTTTTTAATTTTACAAAATATGTTTTAGCATTGTTTTGCTTGGGATTTGTGGGGAAAGGGAGGTACTGGCAAGAGATGTCCCTCAGACATCAAAGAGACATCCCAGTCATATAAATTCTAAACACTAAACTAGAAAACCTTAACCTTATAGGTCCTTAATATTAAACATTAACCTTAAACACAAAATTCAAAATCATGAACCTTAAACCCTAAACATTTAACGCCAAACCCAAAACCCAAAACCTTGACCCCTAAACTTTTAATATTAAACCCTAATCTTGAAACCTTAAACACTAAACCCTAAACCTTGAAATTTTCACCGTAAACCTTAAAACCTCAAAACCAAAACCATAAACCCTAAGATTGGATAAACCCTAAACCTTAAAATTTATATGCCATAACCCAAACAATTAACTCTAAACACTGAACTTTAAAGTTTGCACCCTAAAACCTTAACTTGAAACCCTAAAAATGAAACCTAAATGACACACACTAAACATACATTATGTAGACCACACTACAAAGGAATGATACAAAAATTGGTAGTTTAGCTCAACCCCTCTCTACTTTCCTGTCATAATTCCTACACAAGCACAAAGATTTCAATACAAGGAAAAAACATGCCATAACAAAGTCAGTGGCACAAATGATAATAATTTACACTCATGGCCCACATCATTCTTTGAGAATAACTCATAAACATGAGAAGATCCAAAATGATCTAACCCTTTTGCTCAATGATTTGGAAATAACTGTGTCTAGAAAAAAAGATTTCACCTCATATGAAGCAAGTGCAAAGAGGTAATTTTTTAATCTATCATCATTTTTCATCATCCCTCATCGTTCAAAATTATTTTTTTCCATACAATTTAAAAGAGGATATTATCTTATTTTCATCATGTGAATCATTCAATAATCTCCCTAGAGTAATCCATCATGACCCTATCTAATCTACTAGGCATGAATGAAAATAATCACCCTAGTACACTCCAATTATAATAAAAGGAATTAAAACACCATTCAAGATTCATTTTAAAAATATATTATTTAGTCTAAAACAAATTGATACTAACTATTGCATTAGAACACACTCTACTATATGAGGGAGTGACTAGGGATGATGATAGAGTGATTAAGTATGATGAATGAAAATGAGGGAATTATTAGGGATAGTGAGGGATGAGGATAAATGAGGAGGGGGTGATTAGGGATGATTAAAGATGATGAGGGTTGATGAGGGAGAGATTAGGGATGATGAGGGGTCTAATGCAAGATGATGAAGGATTGACTAGGTACAATACTAAATGATGATGGTTAATGAGGGAGTCATTAGGGATGATAAGGGATGATGAGAGAGTGATTAGGTATGCTTAAGAAATGAGGTATAGAAACACTATGAATATTAAGGGTAGAAAAACAATTTCATCTATAAATTAAGAAACATTTATCATGTTCATTCATAATCTTAGTAATTTTAATAATTTTATATGTTGATTCCATTTGACTATGTGCTCGATCTACTTCATGATTATTATAAGGATCCATTTAAAAGGGAAAAAGAGTTAGTTTCTTTCATGTTAGTTATAAAATTAATTATTCCTACTTATATCCACTAATATTATAAAATGATACATCATTATCATACCAATATTAGTTATCATCATTCAAATAATCATTATCATCCATGTCATAATTTATATATTTTTAAGGATAAGTATAGGGTATAACATGTGTAGGAAAAAATCTAATAGATAAGACATTATAGATTTTTGATAGGTAAATGCATGTAAATTAACTAAAACCCTAAGAGGATAATGAATAAAACCAAAATTCATAACCTTAAGATAAGGTAAAATATACAAACCCTAAAAGGAAAAAATAAAACCTTAATGTAGAAAAAACCTAGGGTTTTTGTGCTCAAATAAAAAATTAGGTTCACCAAAAAAAAATTATTTATTTTACACCTAAGTGATATAAAATGATGGGAACTATAAACTAATATATTATATAAATAAATTAAATGAACCATAATATAGATTTAAAAAGTGATAATTGATATGATAATATATTAATTATGACAAGCACATATAACTCAATGGACTAGATACTTAGTTTATATGTAGTCCATGAATTTGGAAAGTTCTTATATGATAAAAAATATCCTAAGAATCTAATTAAAAATATATTATAGAATTATTACAATACTCATAACCTCCTGAACACTATAAAAAACTTAGACCCCTACTACAAGCTTAAAACATGTCTAGACGAATGGTCCTTATGTACATCCACCTAGTTTTAAATAAATATGATAAATATGTTTGGAATGATGTAAAAAGCAACATTTTTTATCTTTCTCCTAATCCCAACAAGACACTTTGATTAAAAAGCCTAAAAAATGGGTTAGTGTTTTTGGGTTGAAATGACCCTGACCAATCTTCTCTAAATAGATTAACATTACCTATGTTACAATCTACAAAAAGGAATCATACTAAATGTATTTCTCCTATTTATACATGTGTGTGACAAATAATCTAAATGAAATTATAACAACCCCATTGGGTTCTACATAGAAATATGTGATTTTTTTTAATTAAACACATATATTATAAATAGATTACACCATGAGAATCTAAGCAATGATCATACAAAATACTCTAAGTGTGATAACTTTAAATAATCACATGACATCTAACAACCACTAAACACTATAAATGTATGAAAATGCATCATAATACAATCATAGAAATTAATTACAAATAACCAACTATTGCTAGTATAATACATAGCCACTACTATCAATCCATAGTAAATAGGTAATTAAAATTATTCATGATAATGTTTCTAATAATAAATATAATACAATACAATGTACATAAATAACATACATGACTCCCCATATGAGTTCCCCATACTCTCTAGTATCTATGGCAATCTCAAGTGTCATCTCAAAAGTAGTACTATTGTGGGGAGGAAGAGGATCATCTAAGTGCTTTTCCATACCCACCATAAACATATGACCCGCTACACTAATCCCATCATGGAATGGGTCTCCCTTCATTGATGAGTAGATAGTGATATCATGGAATCCAGAGAGACAAACAAGTACCCATGTGATGTATGATCTTTAAAGCCAAACATATAGTGTATCATAAAAAACATATTCTATTGTAACATATTGCAATAACATATAAATAATACTCATAAAATGATAAAGTCTCACTAAACATATTTTGGAAAATTTTTTAATAATAATAAATAATAGAAATCTAAATCAAAATGCATACACACCACTTGATCGGATTGTCTTTATTTGGCATTGTGATACTATTAAGCTAGTGAAGTCCATCTCACTCCTTACTCAGTATCAGTAATGTGATATTGGTCAAACATAATTTAACCACAAGATTCATATAATTTACATCCTACTAGAAATCATATCATATAACATGCTAAACATTGAAGTAATAAAATCATACACTTATTCCATTTAATGTATGAATTAATCTCACATTATTTTCTATCCTATACTAAAAATAATGACTACAGTTTATACCATCTGGATAAAATACACATTTAACTATAGATTCCAACTACCAAAATTAGTTTCCAAACATACTACACCCTATGATAACCCATATTATCATAGTCTAATATTATAAACATAAATATTAATTTTTCCATAATCAGTCATAATAAAGTAGTCTTAAATACATGGAAACATAAGTTTCTATTTAATAAATTAGATATAATAAAGTAAGTCATAGTTACCATAAAACACCTAATATTCTATCCTAGCATTCATTACACTGTCAAAGGTTGTATGCACACATACATAAAGTAATACTAACTGTCACAAAATAAGCCATTCATAATAATAACCAACATGCATACATTTAATTAGTCAAATGTAGGTGTGAGTCTAGACATAACAATTACAGTATGTACCATCCGAGTATAACATACATTTTTCATAAAATATAACTAAAATTGCAAATCAAATGTAAATGTATACACTATAGCTAACTCATAGAAATAAAATCATGTAACCTAAGAAATATTCTATTATCTCAAGGCTTATTTAAAAATAACCAAATCCAAATTTGTCAACCATAAATATCCATAGATAATCAATTAGTTTGCTTGGCAAGGAATCAAAATGTAGCAAAAAGTCTAAATGAAAATATTCTTAGGTCCTCCTTTAGTACAAGCATTCATTGAGAAAGAGAGACAACTAGTTAATTTATATGTTTTACATCTGGTTGATCATACTTTTGAAGTTTCTACAGATTAATTTTATCTACAAATTTCACCAAAAGATAAAAGACACTAGCATAAAGGGTGATAGATGCAAGAAAAGAGTACAAGTCTTTCCAAGACACAATATAAATCTATTGAAACTATCCTTATCCAAAAGAAAAGATAAAAATCAAACAAGACAAGCACAAGATCCCAATTACAACTAAGAACAAATAATAGATTTAAGTATAAGATCATGTGCTAAAACTAAGAAAATAAGATGGTAAAATACCAAGACCAAATGTGTTAATAATTTATTGATTTTTAATACAATATATATGGGTAAAGATAGACAAAAAAACATTTTGAAATTAAGGATCTTACCAAATCTGGGTGTAAAAAAAAATCACATTAACCCATCTTAGAATTCAATAACATCTAGGAAATAATAATTGAAGAAAAAAGTGATTGTGCTTTAGTGTAAGGATCTCTACTACTTCAAATAAAAAATTAAAATATTAAATATAATACAAATCAACAACTTTGTTTAAAACCCACAAGATTTTAAATTTTCTTGAGGAAACTATTGATACATGTTTTTGAAAAAAGATCCAATAGGTGATGAGATAAAATGACTTTATATAGGATCATAAAACATAACCTAACACACTAGTTGTAAGTATCCAGTTTTATAGATAACCAATTGGTGAAATATAATTTTAAGAAATATTGATGTAAACTAACTCCAAAATCACACTCTATGATAAAATGTCTCCCCCATTTATAACATCCAAAACTAATATAAATATGGATATTCAAAATTATATTATCTTATAAGGTTTAAATCTTATAAAAAAATCAAATAAGAGGGAAAGGGTAAGAAAAAAATAAAGTTTATAGAGTGTGCATTGATAGATTATTTTGATAAATAAAACACTTATTAAGATTTTTTGCAATTTATCTAATGTTTAATTCATATAGAATCCACTCATATTTAAACAAACATAGTAGAGAGTCTAAAGATTTACTAGATATGAAAATTTTCATGTAGAATCAATATGACAAATAAATTAACCATAATATACTACAAAAAATAACATTCATATATAGTAAATAAAACTAAAATAATAGTTTAGTCACATAAATGGCTAAATTATTTTATTTATCAATTTAAATAATTCACAATAAATCAAATAAACCTCATGTAGTGATCACTATAAGCTCTAACATTTATAAAATTAATATGAAGTTTAGAAATCAAGAAACATAAGCAAAATCATGGAACATCATAAGAGATTTATTAAGCATACCAAGTCCCCAAAAATATTGTTATTTATAATTTTTTTAAACGAATTTATTTATAAAAATCTGTGTAAATGCCACATCTAAGAAAATTCATTGCATGAGACCATGCTTATTAAAATCTATCAAGAATATACTTATAATATAATGCTAAAAATAAAGCATATAAATATTTTTTTTAAGTTAAAAAAATAGAGATATATAAAATATTGACTTCCTAAGTACATCTAGACTTAGTACTTTCTAAATTTATCTTCAACTAGCCATTTGTTTCCATTTAAATTCTTGTACACACAATTGACAATCCTAATCAATCTTGGACACATCTAAAATTGTATTTCTAAAAAATAATTCAGATTTGGTGATAAAAAATGCATGATAAATCAAATGGGTCCTTAGATAAACATTGATTAATTTGGTTTTCTCTATCTTTTCTATTGCATGCATGACATAATTGAGGACTTGTTAACTACTTCCTTTATTTTCTTGGGTCACATTCCTTTTAAATGAGGTAATGAAATTGTTAATAATATTTGTGAACTCTATGTAAGATATATTATTATTTTCATGTGTGAATAATTTTTGCATGTTGGATTCCTTGGCTATATTAATAATGTCTTCCCTAAATCCATTTAATGGTGAGATTGTGTTTTATCAAAATTTGGAAAACTAGGAAATAGATTACCTAAATATGATAAATTGTTGTGCAAAATCAAAATGCTATAGATATGTAGTAAATGTTTCAAAATGATTTGAAACTCACTAAATATGGAGATATACTAAACATGGAAAGTGTGAAAGATAAATATAAACATAGATGAAAAACTAAGGTGTTGATTGTTTGTAGATTTGAGACTTACAGATAGACAATGTTGACTATGTGAAAACACAAAATAAGGGCTGACAAGGTTCCTATAAAATATCATTGTAATTGGATAATAGTGTGGGAGGTTTTATTATTTTAATAGGGCTTGTATGACATATAATAATATTTGATATTTTTGGGTTACATTTAACTTTATCTATTTATTTTATATATTATGTAGGATCTTCCAATATGATGCATAAACCATTATGTAACTCTTTATTTGCTTAAAAACTAGCTCAATGACATAATAAGATGAAAATAATCACATAATAAAAATGAGTTAGTGGTTGAATTTATGATTGATATCAGCACCCATTATGTTGAACATTTCTTGCATACTAATACTCCAAAGAGGGATCAAACTCCATGTAGTTCTCATATGATATGGTGTTGTGTATGAAAGACTAGTGAAATTTTCTAAATGTTGGTGAAATCCTAGTGTTATTAAGTGATTCAAATATTTCCTATGACCTTAGAAGTTTATTCAAACTTTGTATCAAGGATAATAGAGTTATATGTAATCATAATTGGGATAAATAGGGAATTTATCTCAATATTTAATTAGAATTATGGTGCTTTTCATGAAAGCCTCTTGGCTGAAAAAATGCTTTGAAATGAGCTTATATATTATTATTTTTACATTACTTTAGATATGGATTGGTAAACTTATGGGCTGGCCCTTATAAAAATTTTAATTTTTTAAAATAGCTTTTAGTTTTTAGCAAAACATTTTTGGCAAAGGTGGATAATAGTAGGGTGTGCTATTGTCCTAATGGGGAATTATTGTCCTAAGGGAAAGAGTTACTAAGATATAAGTATGGTTTAGTCTAATAGTGAGATTAATTTGTCAAGTGATCTTGATAGAGACATTATAGGTCATATAGTTTCTTATAATAATCAGCCATCCACATAAAAGGTGAATGAAAGTGGTCAAAAGGCCCCAGAATAGGTCATGAGCTAAGTGTGTCAAAAGAGTGGTTAAAATTACACTATTTTAGATTAAATGTTAATTTATGTGTCTACATTTTCACCATTTTGTTCTACTAATGTAGTAAAGTGAAATTACTAGAGTAAAATGAAAAATGTATACTTGAACTTATGAAATAAAGTCTCAAATGAAGGCCACTAAACTAAACTATGTTTCATGTGAATCTATGATGAAATATGCATAAAATTAGTCCTTACTTATGATGGAAAGAAAGAAGTAAAGAAAATAAAACTTATAGATCTAAAAAAAGGAATGAATATACTTGATTGGATACATGAGCCATTATGTTTCCATGGTGAAAGAACTAGTGTAAAAGACTAGTGAATGTAGAGGGTAGGACCCTTGGAGATTTCATTTTGTGTCAAAAGGCTTGGATTATACTTTGAATTCCACAATCCTCATTAATAAGAGAGTGTGATTAATAACTCATGGTGTGTTTGACTTCATCATATCATACTCAAAGCAGTGAATTATTTTGGAATCCTTATATGAATACCAATAGATTATTCTAGTACAAAAATTGGTGATATAATTGTTTTAGATAGAATAAGGTTTAATTATGGTGCAAAACTAGTTCAAAAATTTAGTATAACCTAGTTTTGGTGTATACATCATGGATAATGACAAGTGGTTACATTACATATGTGGAACTTGTGTAAAAATGAGTAGGGAGGAAGTCATATGGCATAAATATGGCCCCAAGTTGATATCTGGTGTTTATGGATTATTATATTGAGTAATAAAAAATTTATTTTTTGAGAAAACCCTATGTGCTAACCTGGAACACATGTCATACATGATGACACCAAATTGATACAAATTAAGTATTTAATGAAAACTAAATCTATGAACTTATTCCAAACTTATATAAACTACCTAAGATTAATAAATTAAGGAAATGACTATTTGATTGTATTTTAATACAATCACACTTTATTTTCACAATAGTGGGTAACATTCCTATTCAAATAGAGTTTCCCTATCCAAAATAAATATATGAGTATTTTATGGGTCTAATTACTGATTCACTATGTGAAACCTATAAAAATATATTCATTCACTATAGTTTAAGGACTTAATATATAAAATAAAATAAACCCTTATGTATGTCCTCTATTTTGAGGTAAGTTATTGATCTTACATAATAACATAATTTAAAATAAAACATTATTGCACAAATGTTATGCAAAAGATGTAACCTGAGTAGTAATGATAACATGGAGGATCATGGCATCATCATGTAGGTAAATTGAGCATAATATTAATGTGAGTTGAAATTAGGAACAATCATACATAGTGAGAATGCCAAGATAGATGTTAGTAATTAGTCACACAAATGAGTGATCAAAACTGAGTACTGAAATCTAATAAGGACTACTTGTGGAGATATGCATTATATAAATTATGGCATCAAAAAATATGAAGATGAATGATATGCATCATGGCATTGAAAATTATAAAATAAGCAAGTAATTATCATGTCCATGATGCACATAAACAAATAGTACATAAAAATCACACAATATATGCAATATAAGTTCAAGGGACCAAATACAAGGTACATGTTCAAATTTCACTCACACACATAGAAACACACAATTAAGGATTATATAGACACATAAGGACATGTTAAATTTTTTTTACTCCAAATATTTAATACACTCAACAAACAAATTAGGAAAATAAACATGAAAAACATGTATGAATATGCATAATTGATCCACAAACAATTTGTAACACAAGTAGATTAAGTAACTTAGGTAATCAATAAGATATCAATGTTAGTGAGTGAGAAATATCATTAGATTATAACCCATGTAAATAATTGAGATATGACAACAAGAGATATACAAATAAGGATAAAACCTATGTATAATATGACTCTAGCGAGCTTGTTTAATTACAAATAAGAACCTTATTCTAGTTTGTATCTAATAAATGATAACCTAAAATCAATGGAAAAATAACAAGGTAATAGGATAACAACATGGTGTTCTACTATATAGTTAGGGTACTATTATCTGAATAATATTTTAAGTTTGAGAAAATAAATAATTTATAATTGTGTCCAGGTATGGAATCTTGTATGCTCTATAATATTTCATGTACACTTGTGAGATATATATGATATGAAAACTAGATAAAAATAATTAATGGATAGTTTTCATAAATTAGTTAATGTAAATGAACTAAACATAAACATGCATATGTCTTGATTTTGATTTTTTTATAATTTTTTTATATATATCTAAACTAGAAAGACGAAATTAGATTAAACATACTAACTAATAAGTCCTATAAGGGACTCACAATCCATAGGTCATATATCAAATTTATGAATGGAAACCTTTGAAGAAAAAATGGTGTCATACTACTGAGACTGAATTAGACTAAATTATTATTTTGAATACCAATTTCCATTTGTACTATAATTTTTATGGGCATAATGATGATCAATAGCATATTGTGTGTTTCATTGAACATGATGAACTCTAGGTATTTTGAAAACCCATTGTGGAGTGGATGAACCCTATGTTGGTGCCTTATGTAAAACACCCTTATTACCTTGTAATATCAATCTAAGATGTGTAGGATTAGAAATATGATCTCTAGAATTTGTAATAAATATCTATGAAAGTGACCTTTCAAGGATAGGCCTTATTAAAAGGATAGATACCTCCTTTTGAATTATTTGAGTATATTTCAATTTTGTGGGTGCCTCAATTGAAATTTGTTGTGGTGAAACCATATCAAACTACGGTAGGGGATATTCATATGTGATACCTTGAACTATGATTACCTCATTAGAATATACATACTTTAAACATATGTGTATTATAGAATGAAATATGTGAATTTATTGAATCCAAGGGCATGCCAATAACATATCAAGACCATCGCATTAGGTACTACTATGAATATAGTTATTCCATGTGTAGGAACAATATGTTATGGTACTAAGATCATTAATCAAATGGTTAATGTGACCATTTAATTTATTAATGACCATGGTTATAGGAACAAAAATCTAGATATGTGTAATCAAGATGATAAATAATTATGATAGTACACATATTCACACTTGAACCCTTATTGACCATGACAATCTGAATAATCTAGTGATCAATATGAGACCAGTTGAATATATAATGTAAATTTGAGTCATCATATATTATCTCATGTTATTCAAAAGTGATGAGAAGCCTAAAATTTACTAAAGTTTGGTAGGTACCATTAATGTCATTCAAAGGATGTGTTATCTCTATGTGAGAATGACAAGAAACTAGTGAAAGGTGTGTATTACATGCATAATTTATTCCAAAAGGATCATTAAATATTTTCATTAATTTGATTTCACTTTTTTTTATTTTAAACTATTTTTAGTTATGCTCACATTAATGGTGTTTACATCTATTAAATATTGAATCTAGTGCTTAAAGTGGTGCATATGTTGGTAGTATACTATGGTGCTCTATGAAATCCATGGAAGGCATTTTGGTCAAACCCATTTGGAAGAGGGTTATTCACATCAACATATTTAATAGGAGTTATAGATATGAGGTTTCATCCCAATAGCATTTTTAGGACCTTATGTGTAACTTCTAATATATTGTTAAACTATCTCCTTAGATGAGTCAATAATACAAGGTGTGGAGGTGGTTTATAAATTGCATGTACTGCTATATTTTGATCATTTTTATTATTATTTGGTCTCACCTTGTATGGTGTCTTATTTTTTAGTTTTTGTATTTTAATATATGTTTATTATGTAATTGAGCTTATTCTTTGCCAATAGTTTTATTTCTTTTTTTAATTGTATGACATAAATCTATGAATGATGGAAACTTATTAAACATGATTGATTCATGGAGGACTGAAAGGAAACTTTGCTTAAATATATCTTGTATATATTGGTCTTCTATAGGATTTATCATCTTATATAACATTATTTTGTACCGTAAGACATACTTTGATATAGTCTCATTATACTTATATTTGATTTGAGCAATCTGAGCATAATCAAAATTCCCATTGATATTGATTAAAAAATGTGCTAGGAACATATTACCCAATGGATTTAATGCATGCACTAATGGATGAGGTAAACCATAAAACCATTTTGATACTTATACTTTGATATTTGTGAGAAATATTCAAGTTTAAAACCTATCATTAGACACATTGTCCGGACATGCTACATGGAATGCGCTAAAATATTTCTCAAGATCACCCTTCCATCATATAGTGTAAGCTTTGGTGCCTCAAAACTAGTAGTTAGAGGATATATTTATATATGTTGTGTTAATGGAGTGTCAAATAAAATGTGAGACTCTAATTATTTATTAGGTTTCAAAACACATTGATCCAATTGTATCACCTTAGTTTTCAAATATTGAATCTCATGCATATGGGATTGTACATCAAGAGAAGATGAATGAGTGCTAACCAAAGGTAGTGTACCCAATCATTGAGTAATAATTATCATATTAATCTATTAAATCCATTATGTTTCCCTAATTATAAATGGTGGTAAAAAGTGTGTATCTAATGGAGTATAAATCTAAAATGATTAGTCCATGCTTGTATTTTTTATCAAGGGTTTGTAAAATTATAACATGATCAATAGGTTGCTTTAAAAAAAAATCTAAAGCTCTAGATAAATTTATATTTATTGAATTTTATTTGTTTACCACTTATAAGAATGAGTACATCTTGGTGTCCATATTGAAGACCAATGTTATCTTGATCATATTGCTTATGTTCAGAAGTAGCATAATTGATATTTATATATTCACCATGTGTATTAAAATTTGAAGGATGTGATATAAAAAATTTCTTATCCATGTTATGTGATTTGAAAAAATGTATATGATTATGATAAATTGGAATGCCACTTAATCTAACACTTCTTCTAAGGGGAGTATAAATATATTTTTAGTGTATAAAATATGAAAATATAATTTGAGACATTATTTCTATTATAAATTTTATTAGATTTGAACACCCTAGGATAAAAATTGGAAAAATAAAAAATAAGGATATAAAACCTAAAAACATGTATGGTTAGGGTTTTACAAGATTCATATAACATCCAGGTTCACCAATATATTTTATCAAAAAATTTAAAACTAGGAAATATATTACCTAAACTCTTGTTAAAAATTAGAATGCTAAATATATGTAATAAAAAATAGTAACCTTCCTTCCACATACCTAGGTATTCCATTATTCAATGGAAGGATGCATTATGACCTCTAGAACCCTATGGTGGATATAATCTAGAAGAAACTAGCAAGGTGGAAAGGTCACTTTATGACTAAGACCAGAAAACTTTAACTACTCACAAGTTCTATCCAAAGTATCCATATGTTTTTTATGTCCTTGTTTTGAATCCATAGTAAAATTATGGAAAAATTATAACAAATCCAATATAATTTATTCTCAAGAGGCTCAAAAGATAGATTTAGATTCCCTCTTGTTCCCTGGGATAAAAGTTTGCCTTCCCAAGGATAATGGGGGACTTGGGCTTAGGTGGGTTAACAACATGAACCAAGCCCTCATCGCCAAAATTAGATGGAAATTAATTAAGGAAGAAAATAGTTAGACCCATATCATTAAATATAATTATATTTAAGGCAAGATAAAGATAGTTTTCTCTAGGAGGAAGTTTGAAATGATGGCTCTGCTTTCTAAAAAGACATCTCAAGCTAAAATAATATTCTATGGGAAGGAAATAGATGGTATGTAAGGAATGGAATGAATGCCAATTTCTAGGATTATCCTTGGATATTTTAGTCCCATTTAATATCAAAGGCTCCATGGAATGATATCAACACAATCCTACAAGCCTATATGGGTACAAACGTCAAAGACTATTGGTTAAGTGTTGGAGGCATCAAAAGGTGGAAAAATATGTACTTAGAGTAAAAAATGATGAATTTCATTAGGAGCTTAAAATTATGAACACAAAACTTCAACAAATCCATATAGCCATCTTCCCCAAATAATACACCCTAGTTTAGTCAGGAGATGATAATGGTGATTACTCTATGAAATCTAGATATCTTGTGGATTTAGACTTGGAGGATGATTAGGACTAATGGAAAGAGATTTGGATTAAAAATATCACCCCAAGGTCAAAATTTTCTTCTAGATTTATGATCAATACAAATTTATGACTATTGATATCCTGATTCAGTGAGATATGTCTATCCCTAATAAGTGTACCCTTTATAACTCTAGTGAGGAATTAACCTACCACATCCTTCTCATTTTTTGATTTGGATCCAAAATATTATAAATTCTCATAAAAAAATTCAACATGGCATGGATTAAAAACCAAATCCATCTTGGATCTCATCATGTAATGAAAGCCATATTAGAAACTACCTCACCTTTATTTCTTGTGGCACCTGGATCTCCCCCACTTGTTTTGGGAAATATGGAAAATTAGGAATGACTACATCTTTAAGAAAAAATGTGAAACCTCAAGTCTTCATTCCATATATTATTTACTATAATAACATATAATTATAAATATTTTATCCTAAAAACAAATTCATTGTCTTGAAATAAGACATTTCTATCTTTCGAAGATGGAACATCAAACCTAAGGTTATAAATAGGGGTCTAAAATCTAATAGTAGCTAGACTAAATGGTCCAAACCATCAAGATCTTGGATGCATATCTAATATTTGGCCTAGTATATGTCAAGTTAATGAGATTCCTAATCAACTACCAATCGAGAGTTGCATTTACTTATGATGATGGATCTATATGAGATAACTAAAGTCTTGTCTCTATAGGTGTTTTAATAGGCTTGTAGTCTATCATCCTTAATTTCTTGAGCTATGTCTTGGTATACTTCATTTTTGAAACAAAAAGTGATGTTCCTTCTACCATACCTCCAAACTAAGATAATAGTGTAGTATCCCAAGATATGTCATGTTGAATGATCATTTGAGATCATTCTTAATTACATCAATCATCTTCACTATGATACCAATGATGACTAGATCATCAACATAAACAATAACTATAAAAACCTCCCCCCATGTTTTTTGAGGTAGAGGTTAGGATCATATGGACTCATATTGAATCCATGGTGTATGATATAATCATTAATATTGATGTACTAGGCTTAGGGAGCCTATTTTAACCAATAGAGAGATTTGATAAGCCTACACCCCTTCTATTCCTAATTAGGTACCATAAATCCTTTAGGTTGAGTCATGTAGACTTCATCTTACAAATATCCATTAAGAAAGGCATCTTTTACATCTATTTGATGGATTTTCCATCTAAAATGTGTAGATATAACAAAAACCATTTTGATAGTCTTTATCTTAGCTATGAGATAAAAAGTATTCTCATATTTAATGCCTTCTTTCTGATCATACCCTTATGGAAAAATCCTTACATTGTACTTATCAATACTACCATCTACTTTTTACTTGGTCTTAAAGACCCATTTTCCCCCAATAGGCTTCTTCCTTGGTGGAAGATTAACAAGATGCCAAGTGTTATTCTTTAGCAATGACTAATATTCTACATCCATGGCATATTTCCAAGGTTTTAACTATAGGTATTATTCTACTATTAATGGATTATAAGTTTTTTGAGAAATACTCATAAGGTCCATATTAACCTTTTCTCGAGCCATGCTTTGAGTCCTTGGTCTTAAAGTGGATGTATCTTCTTCATTCAAGTTAGCATCTCATATAGTACTTATATACCACATAGGCATACACTAAGCTATAGGAGGTGGTGTTGGAGGTCCTATTTGATTATCTTCCTTTTCTCCTTCACCATTACTATCTAAAAATATTATAATACTTTTGCCTATATCATTTGCCTATGTGCCTTTTATTATGCATTGTATCCTATAAAAATACATTATTTTATTTTCTTATCCAACTTCTTCATTTTATTCTTAGAAGCATGCATGTATGCCTTACAAAAAAAAAATCAAAGGTTAGTAACCTTTGTTTTTTTCCCTGACCGAGCTTCATGTGGTGTGATTCCATCAAGAGCTTTGGTGGGTGACCTGTTCAACATGTAGATTGCAGTGTGACAAGCTTCTTTTCAATATGTATTAGGCAATTTTCCATCCTCAACCATGTTGTGAAACATTTATTTAATGAATATTTTATGCCATTTTGTAACTCCATTTTATTGAGGTGAATATGGAGCTATCAATTTCTGATTGATTCCATTCACAATGGGATAGGCTGAGAATTATTTACTAGTCTATTCCCCCCATGATTTGAGCAGAAGGTCTTGATTTTCCTACCAATTTAATTTTAAACTATGGCCTTGAATTCTTTAAAGACTTTAAAATCTTGATCATTAGTATTCAATAAATATAGCCACATTTTATGTGAGTAATCATCAACAAAAATATGAAAGTATTTGTACCTATGAGACTGGGAGTAAAATGTCTACATAGATCAGTGTGTACTAAGTCTAACTTACCAGGTGATTGATATTCAATATTTTCAAAGGGAGATATTTTTTTATAGCTAAGAAATTATTACATATATTATAATATTTCTTGAGATTGGGAAGACCACAAACCATATCATGTTTTTTCAATTCAACCAAACAACCATAACTCAAGTGACCATATCTTCTATGCCATAAATTGATTATTTATGTATCTTTAACAACAAGGGCTTGATGATCATTTTAAGCAAAATCAAGCTAAAAACATTTTTCCAATGTTTTAAGACTTAGAAATTAATTTTAAGTGCCTATATTTTTCTTTGATGTGGAAAAACTTTTGACCTTTTTGGTGATTAAATTCAACCATGAGGTCATTGTTAAGCAGATAATTAATAGAAAACATATTTTTTGTAAGTCTTAAAACATATAAAACATTTTAAATTTTGAACTTATTTTTTCAATGTTGAAGTTTGATGTCACCAACACTTTATACTATATATGAGGTATTGTCTCCAAGTGATACATTTCCCTTTGATTCAATTTTGTTCAATGTAAAAAACCATTCTTTTTTCCCTATCATGTGTCTAGTTGCTCTTGAATCCACATGCTAAATTGCACTTGGATGATTAGTAAACTCATGTGTTTGAGTATCTAAAACATATTCCTCATTTGAAGAATCATATTCTTCAACAACATTTCCATTTTATTTAGGCTTCAATTTTTTATATTTCTACCTATTTTGTTGTTGTGGTTGCTTCTTTTCTATTTGTGGTGAATTTTTGAAAGAGGGATGTTTGCTTGATAAGCCCTTTTAAACTGTGTTATACCAATAATGGTTTAAGTCATGTTTTTATCTTCCAAAAATTTTACATGCTCTAAAATAAAATGATTCATTCCCTTGTTGGTTTTGTTGATTATTCTACTTTGGAGAATGTTTTGTACCCTTCATGGGTTTCTTCCCCTTTTAATTTGATGTGAGTACATGTTCATCATCTTTTTCTTATGAATTATGAAAATCTTTCTCTTGTTGCAACAAATTTACCAAAAATTTAAAGGTTGGTTTTTGTCTTATGACATATAAAGTGGTCACAAATATCTTTTATGCAAGGGGTAGTTCTCTAAGGACTATAGTGACCAAAGAATCATCTATCACTGATTTTCCCAAAGATTGAAGTAAACCCTGCAATGTTGAAACCCTTATAAGGAATGCTTATACTTTTTCATCTAATTTTAGCTTGAGAGTGTGTAATTAGATTTGAAGATGTAAGATTTGATTTTGATTTTTATCTTCATGAACTATTGTAAACTTATCCCAAGAATATTTTGAAATTGTATTACTTTGGATATGAGGTTGTACCTCATCTAAAAATCCAAACATGATTATTAACTTAACTATTTTATTAGCTTTGGCATATTTATGTTTTTGATCAATATTTTTTGCATATCAGACCCATGTGCCTTCTACAACTGACCAAATATCTTCAAACTCTAAATGTGTTTGGAATTTTGTTTTCCAAGTAGCGTAGTTATCATTGTGAAGCAATTATGTATTAGGGAGGATGAAACAAGGCCTAGAACTAGACATAGTGAAATGCAAGTTGTGCATGATAAGAAATAACAAGTGTGTTTTGTGTATAAAAAATGTATGGAAATATAAGTTGTAAATTCACACACACAATGAAATATAAGTACACATAAACACATAAAGGACATTGGACTCTGCTAAAAATATGTCTTATAATACAATGGAAAATTGAGGAATATGGATGTCAATTTAAACTAAAATACATCCAATAATTATATAATATGATATATAATTTAAATAAATAGATGTTGTATATGTCAATATCATATTAAAACATGCACTTTCAAAAAATACAACATGCAAATCAGAGTTAATAGTCAAAATTTATGTCCTTTTAAAGGTCCCAAATACATGAACTAGTCAACTAAACTATTAAGAAACTAAAAATTATAGAAATATGGGTAATAAAAATATTAAAAGTGGCCTTATCATTGCACAGATATCAAAAAAATAATCAAGGTGAAAAAAAATAACCTTCCCAGGCTTCACACATCAAACATTATGAGCCTTAAAAGAAAAGATCTTCAAAGATTGCTCATAGTGGTGAAAGACAAGTTCTTAGGGGATAAAAATTCGCAAAGTGAATGATCTAAGAATGGGAAATGAAGATTCATAAATTACATCATGAATATTATTTTTCCACTCAATTTTATCATATATATTTTTTTAGAGATTGATTTACAAAGGTGGAAAGATTTATAATCTTTTCATGAGGTGAATATGAGACTCAATCAACATTCTTGTGAACCAACTATTATTTAAATAAACATAATAATAAAGAAAATAATAGACCAAAACATAAAATTCATTTCGATAATAAAATCAACAAACACCCCATTAATCCAAAGGGAAATAGAAGAAGAAATAATTAGAGTAATGACTTTGAAGTCATCATAGAAACTCTATCACAATTACAAATGGTGTATTTTACCTCCTCATACTAATAAAAACTGATGCCACTCCATACATAAGATTTCCTTATGAGTTATGGCATAAAGGGTTGATGAACATGATCAAGGTCTATTCATCCCCTATAGCCATCATACTATACTATAATAGAACATAATCAAAGCCTGTCTAATTATATCAATACACATAAGTTCCCACACAGAAACCCATCCAAGTTATAAACCCATACTTTGTATGGCACATCTCTTGATGCCCAAAAAACATTGATGACTTTTACTCAGCACTTCTAGTGCTAATAACCCTTATTAACTCATATTATCACTAATAACTAATTGAAGTCCAACCAATGCCTAAATATTCTCTCCCTATCAAGTGAGAGGTTAGAAACCATGCATAGAGAGAAATAAAACAACTAAATCTATCTACTCCATGTCATGAAAATTAGATATAAAAAGACAAAAATGAAACTAAATATAAGAACACAAGCCAAAATTTGCCATTCAAGCATTGAACCCATACTCTGAGTAAATAGATAATTAGAGAGGGTAATTATCCTCTAGCCTCCAATACATCCTCCAACCTCCAATATGGCACTCATATTTTATCAATCATGAGGATCTTAATGGACCTATAAAGGATGGTCTGTTTACTAATAGCACAATCAAGAAGCGACAATGTGGAAATTACCATTTGGAAAGTGTCAATTTTCATTGATAATGCACCTTTATACATCGTTAAATAGATTTATCACAAAAAGCATATATGAAATCTTAAAAAACATAGACTAAACTATTCCATTATGTTCAAAATGTTCAACAACCTATGAATTTCCTAGTCATATGACCACCTTTGCACAAAAAGAGAAATCAGGGATAAAATTATCTCAAAAAGTTGAAAATACAGCCTTATATCACCGATTTGACTAAAATAATTAGACAAGATTTGAACATTGGACCTCTTTTTTTAGAAAGTGACTACCAAAACATAACAAGCACTCCCTCTATATCTAATCATTGAAATGAAAGTGCAGCATGTACTAAATAAAATTGATTTTGTTTGAATTGAGAAATATGAGGATATGTAAAATACTTTCACTAAAATAAAATTTGTGTGGGATGTAAAACTTCCTTGTTTACTTATGGAGCCCATGGTACACTTCAAATAAAAAAACACAATTCAAAAAAATAAATAAAAAAACATAGGCTATACAAATTCTTAGAATTCAAAAAAACAAATCAAATTTTGCCAATGCATAATCCTTTTGTTTTTTCTCAAATGGATGGTGGAAAAGTTGCAATTATTCCTCCCAAATTACCAAATTCTTGTTTTGGCCAATAATGCTCGAGGTATCAATGCATATAGAAGATTTAATTAAAACAAAATCTACCAATATAATCTTCCTATAGTAAAATTATTTTGAAATCAATCTACCTCTAAAAAAATTACACCAACCTTGGAATTTAGGGTAAACTTTGTTGTATAACACCATACTCCATTCTTAAATCCTTTCACATATTCCTCCTTCAAAATGTGGCATAGATTTTTCCTTCTGGGCTTTGATACCACTGAAGGCTCTCGAAATGGGAAATGAAGATTTAGAAATTACATCATGAATATAGTTTTCCACACAAAATTTTATCATATATTATTTCTAGAGATTGATTTACAAAGAAGGTGAAAAAATTTATAATCTTTTCATGAGGTGGTTACGGGACTTAACCAACATTTTAATGAACCAACTATGATTTAACTAAACATACTAATAAAGCAAATAATAGACCAAAACATAAAAGTCGTTTGGATCATAAACCCAACACAAAGGGTGGTCATATGACATGAACATAGGCTGAAAACTATTGGTGGTGTGATGGTGTTGTTCCTTCTATAAGTGGAAGAAATGGGTGGTGCTCCAACCAAAAAATTGATCTTGAACCAAATGAAGACTTCCAAATCTACCTCTACCTTCAAACTTTCACCAAAAGTGTCTCAATGCTCTATTTTAAGAAAACAAATCTTTTTCTTTAGAAAGCTATCAATGAGATAAATCTAGTGATATAATATTTGATCCATGATTATAAAAAAAAATGTTTAAAAAAATCACTATTTTCTATTGTTCCTCACTTTTCCTACAAAATAGAAACTTTGAAAAAATCATAGAAAATCACCAAAATCTCCAAAAATTTTGATTTTTTAAAAATTTGTATTTTTATTAGTAGAATTTTAAAAAAATATAGGATTGGTTCCATAAAATATATATTTTTATAGAAAATAAAAAAACCAAAAAATGACCTTAAAAAAGATTAGATCTAATATGCCAAGCTAGGATTTAAGATTGGTAGATTTGCATGAGAAATTTTTACTTTCATAATTTGTCACATTTTCAGCATGAGATGGCAAAAATTGGAGTATCGTGATACTACCAAGGCTATCATGAACTTATCTCTTGATGTCTACCTTATCTCCACCACTTTGAAACCTCCTTAGGATTACCTGCTCTGATACCAAATGAAAGATGGAATGGAATTGCACTGGATAGAGCACTACAAGAGGTGTTTATTTATACATCAACAAGTGAAATTAAATCTCCTAATCTATCTAAAGATAAGTATCACAATGTAACTAACCACACATAGTAAATAACAACTAACCTATGTTATATGTCAATCAAAGGTGTAGCTACACCATGTGACATTTATTACATATAGGATAGTATAAATTAATTATTCTAACATTTCTTAATAATGATTCAAAAAACATCAATAGTCCCATGAAGGACTGGTTCACATGAGGGAGCTCTGAAACTAATTAACCTTGATATGTATACCACTATGTGTAATGATTATAGAATATATTATAAGGAATTCATATTTTGTGTCTATCAAATGAATCATGCAAATATTAATGACAAATCCAAACATGATGTTTGAATAAATCTTACAAGGATTTTGAAACATAGTGATCTATTCCAGAACTTGATGAAAAAAGTGGAAGTGGCAATGGGTGGGGATAGAGATAGGATTCAGCCCATCTCATTTGTAGAAGTGCAAGGTAATCCTAGAGTATGGTAAAAATTTTAGAAGGATGTCTCACCATGTTCATGATGATGATTTTAGGGCATGATGATAAGGTTCTTAAGGATTTTTCCCTATGTTGGAATCAATGCATTGTATGCATAAGAGGTATAAATATCAACATTTTAAAATATCTGATAGGGGAGGTGATAGGAATGAGTTATGAATTCACAAAATCATTCAAGGACAAATGTAATAAGTAATAGCTCATGTATAAGTTATTCAAAATGGGCATTGTTCTCAAAATAGAGAAGAAAGGCTTCCTGAAGTTGAGTTTGATTAGGTGATGGCCCAACATCTATTTACAGATAATTAAATACAACATTTTATA
This sequence comes from Torreya grandis, assembly GCA_037957365.1. Lineage (NCBI taxonomy): Eukaryota > Viridiplantae > Streptophyta > Pinopsida > Cupressales > Taxaceae > Torreya > Torreya grandis. The sequence goes on along the minus strand of JARHVA010002947.1, from coordinate 631,411 downwards.
AGGTAAGTTTACTATCATTTTTCCCACCACTTTATCATCTTAAATCACTTTAAGGATCAAAGAATTATCCTACCTTATTATATACTCAAATCTCTCAAAATCATTGTCTTGAATTTTTAATCAAATTATGCCACCAACCTCATCTCCTAGGATTTGACTTTCCTTATAATCAAAAGGGGAGAAGTTATGTGTGGGAATCAAGTGTAGATGGTCAAGAGTGGCATGGAAGGAAGTTTAGTAGAGGAATAAAAAAACTATAGAAGTATAGGGTGGTTATCCCTAAAACTTATAAAAACTCTTGTCCCACCTTGCCTCTTATCAATATTTAGCTAAAACAAGTTCAGGCCAAGATTAAAAAATGAAAACATAAGGCCCAAACACCCCCAATTATTGGGAGGAAGAAAAGTAATCTTGAGTTATAAATCTAACCCTTAAAGCTGATAGAAGATAATAAAGAGGAGAAAATGGAAAATTTGGACCTCCTTATAGACCAAAGGATAAATTGCATGACTTATGTTGTTTAATGGTTAAATTTATGGATGATTAAAATTATTTGAAGGTTGAAACTAAAAAGTTTAAAATGGCCTTGGATAACCTTAGATTTGAGAGTGGTTAAAAATAATTTTAAGTTACATAATCCATGCCCCTCAAAAAGGAAAAGGAAGCAGGGGTGAAGCCCATCAAAACCCCTTCCAAGAGTAACACAAAAATTGAGAAGATCAAAAGAAATAAGAAGGATAAAAAAGATAATTTGATCCCTAAGGACAAGGATGTCATAACCTCTCTAAAGGGATATCAAAATGAATCTATTGAATTCTTGAGTAAAAGAAATATAGGTAGAAATATGAAAAATAATAAAAGGAACAAAAATTCAATGATGAATTAGCAACACTTGTCAAATATGATGACTTTGAGGAGTCATTTGGTTAATTTGTGTTTGTTCTTTTCATATAGATTTTTTTTTGTTGTCTTAATTTTGTATAAGAAGTGTGTTTGTGGAAGTTTAGTTAAATACCCTTATTTGGTTAGCCTAGGAGTTTTATTTATTTATTTTTACTATGTTTGGTACCTTTTGAATATATGTTGAAGTTGGTGGTTATAGGAGCTTTGTAAAAACTATATGTTTACCTAATCAAATAAAAATAACTATTACAAACTGATTTAAATTTTTTTCAATGTATACATATAATAAATATGGAAAGTGTAAAAGATAAATATAAACATAGATATAAAAATGAGATGAGGACTTGTTATCTATCTAATTTGTAACCCTAAGAAGGTTGTTCAATCCTTATTAACTAGATTATAATAGGGAACAATCCTAGGTTGTGGGTGATCTATTAAGTGGATTGAACATCTAGTTTGGGTTAGTTCCCTTCATGACTCACCCAAAACTTATAAAAAACATATCTCACTTACAAACGAAATGGGTAGAAAGGAACTAAAAATTAGTAAGCAAACATGGAGGTGATGAACCAAACATAGAGTCCTCAACTTGTTATTATTTGCACTATGAAGAGAACAATTACAAACTAATTTTCACAATCTCAAGGGAAATCTTACCCCACTAGTGTTTCTATATGAAGGATATCAGTGTTTCAATAGCTATGGTGATCAATCAAGAGGTACAATAGTAGACACTACTAATGTTTTAATAATTACACTAAAAAAACCATGTGTTACACATCATATGACCTATGGAAGAGAAGCTAACTTACATAAAGGCATGAAAAATAAAGACAAATTCATGGAAGTACATTTTATATCACAAAAAAATCATAAACAAGTCACTCAAGATCATTGTAATTAATTAAAATTATATAACTCATCTTTAATTACTTTTAGATGTAATTACAAGTCTTAAAACTCGTAGGGCTTCACCATAAATAGTTCCAAGATACATTTAATACTTCTCAAGGATTCATTTATAGTTGAATTGGAAGAAGAGAGAAGAGTAATGTAAGAAAAAAAACTCATGAGATGCCTATCATGATTAGATCAATTATAAAATAGAGAAATAATGGCACCAATCTTTCAAAGGATGTGTTATCATCTTCCTTATTAGCCTTCTAAGATGTGTTAGAGTAACTCTTATCAAGGGTGGCATGGGAGGTATTCATGAAAATTTATATGATTTATTGATCATAACTCCTTCTAAAAGAGTTACACATCTACCTATTGATTTTATTTAAAATTCACCTTCTAGACATCTGCCATGATTGGGAAGCTTCTACACCCACTATCTCTTTGTAATACTTCATCACATGAAATTTTCACTTGTTGACAATAATGACTCATATTCACCATCTCTCTTGATACCAAGGCTTGGTTTTATAGGTAGGATCAAATTTTATGTTTTAAATACTTCTATCATAATGTGTTATTTATTTTAGGTCTATATTAGGTCATATAACCTCTATGTAAACACTGTAAATAACCTTTTAGCTATTATACTCACACTTGTTTGGCAAGGGATGATAAGAGGCATTCATAGCTTGAAGATTCAAATGAATTTAAGGGTTGAGAATGGTTTATATCTAGGTTACATGACTTATAATAAATTTCATATATAGTATTATATGTTCACCAAGATGTTTTGAATGCCTTCTGAGCTCAAGTCCTTGTAACATGTCTACAGGTTACTCTCTTGATCTAATATGACTCAAATATATTTATTGGGGCTTACTGATCAACTTGAAACCATAATTATGAATCCATAATCTTCTTTAATGATATAAAAATGACTATAACATTTATATATTTTCCCAAATAGCTTCCTCAATTAATTATGAAGCTTTATCTAGTTCAAAACCTTGTACACAAGCACAAAAGAAAAATTTTCAAGCCTTTTTACGTCCAACAACAATACACACATGAAAAAATTATGCTTATTCAAGTGATTGAGATAAGTATGTAGGACATCCAAGTTATTTTTAGATCATCCCAATCCATTTTAAGTGTTTATAAGGTCAATATTCTTCATTGGGTTATTTTTAGGGGTTTAAGTAGGGTTTAGAAGCACTTGAGGTCTTAAGGATGATTCATATATTTAAGGGGAATAAATAAAAAATTCCAATAATATTACATATAAAACCCCCTCCTTATTCCATGATGACATAAATATCCCATGAATCTCTTTGTAGGAGTTCACATATACCAAAAAATGACTTTCCTAGCCATACTAACATGACTATGTAGTTGAAGTAGGTGGTTTAGAAAGAAAATGCTATAAAAAATTTGATTTATATTATAGACTTAATTTTAGGGTCTATGAAAAATTTCATAATGTATCCCCATTATTTTATCAATTGATCAATCCTTCAAACCACTATAACTAGTCTATATCCCTATACAAGGGTTTATACATAGTCATGTTCAATTGAACCTAACAGGCCTTATCCCAAGCTTTCTATATATCTCAATGGTTATAGTATTCATGGAATTTTTATTGACCCTATCTCTCATCCCCTTTTTACTCCTAAATTTATCAAAAACTCAAAACATAAAAATTTCTTCATGTTTGATATGTGCATGTGCATGTTCATTTAGGCCTTCTAAGCTAAATAACCCTCTTTGGGCTCTTTATTGATTTAATTCACCTAAAAAATAAATCATAAATTTGTGGGAATTTATTATTAAAGTGCATATTCCCATTTAATTACCATTTATCTCATGTTTCAAACCATTATCAACACCTTTTCTTCAACTTACCCAAAACTTGCCTATAAGTGTTTTATTAAGCTTGTCCTGACTATAGATGAGTATTACCCTCTTAATTATCCATTTAATGTAATATAATGATAATAAAATCATATAAATTTTATTATTTAGCCTATTTATACCTTTTAAAACATGGTTTTATTCATACATGACTCATTCTAATGATTTCTCTTTTGACAAACTTGGAGGTAGTGTTTTAGGTCTATCTTGGTTGTAGTGTGAGTATTGACCCCTTTTTATTATTTTATTTCCTAATTTATACTTATCAAAATATTTAAATATTCACCATTATAATATTTCTTCACTCAATTTACTTCTAAGCCACCATTTAATACATAAATGTATCTTCACATGGGCAGGCCTATAGGTGTTGATTAGGATTGCATGACTGTAGATTTGTCAATTTTTTTCTCTATAGGATAAATAAACCATTTTAATGCATATTATATTATTAAAAAAATTATTATAAATTTTTATTAAATTTATTATTTTCCCTAAACCTTTAAGGACCCATCAACAACATGGTTTTTTGACACTATAGCCTGCTATAGGCTTTTAGGTGTCTATTTGGGCAAAACCTTGATTCTTCTCTGCTTGGTCCTCTTTTGTTAAAACAACTAATAATTTAGCATTGTTTTGGGGTGTAAACTATTTTTAATACATAATATACACTTTATTTGTCCTAGATCACATGGGACAACACTTAGAGTTCTCACTTGCTATCCTTTGAAGCTTACACAGTCACCCTAAGTTACACAGTCCTCCTTGTTTGTACAATCCCTTTAAATTAAAGGTGAATTGATAAATGATTTTTCATATTACAAGAAGATTAATTTATAAAAAAATTCATATCTTGAGAAATTTATTTTTAATACCAACAAGGTGTCATGGGTTTCATGTTTTTGTAGAGACATGATTGTGTGATAGTATTTCTTTGTGTTGCCTTGAAACTCATCGACTCACCATGAACCTCAAGAGGTTAGAACATAAATATTCTAAATATTGATTGAAAATAAATGGGGCATATTATCATATATTATAAATATTATATGTAATCTTTATAAACAAGTATGACATTGAAGGTGACTTACAGATCTAGTGACCTATATGTTCACAAACTCCAATTGGACTAGGCCTGAGGAAGAATAAATCCTAAAAATTGGTCTCAAAGGTTTTTCACCCATGATAATGGTATTCAATAATCTATAAATATGACCCATATAATTCAATAATGTGGATAATGAAAACAAAACTTTTCTTAACAAGATCTTTCTTAGCCAAATATGTGAATACACATAGTTCAAATGTATTTTCACAACTCCCTATCTTTATTATAGATCATGATTCCAATGGTTATTAAAAATTATTGAGAGGTATTTAATAGGTTTCATAAACTATTAAATATTTCACCTCATCAATTTAATTCATTCAAAATAATTAAAACTCCTTTAGTTAGACTATCTTGAGCCAACTATCAAAACCATATTATTTGACAACACATCAAAATTGAATATGAAGAAACATAATATTGGAGGGATCAAGGAATGTTTAAGAGACCATTTAAAATCATTATCACTCATTTATTTGATCTCAAAACTCTTCAATTGAGTAAAATTGATCTATGGTGGGGTTTTGAGTCTCTCTTATGTTCCTTAACTTCATAATGATTGTTCATAGATTTAAGTGGAAGGGCATTAGGGACCCCTCATATGGAAAGTATCTCAGATCCCAAATTTCTCTCTCCTCAAAATTACAAGTGAAAATTACTTGATTTTTTTGAGCTATGAAGAAATTCAATGGAGGAAAGTAGTGGGTTTTTTCATTTTTTAGTTTGAAACTCCACTTTTTGTATGGATTTGGACCTAATAATACTCTAGGGACCTCTATAAGAGTTTGTAAATTTTTCATTCAACATAAACCTCATATAGAGGACTTATAAAATATTTTTTTATTATATAATCTAACTATTCTATCCCTTTGTGTTCCTGAAGATGAATGACTAGGTGACTCTTCAGCTTCCCCTAACTTGTATAGATATGGAAGAGTGTGTCAAAATGTTTCCCACCTCTTTTTTTCCTACTAATATTTAAAAAATCCTCATTTTATCATTTTAAATGATGAGTGGTACTTAAAAAATACTTACAACATTATAAAGTAGTTACATATGGCCTTGGGGAAGGTTTACATACACATACAAGAGTGATGTCAAAATGTTTCCCACCTCTTTTTTTCCTAATAATCTTTAAAAAATCCTCATTTGATCATTTGAAATGATGAGTGGTAGTTACAAAATACTTACAACTTTATAAATTAGTTACATATTGCCTTAGGGAAGGTTTACATACACATACAAGAGTGATGTCATCATTTAGTGTGAGATGACTTAAAAAGGACCTCTATCTAATAAATAAACCTTCATATTTGTTATTGGCTATTAATTTTCATCTCAACATTAGAACATAAAATAAGACTAAATCAATAACATACCTTAATCTTGTCAAAATTACCTTAAACTCTCCAAATTGATTTAAAACTATGTGATCGACTTACTAGTTTTGCTCTTTTGACCACTTTGATCAGCTTTAGACCATTTTATTCCTTGAGGGTTTCCCCTTGTCTCCTTGAGAAATCTTATTAATCTAATTGATTACCATTTAACCTTAAATTTTTCAAAATTATCTTAAACAATACTAAACACATTATTAAGGCTTTAAAAAAGTGGCTCTTTTATGACAAGATGAAGTGACTTAAACTTACTACTCACTAGACCATCCTAAATGATTTTTAAGATTCCAAGGAAGACATCCTACCTATCATGTTAGATCATTAATAACCAATATAAGACCTTAATAATGACTATCAATAAATTTAAGGTAACATTTATCAAAATTTTGAATGACTCCCATTCATTATGGCCAAATTTTGGCTAACATCTTTAGTGCCATCTTGGGATTGCATTCTTGTTATGCATCTAAAGTAGTGGTCTTGAAAAGCCATTGGGATATAGGGGTCATAATTATAACTTGAATTGAAGGAAAACTAAAAATTAGACTTTAAGATAACCTTTAAAAAAAAATCAACTCACCCAAACACACACCACATACACACATGTCACAAGACACTTGGAGGAAGGACAACAACCAAAAGTAAATAAGAAACATGTTAACTAATCATTTAGAGAAAGCAAATACCTACTCTACTATGTAAAAAATCAGAAATATGAACTCAATATAATGTATTCAAATGTATCCCATTAACTAGGATACTCAATTTCTTTCCATCAATCCTTGTATATTGAAAATCATTGTGTTCTTTGAAACCAATGGAATCATAGGTCCCAATCCATAATGTGTCAAACTTGGTATGCCTACTAGGTTTGGATTTACCTTCATCCCATTTAAAAATAAGGTCTCTCACTGTTTATGTTCTTGAAATAGTCCTCTTATCAAAGGTCTTATTTGCTTAGGCTTGGTGATACTCCATGGTGTACATAACATGATTTATTATCTCCTCTAAGGTAATTAATTCAATCAATATTATCTCCATATTATCACTCTCCATCATTTCAAGTTGATGAGATAGTTCAAGAGCTGGTAGTTTTAGAGAGATAGGTAGTGTAGATTCTCTCCCATATACAAGCATATAGGGTGAGTTTCCAATAGCCTTCTTGGGGGTGATCCTATCCTCCCATAGAGATGTCCTCAAATTACTGTGCCATTATCTTTGATTATCCTTTATTTTTCTCTTAATAATTTTGATCAACTTGGATAGAGTAAAGGTACAACTATCATAAGATCATCTTTTAGTGCCAAAATAACCTCTTTTTCCTCTTAAATGTTTGCCTCCAAGTGTTCACATAACCCTCTCCCTCTTTTCATTCAAATACTCATTCAAAAGGAAGTATATTATACTTGGGTGGGTTACCATGACATGAATCTTGTTATAGACACCATATGCCTATACTTGTTGAGGCTCCTTATGATTGAAAACACTTTCTTCTTAATTAAGGTGTATATCTCTTCATAATCTTCTATCACTTGACTAAATAAGGAAATGGGTTTCTAAAGAGATTCATTATTCTATTGCATCAACATAGATGAAATGGTGTCAAGGTTAGTAAACACATATAATAAGAAATATTTAGAGAAATAAGGGTTAATTAATGTTGGTTCTTGTGTAATGACTTACTTGATGACCTCAAAACTATTGTTCCTTATTTATTATAAATAAATGCTTGATGTTTCTTAAACATATCTATAATAGGCTTCCTAAGGGTAGAAAAACTAGGTATAAAGCTTATCACAAAGTTTATTTTCCCAAGAAAACTTTTTAAACATTTTTTATGTTTGGGAAAAGACAAAGCTAATATGACACTCACCCTTTTAAGATCTATAAAATGCCCATCCTTAGATAAAGTATGGCTTAATAACTTAACCTCATGAAATATAAAAAACATTTATTTGGGTTTAGATAGATTCCATATTACCTACACCTTTCAAAAATCAATCTAAGATTAGTTATATGATCACTAGCATTCTTAGATAAAATTGTGATAACATCAAAATAAATTAACACCATTTGATTGATCAAACCTTATAAATCCATATCCATGTGTCTTTGAAATTTATCACGTACATTACAAATTCCAAATTTCATTCTCTTATAGGCACATGTGCCCCATTTAGTAGTAAAATCTATCTTATATTTATCTTCTTCTTTCACCAAGACTTGGTTATAACCTGAATAACCATCCAAGAGAGAAAAGTGTTGAGAACCTACAACTATTTGAAGGATATTTTCCATATAAGGTAAGTAATAGTGATCCTTAAATGACACCCTATTAAATTATCTAAAATCCACATATAATCTTATCTCTCCATTCTTCTTTCTCACAAGAAAGGTTGTCAACCCATGAAGACTGCTTGATAAGTAAAATGATTCTTGACTCTATCAACTTGATGAGATATTTCCTCATTTAAATATCCACTTTAGGTTTAATGAGACTTTGTATTTGATTTATATGTTTAAAATATGGATCATGTTATATAGTGTGTTGGTCTAATGTGGGATTAAACCCCTTAAGATCACTATATTCCCAAGCAAAAACAACATAAAATTCTCTACATAAATCAATAAATGCAATCCTCTAAGCAAAATTACATACCTTTCAAAGATTTAGGAGATTATCCTTAAATATGACCACCTTATCATTATGTTACTCTTTTTTATACATGCTAACTATATCTCATCTCATTTGGATGCTTTCATTGAATATGTTCTCAAGAGTAACCATCCCTTTAGGAAGCTTATTAGACCTCAATTATATAATTTAGTCTCTATATTGGTGATGAAATTTGGCCTAGTTTTTACAATAAAACTCAATATTCTTATTGTAAAAAACATTCTATTTATTTACCACACTCAAACACTTTATAATTAACATAATTATCTGGGATTGATGGCCTTACTACCACCATGATATGTGGCTGAGTTTTTGGGTTCTTGACATCATTAGGGATGTCAAATTTGTTCTCCAACTAATGCTAACCTATCATTATGCTGATTATATTCCCTTGGAACTGATTGGATGTTAAAGGCCTCAAAATCTTTAATAAGGTCCCATAATCTATGATTTTAGTACTTCAACAATGTGTTTTTTGTAGCCCTCTTAACTTTTACTTGGTGGATAACTAGTTCACTATATCTAAAATATTGTACTTTCTTTACTCATTTATTCATTGCCCATTAAATCACATGTATAAGAGTTCCATACTCAGTTACAAAAAAATACAACTAAACTAAAATATAATTGTAAAATATTATCATTCATTTGATGGAGAAACTAGCATAATACCTACCCCTACTCCATTCCTGCTTCTTGATCCATCAAAGAATAATTTCCATAAGTCACCACTATCCTCACTTGGCTTAGAGAGAGGGTATGGCTTTACCTTCATCATTAAAATAATATACAGAAAGATCAACCTCTTCAACACCTCTGTATGGATCATACTTATGATTTTCGACCCCCCACTCATCAGGAAATGGATCTAAAATGTCTTCAAGAGGAAAAATTGGTTCTTGATCACTAAGATGATCCTCCTCATAAATGGTGGTGAAATTAACATTATAAATGTTTAAATTTTAAGGTTATAAATTAAAATTAGACATAGGCCTAGATCTAATGGTAACTTTGGTGCCATATCTGGTCTTAAAAGTCATGTATGACCAATCAGAAGATAAGTAGCCCCTAATCTTGGTGGTGAAATATCTTTATATCAAAGACACAAGTATGGTGGAAAATACACTAAACCCACATATTTAACAATATAGAAATTATGACAGGCATGAAGAGTAAGGTTTAAGCCTTTGATTACACCCACGATCTTAGTAGCTAAACGATCAAGTTGTAATACACCTCTAGCATTAGGATCATACTTTAAGCCTAACTTATCAGATATTTATTTGGGCATCACCAAGATAATTTCCCCATTATCTATCATATAATTGTGGACTATTAAATCTCTAATGCCCACTAAAACATAAAAATGAGGTGGCTTACTATCTTTTATGGTTACCCACTAGTAGGTTTAGAATTGTTTGTGAAAACTTCTCATTCTCTTCTAGTTGATGTCTTTGTAAGGCTAAGGTTTGACAATTCATATTAAATAATATATCTTGGACCATGAAGATATAATTTATCCCACATAGGAATGATTAAATTCACCTTCTTTATTTGATCTACAGTATTGATGCAAGAGTTGTTAATTCTTGGATGTCCTCTAGGAGTTGTCATACTATTTTAGGGCTACATAATTTGGGGAATGAAAGTTCCCTTCATGTTATAATTTCTATAATTTTCTTTATATTTTTGAGCTGAATTAACATCCCTTTTTCCTTAAGACATATAAGTTATGGTGGGTGTAATTTTACTGATCTCATGAGAACCATCAATTGCCCTTATGTTAGACCTTGTATTGGTTGCAATATGAGTATCATTATCTTTACTTGTCCCTCTAAATTGATTGGTTTCAAACCACTCTCACTCTTCATAATTAACTAATATATCATTATATTTCACTTGTTATCCACTTATCCTAACCTGTGAAACTTTAGCTTATGTTATAGATGGAATGTTTCCATTTTGTTCTATACAAGTTTGAGTAAACACTTCACTTTAACTAGAGGGTTGATTAGGGGATATTGCCATTGAGAAGAACAGTCATTATATTGAACTAATTTGTTTTAATTAGGTACTAGGGCTCTATAATTAGATGAAGCATTGGTTTTATAACTACTATATGGTCTCACATTAGTAATTTTCCCTTGCCCTTGAGAATTACCTTATAAATTTGGATTATTGGGCTAATATGACTGATTGGATTGGTATGGATCTTGATAAGGTTGAAAGGGTTGGTTTGTATACATTTACTCCAATTCTATAAATGTTTTATCAATGATCTTAAGAAATTTTTCAACATCATTTTATTTTCTTAGATGACTAGGGGCAGCCAAATTGTCACTAATCAATATAAGAATGAGAATAAGAGTGGGAGTATGAGGTTGTATATTAGGAAAAAATGTCATAGGAGGCCTTGGGGATATATTTCTATACTGTATAATATTATTTTAAGCTTTGATGGAAAGGTCATAGGATTTTGGTAAGGTCTATCTTCCCATGGATTTTATAATAAAAACTATATCACTATTCAATGCTTTGAGATAGTAGAGGAATGCATAATTAGGAGTGGGTCTTACAATAATTGTGATCATATCCCATATCTATTGGAAACTAGAATTGAATTATTGCATGAATTATTATTGGGATCTCTAGATATTAGTCATTTTCTCAACTAGTAACAAATGGTCTCTATTGTATTTAAACCTCGTACTCAACCTATCTCCCAATTCATCCCATGTGTTAATTGAATTAGGGGCCAAATTACTATACCAATCCAATTTTTTTATTTTTAATTATATTTCCAACAACTTAATGGCTACATTATCTTGGGTGACATTATGTATATTATAAAAGTTAGCCATATCTCTTGTATGCTTGATGGCTGTAATATTGCTCTCTCCACTAAAATATGGGACACTCTTGAGGGATTACATAGGGATTTCATCATATTGGGAAATGTTTATGGGATACCCACCATTTAAGGGTGAAAATGGAAGATTTATAGCCATATAGGAAATGAAGCTTTCTTATAGGTGTCTTGGTATAAGGAAGAGTATGAAAAAATATTTTTATTTTGACTAAAAATAAAGGTAATTCAACAAAATCAATAGAAATTAATTTATACCTTGACCTTTTTGTCACCTTTGGCATGAAAAAAACTACTAGTATGCAACCAAGAGATAAGAAATTACTCGAGTCACTATATGTTGCATGAAGGAGGCAATTAAAACTATAAATTTTCTAAGACCAACATCAATCTTGGAAAACCTTGTTCAAACTCAGTCCATATGGGCATGTCAAAATTATTATTTATCTAATTTTCACCCCTAATAAGGTTGTTTAAGCCTTCCTAAATAGATGATAGCATGGGAAAAATCCTAGGTTGTGGGTGACCTACTAAATGGATGGAACCTCTAATTTGGGCTAGCTCCATTGATGATTCACCCAAAACTTATAAAAATCCTATCTCGCTTGAAAATTAAAGGGGAAAAAATGAACTAAAACATAGTAAGCAAATATGGAAGTGATGCACCAAATATAGAGTCCTCAAATTCCTATTGTTTTCACTATGAAAAGATAAATTACAATTTGATTTTCGTAATCTCAAGGCATCTCTTATCATGTTGGTGTTTCTATATGAAGGATATTGTTGTTGAAATAGACAAGGTGCTAAATAAAGAGGATTAAGAGTAGACACTACTAATTTTTCAACACTTACACTCAATAAACCATGTGTTACACATCATATGACCTATGGAAGAGAAGCTAAATTACATAGAGGAAAGAAAAAAGGATAAATGCATGGAAGTGCACTCATTATCATAAAAAATACATCAAAAAATCACTAAATATAAATTTATGAAATATGAAAATGATATAACTCAACTTTAATTACTTTCAAAGGCAAGTAAAAGTCTTAAAATTGGAAGGGATTCACCATAACCATTTAGAGGATAAATTAAATGCCTCTCAAGACTTCATTTATAGGTGAATTAGAAGAAGAGAGAAGGGTAAGGTGAGAAGAGAAACTCATGAGATGAATATAATGATTATATCAGTTAAGAAACATATAAATAATTACACCAAGATTTAAAAAGATGTGTTGACATCTTCTTTATTAGTCTTCTAGGATATGTGTTAGATTAACTCTTCTCAAGGGTGGCATAAGAGGTCTTAATGATAGTTTAGATGTTTTCTTGATCATAAATCCTTCTCATAGAGTTACACATCTACCTCTTTAGGGAAGTTAAAATTCACATTATTTACATTTGGCATGATTTATAATATTCTATGTCCACTCTCTCTTTGTGATACTTCTTCATCACATGATATTTGCACTTATCAATAATAGTGACTCATATTCACCATATCTCTTGATACTAAGGCCTAATTTTGAAAGTAGGATCTAATTTTTCATTTTATATACTTCCATCACAATTATTTTTTTCTTTTAGGTCATGTATTAGGTCATAAAACCTCTATTCAAACACTAGAAGTCACCTTGCAGCTATTGTACTCACACTTTCATGGCAAGGGATGATAAGAGGCATTCATATCTTGAAGATTTAATTGAATTTGAGGGTTGAGAATGGTTTATATACCTATTACATGACTTATAAAAAATTTCATAAATAGTATTATATTCTTATAAATATGTTTTGAGTGTCCTTTGATCTCAAGTCCTTGCAACATGTCTACACTTTACTCTCTTGATGCAATATGAGTCACATCTCTTCATTGGGACTTAGTGATCAACTTTAAAATTGATTTATGAATCCAAAATATTAATTAATTATCTAATAATGATTATAAAACTTTTATAATTCCTTAATTACCTTCCTCAATTTATTAGGAAACTTTGTCTAGCTCAAGACCTTGTACACAAGCACAAAAAGAAGCTTTTTAGGCCTTTTTCTATACAATAATATACATGTTTAAAAATTATACTAAGTTAGGTGATTTAGAGAATTAAGGTTGTAAAAAAATTTATTTTTATCTCATATCAGTCCATTTTTTGTGTTTATAATGTTAATATTCCCCATTGTGTCTTTTTTAGGGATTTAAGTAGGGTTTAGGAGCACTTGAAATCTTAAGGATGATTCATAGAGTTGAGGGACCTAAATGTCAAAAAAAATTCAATAATATTTAGTATAAAAACCCCTCATTATTACATTATGAGATCAAGATCCCATGTATCTCTTTTTTGGAGTTCACACATACCAAAAATTTAGTTTCCTAGCCATACTACCATGACTATGTAGTTGAAGGAGGTGTTTAGCAAGAAAATGTCTCAAAAAAATTTATTTGAATTTTAAACTTAATTCTATGGTATATGAAACATTTCATGATGTATATACATTGTTATATAAATGTATTTATCCTTAAAACCATTGGAATTAGTCTTTATCCCTATGCAAGTGCTTATACATAGTCATGTTCAGTTGACCCTAACAAGCCTTCTCCCATGATTTATCTCATTATCAATGGTTATATAATTAATTTAATTATCATAAAACATATATCTCATCTAATTTTTACTCCTAAATTGACCAAACACTCAAAGCATATAATTTTCTTCATGTTTCATATGTACATGCTTGTGCATGCTCATTTAGGCCTTATAGGCCTAAATAACCCTATTGTGGCATTTCACTACTTTCATTCACCTAGTAAGTAAATGGTAAAATTATGATAATTTATTATTAAATTGAATATTCCCATTTCATTACCATTAAACTCATTTTTCAAGCCATTGTCAACACCTTTTCCTCAACTTACCCAAAACCTTCTTGTAGGTGTTTTATGAGTCTTATCCTAATTGTAGATGAGTATTATCCTCTTCATTGGCCCTTTGATGTTATGTAATGATGATAAAATGAAATAAATGTTATTATTTACCCTGTGTATACCTTCTAAACCTTATTTTTTTCATACATGACTCTTTTTGATGATTTCTCTTGTGACATACCTATAGGTAGTGTTTTAGGTCTATCTTGGTTGTAATGTGAGTATTGAACCAATTTTATGGTTTATTGCATAATTTATACTTATTATAATATTTAAATATTCAAAATTAAAATATTTCATCAAAAAATTTATTTAAACTTCTATTTAACACATAAAATGTATCTTCACATGGGCAGGCATGCAGGTGATGATTAGGACTGCCTGACTATAGATTTGTCAAATTTACGCTTTATATGATAAATAAACCCTTTTTATGAATTTTTGATTCTAAAAAATCTCAATATAATTTGGTTTTGAATTCATTAATTTATCCAAACCTTTAATCACCCATCACCAACATGGTTCTTAGATCCTACCACCTCTTAAAGGCCTATAAGTGTCTATTTAGGCAAAACCTTGATTCTTCTCTACTTGGTCATCTTTTGTTCAACCAAATGATGTTGTATAACTTTTTTTTGGATGTAAATTTTTTTTAATCACATATATACATTTATTTGGTTGTAAATCACATGGAAAAATAATTTTAGTTCTCACTATCTATCCTTTGAAGCTTACATAGTCCTCCTTGTTTGTACAATCCCTTTGAATGAAAGCTAAATTGAGAAATATTTTTTAAAAATAAAATAATATTAATTGAGAAACATTATTATATATTTATAAAGTTATTTTAAATACCAATAAGGTGTCATGGGTGTTACTTTATTATCTAGACATGATTGTAGGGTATTATTTCTTGGTGTTGCCTTGAAACTCATCTACTCACCATGAACCTGAAGAGGTTGAAATATCAAGCTTATATATATTGATTAAAAATAAATGGATTATATTATAATATATTAAAAATACTATATACACTCTTTATTAACAATTATGACATCAAATGTGACCTAAAAATTTGTAGACCTATAGGTTCATAAACTCCCTTTAGACTAGGGCTAAAGGAGAAAAATCCCTGAAACTCGGTATCCAAGGATAGTCACCCACGAGAATGGTATTTAATACTTTTTTAATATGAACTCTTCCATTTTTAGTATTATATGGGCTATGGTATTACCATATGGATGGCCATTACTGATATTTTGATGCATATTTTATAGAATCTCCTAGGCTTCTTCACGTGATACACATCTTAAATAGATGACTTCATAGTTATTCTTATAGATAATTCCCTTCTTGATCATATAATGATTATATATTATCCTCAAGTATCTATTTTTATCTCTTGAGTTCTTAGGTACATGTCCTAGTGAGTAATAACTGAATAATACCTAAATACCATTCCTATTGGGAAACTTATGTTTGACATACTTCTTCGATGGTGATGCATGGGTTTGGTTAAGTCATCAACTGGATAATACATTATCATATGATGATCTTGGAAAGTTTTATATCAATATAAAACTCTTTAAATTTCACCATCCATTTACCTTTATGCTCTCCCAACTCATTTGGTACTAGCATAAGCTTGACAATGAGATCTAGTACAATAGCAATGGTCTTATCCCTAAGAATGTAGTGTTTGAAATTCTTAACTAATTTAACAAGGGAAAAATATTTTTTTCAATTAGGGAGTATTTTATATCCATGTCATTTAAGTTATTTCTCATAAAATTGATAGGATGTTCACTTTCATCCTTCTTTTGCATCAATACAATAGTAATAGTTTGCTCTGAAGAAAATGAAGTCTTTAGTGAAATATAGGCTTACCAATATTAGGGCCTATGATATAGAATTTTTTATGTATTGGAAATAATTATTAGATTTATGTGTCTATTAAAATTTGGCTTCCTAATTAAGCATTGCATTTGGAGGTAAAACAAACTTTACAAGTCCTAATATGAAGTTTATTATGAAATTCATCTTCCCAAAGAAGGACTTGAGATCCTTTTTCCTATTTGGGAACATTATTTTGAAAATTCCTTGAATTATATCTGGGTCAATGGTGATCCCATATTTGGTGATAATGTCTCCCAATAATAACACTATATATGTTCTTTTTGGGGTTGAGTGGAATACCAAATTTCATGCATATTTCAAAGATGGATTGTAGATGGCCTATATGATCAACTATATTTTTTGATAAAATAGTAAGGTCATATATATATATATATATATATATATATATATATATATATATATATATATATATATATATATGATTATGCATTTACCTATTATCCATTTGAATGCATGATCCATGGCTCTTTAAAAAGTAGATCTTGTATTTATTAGGCCAAATGACATCAGCTTGTATGCATAAGTTCCCCATTTTATGTTAAATTCACTTTTCATTATATCCTCTTATTCTACCAATACTTGATTATATATTAAAAAATCATATAAGAAAGACATCATTATAGAATAAATCATAGTTTTTATTGCTTCATATAATGAGGGTAGAGGATAATTATATTTCTTAGAAGCCTAATTTTTTACCACTTTTTCCTAATTAGAACTAGATTAGCCACCCAAGTTGAATTCTTGATAGAAAATACTATCTGGGCACTTATCAGCTTCTCTACTTTATTTTGAATCAATGGTTCCAAAATAGGATTAACTAATCTTTGCCTCTACCTAAATAGATTATGATATGGCTTTAGTGGAATTATATGGGTGATGACTCTAGGATTAAATATCCTTGAGTCATCATACATCCATGAAAATACATATTTATACCTGATGATCAAGTCTTTAAAATTTTGTCTTTCATCTAGAGTGAAACTTAAACTGATATTTATGAGGTGTGAGTTTCTTTCATCACCCACATTTTTTGATCTAAACTCAGAGTCATTAACCTTGAGCTACCTTTTTTTGGTGCACTTAAGGATTTATATCAAAGGATATATCTAAGGAAACCATACTAAATTGGAGAAAATTTTCCTTGAGTTAGATGAAATCCTTTTCTTCTAATTCATCATGGCATATATGGTTTATTTCTAAATCATCAATTATTTGGGACTCAAATTGTCTTGAATTGGTTAGAATCTAGATGATATATTGGTCATCATCAAACACTTGAAAATTTTAAATATTGTCTAGAACTAATGGACAAGGTACCAATTTGATGGAGAACTTATATACTTTTGACTCCTATAGGGGTGCCAAATTTATTGTTCAAGTGGTTAGTGAGTTAGAAACTTGGTTTTATTCTTTTAAAATGGCCATTATATTAAAAGCCTCAAATGAATGAATTAAATCCCAAGATTTGTGTTTGTACTTATTTAAATATGATAATTTGTATTGATACTTATTCTTTACCTAGTTAATCACTAGTTATAAGTCTCTATATACCAATAGTTCCTTGACATTATTCTTGATGGTAAACTTCAATCCTAAAATTCGGACCTCATAATCTACACTATTATTGGTCCACATAAATTGGAGCTTGTATTCTACTAAGTATTTCTTTCCTTTTGGATCGACCAACTCAATACCAAACCCATTGAAATGGAAGGTCCATAATTGGGAAGGGCCCTGCACTTCTTCCTACATTTTATTCTTTGTAGTAAATGTATAAATTTCAAGACTAAGAGATTTGTAACTTAATTATTCATTAGAAGTGTTGTACTCTATAATAGGCAACTTCATTTTTGGCTCCTAATCAATCCTGATCTAGTTGGTAATACCTCTCTATGGTATCCAAATGCGAGAGAAGTCTATGGATAGATATCCATTGAGCATCTTTGACCAATATCTACTCAATAGTAGCCCATACCCCTCAAAAATTTATACTATTAGTTTTTCTATAGTCACATATAATTGAGGTTTTGATGTAGTCTAGATGATTACTTTATTAATTTCTCCTATCACAGGCACTACTATTTTATCTAGTTGCAAAATAATCCTCTTGGATGGACTTGGATTCAAACAAAGATTATAAAAAATGAAGGTGTTGACCCAATTTTTCCCCTCTGGGAAAATTTTGGTCACCCTCTTCAAAAGCTATGAAAGGTCAGTCAATTTTGGGTTGCAGTCCATCTTCAGGTCCATGTTCGGTTCAAGGGAAAGGTTCAAGCGCTTTAGTTCAATGCAAAAGTTCAAGTCAATAGTTCAATTGGCTAAGTCCCACAAAAAATTCAAAAGTTTTAAGCAATGAGTGGCCAAATTGCCACCCACAGCAGCAGGTAGGGAAAAAGAGACCACCAACACGGAAGCAGTCAGCGGTAAAATTGTCACCCACAGCAGCAAGTAGGGAAAAGGAGGCTGTCAACATCGACCGATGTCAGCAAAACTACCATGCATGACATCTAACTCGACTGACATTGGCAAAATTTCTGCACTCAGTAGTAAATCAATCAACGTTGGTAAAAGTCCCGCGTGCAATCCACAACATTGGGTGGTAAAATTACCGCTCACAACATCAGGCGGCAAAAAAGGCCCACAAAACATAGAAAAAGGCCCACCCAGTGGGTAGAGGAGTAGGCCACACGCAAAATGAGGTAGCAAACATGGTCCCAATGGATTTATGATGTTAGCTACAACATTTTCCCTCTTCCCAATGAAGACTCAAGTAGCCACTTGCAAGAAAAAGGCCAATGAGACTTCTCTTGGCTCTTCCCATATAAATATGCAAACTTGGTCATTTTTTAAGGATCTTTTCCAATTTTGTAAAGAGCACAGCTCTACAAATTTTCCACCTGAATCAATAAAAGATAGTTTTTAGCTCTATTTGGATATATTGTGTAGAGTATGCCTTGAATGTTGGTCTGTGTCCAGTCATTATCTCTTGATGCTCTCACAAGTTCAACACCAGCAAACCTGTGATCTACAAAGTGCCACTATCTGCTACTGCCAGGAGTAGAGTTCCATTTTGGAGGTATAGAATAGGAGAGGTCACTTACAGTGTGTATTTCTCAGTGCCTTGGTGAGTCCCTATTTTCTGTGCTTTCCATAAGAACCTCCCTATCATTTTTGGTGACCTGGTCTTTTTTTCCAAATCTAAGTGTATGTATGTTTTGTTTGATCCTGAGTGTGGAGGTGGGAAGGTCATTTCATTTTTGGTGTATCACCTCTTTAGAGTAGGCTGTTTGCTTTCTTGCATTTTCTTCTCCCTTTTCATTCCCCCCTAGTATATCTATATACCTATATTTTTCACTACTTGAAACAAACAAGATACATCAGAGGGAACTAGCCCATACCTAGAGACTCTCCTCTCCTGCTTCGCCATCCCACAGGCGAGAGAGGAGTTTCCATGTTGCGGGGAGAGGGCAGGAACCTATTTTCCTGCCATCGAGTGCAATCTCCAGTCATCAACAGAAGGTTAGAATCAAGGTAGATTAAAGATCTATAATCCACCAAACAATTGTGTATATTATTTCCAAATTCCCAAATGTTTAGCAAGAAAGGAGGTACCTTAGGCTTGATTTGGTATATGACATTTATGTTGGTTGTTTTAGACTTTTCTAGTAATATACATGCTTGTGATAAACTTCCATAAAATTTTCTTATGCTTTGTGATTTATTATAGTTAATGAAGAGTGATATTAGCCTTTATATTTTTCATATCCTTAACAATATTATATACTCCCTTGATTTGTTCTTCTTTATGTTAAGGCTAATTATTCCCTTTTTGGGGAGGAGGATTATTATTAGCTTTAGGATTCAAGGAAGTAATTGTATTATTGGGAGGATTAGAAGTAGTGATGGAATACTTATTCCTCAAGTTTTAATTGTTCCTATTGAATTGATGAAACACTTGAAATTTATCATAATTATCCTGTAGAACATTTTCATCTTCATTCAGGAAGGGAAAATAATAAGTTTTAAATATCAAAGCTGAACTTGAGGGGCTAGAATCATGAGGGAGATCTAGAGGATTAATCATATGATCATGTTTGATCATTTACCTTTAAAATATTTCAAAGATTTCACATAACTCTACATAGTCCAATTCCCCATGTTATGAACTCTCCACCTATTAGACATAGTTGTCTCCATGATATTGATTTCTAGTAGCTTAGTGGATTGTTATTGTTTTGTAATATTGGTAGGTCTATTAAAAAGGCTATTGTATCTTATAAAGCCATAATTTTGGTTATAATTTTGATTAATGGTATTATCAATCCTTTTCTACATATTCAATAAGTCATTACTCAACTTTTGGACCATTCTCTGTATAGAATCCAATTCAACTTTGGTGGAGTCAGCACCTTGAGTGACTGTTATGTTGGTGTGAGCTAGATGTTCATTTTACTAATTTTTATAATGGCCATTAATTTTTGATTGATTGTTAAAGAAACCATAATGATAATTTTTTCTTCTTGTGTCATGAGAGGAAGAGTGTAAAACTAATTTTGGAATGCAGGGACATTTTGATTAGCATGTAGTATTAGATTCAAAGATGAAAAGCCATTATTGAATATTTGGCCCCCTAAATTGTGAGGATTGAGTTATGGATTAAGTTTCTTTTCAATGTTGATAGATTATTCATATGATAAGGCTAAATTATTGGTAGTAGTATCTATCCTAAAAAATACTGTGGTGATGGGATCCAAAACATTCTTATACATCTTGAGCACTAGATCTATCTACAGTTTGTACATCATATTCATCTAGGTGTGCATATTCTAGAACCTTTCATCAAAAGCTATAATTTATTCATTGGGTTCCCTTTTCATGTTTGTGAAATTTTCATCTACCAAACTTGGATTAGTAACTTGCCCAAATTATGCAAGAAAATTATTTTTCCATGCATTCCATGAGGTGATGTAATTTTTTTTTGAAAATTTGGATACCAATCATAAGCATAATATTTTAGAGTGAATGAAAAATGTCTTCATGAAACATATTGAACTATAACATGCATTAGTCTCAAAGTAGCCTTAAAATATTTAATATGTTCTTATGTTATTCTCTTGCTTCAAGGAGAAAATGTAGGAAAATATTTTTCTATTTTTTTTGATAAATTATGTTGATCTCCAGGAATAATAGTAATAGATCCAAATAACCAAGGTTGAACCATAAGATGGTTAATGAGAGGGACATTTCTCACTAGGTAAGGTGTTATGGGTTAGTGTACCTTAGGGGTGATCAGTACTGATCTAGCCTCCTATGATTTGATAAAGGTGAAACAAAAATGCTAGCCTAGGCTCTAGCTCTTATTACTATCTTAGGTGTCTCTAGTGTAATTCTATGTAATGACTAACCTATACTATTGAGAAAATACACAAGTATGCCCTCCTTTTAGTGCCAAATTTTATTTATATTGGTGTAGATTTTATGCACACCATAAAATAATAAATGAGGTAGCCTATAACTTTTTAGGATCTATATGGAAACAAATTTTCTCTCTACAACACGAGTTACATGTATGCAATTAAAATAAATAGGTGGTGGAATAATAGGTTGATCCTACATGTTATTTTATGAGGTTTATATATGGATGTATGAAATATAAAAGGAACCAAACACTACATGAGTTAGTTGGGGTAATAATTACTCTATGGTGAATGGATCTTAAATAAACTCAAAAATAATGGAAATGTAAGGCATATAATAAGGATTTATGTTCCTATAAGTTCACTTCTAAGGCTATTTATTTAGTGGACAAGTATTTCCAAGACCAATGTTTTCCACTTGTAGTTATTACACACTCTCGAACAATAATAACTAGTATTCTAGGGAAATAAGTATTGTCAGGATTAGGAGCACAATTGATTACCTTGTATAAGCAACTAAACACGAAATTTAACCAGAAGTAAAATGTAACTAGAATTCAGAAATAACACAGAATATGAGAGACAATACAATCTTGTATTAACACTCTTCCAGAAGGAAATACAATGAAGAAATCACACTCTTCCCACACCTCTTGGGTGTACCAGTAATTCTGCCTCAAGAGTTCTCACTCATAACCAATTACAACCACAACTCAAACATAGAGTTGTACCCTCCACCAGTCAATAACAATACTACCAGTACCAAGTACTCAAAGTAATCCAAGTAGATCCCCTGATCTTGCACACCTATAAATCACTCGATCTTACTTACCATGTAGATCTCCCCTAGTCTTGCAACAACCTGTAGATCAACCTGATCTTACAATTAGAAAGATCTCTTCCTTGTCCTTGATTACAATACAGCCCCATGGGTCTCTTAAATAGATCCCATACAAATAGTAATTAGACTTTCCAATTACAATAATTAGAAACATAGACTCAAGACTAAAATTAGTCTTTTACATGCAAACTAACTATCTGTCTAAAATTAGACTAGTTCTAGAAGCACATGCAAATGCACGCACACACAGGTTGCCGATGTTGGTTCCTGTCTAACCAATGTTGGCCGACCCATAACCGATGTCAGTTACTGTGAATAATGAAGATGACCAACATCAGTTGATCAGACTGATGTTGGTTGTTCTGCAACTCAGCAACCTCCTCTGTTTGCATCAGTGAAGCTTTTAGCTCCATAAATTATCAATCTCCCACTTGGAGATAAATAGCTACACCTGTACCTGTACCTGTACATCATCTAATTTTGTTTCATGGCTTGTATTCCTCTTCAAGTTCAATCTTGAAGACCAACCACCACATATCCTATGGTGCTACTCCTGTCATCCAAGTAACCTGCCATATCAAAATCTACATACTCATGTAGAGAAGTGCTTGACCCTGCATAGCATGTTAACCTACTGTTGGTCCCTCTTAGATACCTAAGAATCCACTGAACTACTTTCTAGTGCTTCTTTCTTGGATTGGCCACAAACTTGCTGACAACTCCCATTGCTTGGGCAATGTCAGGTCTAATACACATGTACTCAACCTCATCATGTGATTCGGGACACTATTCTATGAACTGTCCATCCATAGGTGTGCTAACTAGTTTTGCATCTTGCATATTGAACCTCTCCACTACCTTATTCACATAATCATCCTGAGACAACATCAACCTATGATCTTCCCTGTCTCTAGAAATACTCATGCCAAAGAATTTTGTTTCTACCAAATCCTTCATGGCACGCCTCTGAACTAACTTTACCTTTAGCTCAGTAACTCCCTGCATGTGTGACCCTTCAACAACCACATACACCACATACGATAACAAGATAATGTACCTAATATTATCCAACCTGGTAAAGTAACACAATGGTCACATTGACATTGACTAAAGCCATGCTTTGTCATACACCTGTCAAACCTTAAACACCATTGTCCTGTAGCCTGCTCAAGACCATATAACCTGGCCTTCTATCTCACGTGTCCATTCTCTCCTTTCTTAAACCTAGGAATCCATTTATCTTTCAATGCTTTCTTTCCAACTGGCAACTCTACCAAATCTCCCATTTGGTTTTCTTCCAAGGAATCAATTTTCTCATTCATGCCATGCTCCCACTGTTTCCTGGATTCTACCTGCTGTGCCTCTTTAAAACTTCCTGGTTCTTGACCATTATTGAGCAACAAGTAGTGTAAAGAAGGGGAATAACAAATTTGAGGCTTACTTAACCTTTCAATCCTCCTCATGGGTGTTTGAGACTCCTTGATAGCGTGTTGTCTGCCCAAAATCTATTTTAATAGTAACTGATGTCGATCACCTCTAGCCAACCTTGGTCTACACCCAACCAATGTCATTACCACCTGATCGCTGATGCCAATTCCTTGACTAACATCGGTGTCCACCTACCTAACACCACCGACTCTACTCTACACATGACTGACATCGGTACCTACCTATTTGACATCAATTCCACTTGACTGACATCGGTAACTGTGTTTTCCTATGAGTGATGACTTTTTACCCGCGAGCTCACCTTGGATCATAACCTTGTCCAAACTGCCCAACTTAGAATTATTTAGCCCCTTGAGTTGATCTCTATCCATCATCTTCTCCTTGAAAACCAAGGCTTTCCTATTCTTGTCAAAAACATCAAATTTCCTCTTCCTGCAATAAACCCGATCCTTTCTTGTAGCATACCACTATGATCCTCCAATAGAAGCTCCCTTCTTTGTTGACCCAGTGTCAAGAAAACTCACTTTCTTCTGTTTCTTACAAAAATCTTGATCTATGCTTTCCAAATTTGAACTCTTACCTTTTGACTCAAGAACATGCATCCCCTTTTTACACATGTGACCAAGCCTACAAACCCACATCTTTACATCTACATCTGAAGTAGATAAACCAGAAGGAGAATTAGTAATACAAGTAGATAGATAAAGAGTACCTACTTTCTTACCTCTTGCTAAAATAAGTGCACCCTTGGAAACTTTCCAAGATTCTGCTGTGAGAGTTACTCTACATCCCTCATCACCCAACTTTCCAATAGAAATCAAATTTCACTTTAGGTCTGGGACATGCATGACCTCCTTCAACACCCATGTGTTGCCCGTTTGCAATTTTAGCTACACTTTCCCTTTGCCAACCATTTGACAAGGCTTACCATCCCCTAAATAAATCTTTCCAAAGTCTCCTTAGACATATTCATGAAAAAATTCTCTATTTGGGGTTGCATGGAAAGAGGCACCAGAATCTAAAACCCAAGATTCCACTTTATCCAAGGAACATACAAGAGCATCCTGTGCAACAATACCTGCAACATCTGCTTCTTCATTTCCTTCATGCTGATCTTCTACCAACCAACAATTTTTCTTTACATGCCCTTTCTTTCCACAATTCTAGCAGATTATACTGCCATACCTGGATTTGGATCTCCTACCTATCTTTGACCTTGACTTCCCTTGCTCGATCTTCTCTCTTTGCTTTCCCCTGCTTTCAACACGTAAAGCATTACCTGATGATTCCCTTGTGCTTTTCCTACAAATTTCTTAATTCAAGATTACACTAACAACATCATCAACTTTCAAGATATTTGAAGTAGACGCAATATTACTAACTGCCATTACCAAACTATCCCAACTTTTAGGTAAAGAGCATAAGATTAAGAGAGCTTTAATTTCATCATCAAAAGCTATATTGACTAAAATTAATTGGTTTACCAAACCATGGAAATCACTAAGATGACTATGTATAAATCCACCTTCCAACATTTACAAATTAAATAATTGCTTCATAAGAAATACCTTATTCGAAGCTGAGGGTTTTTCATATAAATTTGCCAAAGATTCCATTAACTCTAACATTGTCTTAGCCTGTGATAAGTTGGAAATCACAGACAATTCCAAGCTCAACCTTATAATTCCCAGAGCCTTCTAATCAAGAACATTCCATTCGTCATCTTTCATATCCGTGGGCTTGCTTGCAACCCCACCCAATAGTAAGTACAGATCTTTCTGATACAGATAATCTTGTATTTGCATCCTCCATAATTGATAATTCTTTCCATTGAATTTCTCCATTCTTAGCTTACTTTATTTTACCATTGCTTTACTCCCACTCAATCAGAAACCCCTGAGAGTGACCTGTAATCAAAAAACACTAACCTACTCCGAACTAAGCTCTGATGAACCTACAACCTCACTCTGATACCACTTGTCAGGATCTAGAACAACAAACAACTTTAATACCACTTGTTAGGATTAGGAGCACAATTGATTACCTAGTATAAACAACTAAACATAGAATTTAACAAGAAGTAAAATGTAACTAGAATTTAGAAATATCATAGAATATGAGAGACAATACAATCTTGTATTAACACTCTTCCAAAAGGAAATACAATGAAGAAATCACACTCTTCCCACACCTCTTGGGTGTACCAGTAATTCTCCCTCAAGAGTTCTCTCACTCATAACCAATTACAACCATAACTCAAACACAGAGTTGTACCCTCCACCAGTCAGTAACAATACTACCAGTACCAAGTACTCAAAGTACTCCAAGTAGATCCCCTGATCTTGCACACCTGCAAATCATCTGATCTTACTTACCATGTATATCTCCCCTGATCTTGTAACAACCTACAAATCAACCTGATCTTATATTTGGAAGGATCTCTTCCTTGTCCTTGATTAAAATACAACCCCATGGGTTGCTTAAATAGATCCCATACAAAAAATAATTAGACTTTACAATTACAATAATTATAAACATAGACTCAAGACTAAAATTAGTCTTTTACATGCAAACTGTCTATCTAAAATTAGACCAGTTCTGGAAGTGCATGCAAACGCACACACACACAGGTTACTAACGTCGAGTCTTTTCTAATCAATGTCAGCCGACCCATAACCAACATCAATTACAGTGAACACTAAAGATGACTGACATCGGTTGATTAGACCGATTTCGGTTGCTCTGTAACTCAGCAACCTCCTCCGTTTGCATCAGTGAAGCTTTTAGCTCCATAACTTAACAAGTATAGCAAGCTTAGTGATCTCAACTGAAGGTTTCTCTCCTTAAAGTTACCACTACACACCATTATTTGAGATGTTACATCTTAGACCAATAATTTATCTGGAGTAGTTAGAGAATGTAGACACCTAAATCTGGGCACTAATAACCTATAATCAAGCTTTTGACCAATTTTCACCTAAAATGCACAATTTGGCCTAAAAATACTAAAACACATTAAATGATGTGAAACTAACATTTAAGTTCCAATTTTTGCCAAGGTATCCTTAAATGGGGTAATGGAAGTTATGGGCCAGCTAACTTTGATTAGATCATTTCGAGTCAAAATACCAATTTTGCACCTAGGTGCTCTAGATTGCGCTTTCCTATCAAAATCTCTTACACAAGATGTGTGCCTTTATTATTTGTTGTTGGTAACATCCTAAATGGGATAATGGATCCAAAACATCTGACATATAATTTTAATTCTAATCCAGTTGAATTTTGGATCAATAATAATGCATTCTGATCAATTTGGGTAATTTATGCATATAGTACTTAAACATGCTTAAGAGCTAATTAATCCAAATTAGATCCTAATAAATAATTCCATGGAAACTTATTAAATACTTGTTTTTAGAAATTAATATTGAATATTTGCATCATCAAGTGACCTCATTTCTTGGGAAGACATCTCTAAGACATAAATACCACAAATATCAGGATTCATGCCCTCCATGCCTCTGAATTGCCCCTTCTTTCAATGTCATGATGAGGATAATTACAAACTTAATTCCAAAAATTGAATTAATCCTCAACCACACATCTAAATATTATGATGGATGGTTCAAGTTGATTTTATACATTTGCAAAAATCTATAAATAAGAGGCCTCACCATATCATTTCTAAGACTTGAGAATGAAAAGTTATAATGTAGAATTAGTTTTAAAAGATTATTGAAACTAGTGTTACCATGCCAAATTGATTCCAAGCCAAGCCAAGTCACAAGCCAAAGGTGCCAAGGAGAGATGTAAGTAGTGAAGCTTCCATTACCAAGGACTTCATGAGCACAAAATTGAGCAAGCCACTACTACAAAGGCATTTGGAGCATCCAAGAAAGGTGAAGGAATTCTTGTGTTTTATTCCTTAATTTTTAGTTGTGTTTGTCATTTGTTTTTGTTTCCAAGATCTCCCTAGTGTTTAGGCCTAGAGATGTTATGTTATTAGTGTGTTTATTTCATTTTGTTTTTATTTTGGAACTAACACCATATAAACCATCCTCTATTGAGTCAAATTCCTAGATCACATTATGGAATGCCCAGTGAGATTAGATGCATCTCACACCTGAAGAAGATCATTTTTCAACTCTAAGATATTTATTTGGACCCTTAAAAACTCTTTTAAATTGATTTTGTAACTTTATTTTAGCATTTTTATTTTCCATAGCTTTACACAGTAACCAACATCAACAAGTAAGACTGACATTGGTTACATAACTTAACTGACATCAGTTAGCAAAACTGACATCAATTAGATGTTGGTTAGCTAATTTAACCATCATCGATTATATATAACTGATGTTGGTCACTGCATTTTTCAAAAAACACAGACTCGAAATCTATTTTTTTTAAGCTCATTATTTCAAACCAAAAAGAGCTTCAAAGTTAAAGGATATGCTAACATTTTTGTTATAGGACCAAGATTTATATTTACTCAAAACATTGTTTAAATCACCTCTTGATACTTAAAAATCAATTAAGATCCTTGTGTTGGGTGTTTAACAAAGAATGTAGATATTTTTGGTGATTTTTTTCAAATTTTGCAACTATGACCAAGGGGCCAAATGAACACCACCAAATCTTTCATTTTGGGCTTAAAATTGAACACACTTGTCAATTATTATTTGAAATAGTTATTTAATCAAATTTTTGTTAGAAAAAAGAGGGATGTTGTTTTTATTCTCTTCCATTTCTCCCCTATAAATAACCCTTGGAATCAAAAGTGTCATTCTTATTATAAGTAACTTAGTCCAATTCTTAGAAAAAAAAGTCATCTAAAGCACTCCCCAAAAACATGTCAAAATTTGGGTGACCTTGACAATGACCCTAAAGTCTTTCTATTTCATGCTTTCTTTAATTTTTATGCAAACTTGGCTTACAAGGGTAACTTCATCACCTCCCACAAGCTCTTTAAAGAAGTTTTGACCTAGGGTTTCATCTCCTAGCATTGACTTCATTTGGCTCCTTTGAATTTGTACACAAGATGTAGTGGAACTTTAGACATCATACTACACTAATCAAATAGTAGGATGTAGTGGTTGTAAAAATTACTAGACCTTTTTATAACAAGCCAAGTGATACGAACCGAAAATCTATGCTTTTCTTTTGCATTGTTTGGTGTGAAAGTCATTATTCAATTTATTCCCCTAGATCATTTAGAGACTTGTTAGATCTTAGACAAATCCCCACTTACTGTAGAAGTATTATTGGTGCAAGGTGTACCTCAAAGTCCATGTCATAATACTATCATTTGAGAGAAGGGGGGTGTAAAAACTGTACTATATAATGTGCATTTACTTTTGGATGAACACTTAAAATCCTCTCAAATGATGTATATTGATGGATTCTAAAAATACCAAGTAACTTTGTCAGTTTAGGATCTAATAATGATTAATTATTTGGTCTTTTCCTAGATAAAAGTCTTGTTTGATGTCAAAATTTGGTGTAAACAAACAAATCCAAACCAAACACATAGTCCAAATTTTTATTTGAATAAAGAGGCATTATGCTGCCCATGTGAGATCATCAATTTTCCTTGTTCAAA
This sequence comes from Torreya grandis, assembly GCA_037957365.1. Classification (NCBI taxonomy): domain Eukaryota; kingdom Viridiplantae; phylum Streptophyta; class Pinopsida; order Cupressales; family Taxaceae; genus Torreya; species Torreya grandis. The sequence goes on along the minus strand of JARHVA010002947.1, from coordinate 601,493 downwards.
AGTTCATCAAAAGCTTTAGATTCATATCATCCACTTTGGAATAGTTATGATACCCAATTGATTTTAAACCTTTACCAAAGTTGTTTAAGTCCTTCACTTATAATCTAAATTCATAATTTCACCTTTACATGTTTGTAAGGTTTATGTATTAAGTGGTTTTGCCATTTGCACTAAACTTGAGTGAACTAAGGTTTAATTTCCAATTTGGGTTGAAAGTTGTTTAAGACTCATAATAATTTTCATCATTTGATAGACTTAAGATATTTTGTGCTAGACACTTGCACTTTGAGTCTATGCACCACAACATTTTGAGTCAAGAAAAGTGTTGTCAAAATTGTGAGAAAATGTCTTTGTCTTAGAAAGTTTTTGAAACAAACTATTTTATCACACCTTTTGGGTAGTATAGCATCATTACACTGCCCAAAACATTTCAAATATTTTTTCATAGACCCTCTTGTATAGAATTCCAAATTTAATCCTAGATTTTTAGACCAATCCAAGTGTACTTTTGTGATCTTTTGTATAAAACAATTATGTTGCTCACTTTTGTCTAGATTATTTGTCAAAATAACCAAGTTTTATACCATTTTTATGAGAAAATAAAATATCTTTAAAAGTGCCTTTTGTTTCATACCTTATACCTAGTTGATCAAGTTCATGTCCAAGAATCAAATTCCTAGTGTTTGTTAAAAGTGTTTGAAAACCATTAGATTAAAACTTTCATCTATTTCAAAGTCTAGATTTTGATTTTCTTTGGCCAAGAGTCTTAGCACATGCCTTGTTTGAGCCTATATTTTGAAACCGCATTTGGCCAAAAGACCTAGAAACTTTTAAATTCCTAGATTATATTGATTTGAAACACTTCAACCTTAGAGTTTGACATTTTGATTTTTAGTCCATTTAGTTGGTTATCTTTGTGTGAATAGTTAAAATTTAGATACTTCATGCTCACTTGTTTCCTCACAAATATTTTCATAAATATTTTGATCCTTTTGATGAATCTAGACCAAGTTGAAAAATCATCTATTTTAGGCATTGTCCTTTTTTAGAGTTTGTAGAACTCTTTGACCTTTTATTGTAAAAGCATTGACTATGGATCCCAACATGAATTCCTACACTCATAATGGACTCATGTATTGTAGACACCTAAAACTGGCCATTGATAACTTCTAATCAAGCTTTTGGCTAGTTTCCATCTAAAACACATAATTTGGCATAAAAACACTAAAACATGCTAAATGATGTGAAACTAATATATTAAAATTCTAATTTTGGCTAGGGTATCCCTAAATGGGTCAATAAAATTTATGGGCCAACTAAATTTGATCAATCCATTTTTAATTAAAATGCCAATTTTGCACCTGTGTGCTCTAGACTACTCTTTCCTCTCAAATCTTTTGCACAACACTTATACCTTTATTATTTTTTGTTGACAACATCCTAAATGGGAATATGCATCCAATGTATCTAATGTGGACTTCAAATTCTAATCTAGTCAACTTTAAGACCAATAACAAGGCATTCTGATCAATTTGAGTAATTTGTGCATAAAGTGCTTAATCATGCTTAAGATCTAACTAACCCAAATTAAGTCCTAATCAAGAATTCCATGGAGACTTGTTGAATACTTTATTTTGGAAATGAATATTGAATATTTTCATCATCAAGTGACCACATTTCTTGGGAAGACATCCCTAGGCCATAAATGCCATAAATATCAAGATGCATGCCCTCCATGCCTCTTAATTTCCCTTTTTTCCAATGACATGATGAGGATAATTACAAAATTAATTACAAAAATTAAATTAATCCTAAACCACGCATATCAATCTTGAGATGGATAGTTGAGGTTGATTCTGATCAAATCCAAAAATCTATAAATATAAGGCCTCAGAACACCATTTCTAAGCTATTTTGGTGCAAAGTTATTATGCTCAAATATCTTTAAAGCTTAATTTGTGTAAAGTTTTAATGCAATATTGGTTCCAAAAGCTTCAAGCAACTAGTGTTATAATGCCAAATTGATTCCAAGTCAAGCCAAGCCATAAGACACAAGGTGCCAAGGAGAGATGGAGGTAGCCAAACTTCTATTGCTAAGGACTTCATGAGCACAAGCCAAGAAATCCACCACTATACAGACATTTGGAGCATCCAAGGAAGGTGAAGGAATTATTATATTTGATTTCTTTCTTTTTAGTTGTGTTTATCATTTGTTTTTGTTAACTAAGCTCTGCCTAGTGTCTAGGCCTAGAGATGTTATGTTATTAGTGTGTTTATTTCATTTTGTTTTTATTTTGGCACTAACACATACTGATCATTCTGTCTTGATTTAAAATAATAGATCACATAATGGCATGCCCAATGGGACTAGATGCATCCTACACCTGAAGGAGATCCTTTTACAACATTAAAATACTTATTTGAGCTCTTAAAACTCTTACAAATTGATTTTCTAACTTTATGTTGCCATTTTTGGTTACCATGGTTTTTACACAGTAATCAATGTCAATAAAAATACTAACATCAGTTACCTACATTAACTGATGTTAGTCAGTAGAATTGACATCAGTTAGATCTTGGTTGGCTGTAATCGATGTCCATGGTATTGACCGATGTCAGTCACTGTGTTTTTCCAAAAACATAGATTTGAGACCTTCTTTTTCAAAGTTTGTTGTTTCAAAATCAAAAGAGCTTCAAATCTAAAGGACATTCTAACACTTTTTCTATAGGACCAAGCATGATATTTGCTCAAAACATGTTTAAATCACTTTTTCATGCTTAAAATTTGACTAGGAACCTTGTTTTGGTGTTTAACAAAGAATTTTTTAGATATTTTGGTGAATTTTTTTCAAAGTTTACAACTAAGGCCAAGGGGTCAAATGAACACCACCAAACATTTCATTTGGGTTTAAAATTAAACACACTTATCAATTTTTCCTTGCAATAGTTATTTAATTAGATTTTATTTGACAAAAAGAGGAATTTTGTATGTATGCTCTTCCATTTGTCCTTTATAGGGAACCCTTGAAATCAAAAGTGTTATTTATATTGCAAGTAGCCTAGTCCAAGGCTTAGAAAGAAATTCATCTAAAGTACTCTCCAAAAACTCATCAAAATTTAGGTGACCTTGAAAATGACCCTAAAATCTTTATATTTTCATGATTTCTTTATTTTTATGCATCTTAGCTTACGAGGGAGAATTCATCACCTCCCACAAGTTATTTAGGGAAGCTTTGACCCTAGGTTTCATCTCCTAGCATTGACTTCGTTTTGACTCTTTTAGAGTTGCACATGGGACATAATGGCACTTTGGACATCATACTATACTAATCAAGCAATAGGATATAGTGGTTGAAAAAAGGACTAGACCTTTTTTCAACAAGTTGAGTGATACAAACCCAAAATGTGTGCTTTTCTTTTGCATTGTTTGGTGTGAAACTCATTGTGCAATTGATTCCCCTAGAATGATTGAAACCTTGCTAGTTTTAGTCAACCCCATTTTTCCATACCCTTACTAGGATTTTGATGATTATATTTAGTGTGGTTTGGTCATTTTTATTTGGTGTTTTCAAGACTAAAACTTATTTGTTTGTGTATAAACCATGTCTAAACCATTTTATCTATACATCACTCTTTTATCTAAAGAGGCATTATACTATCCATTTTACACCACACTTATACCTTGAAATTTTTGTTAAACTTGTTTGTGTGTGTGTCATTTGAGTTGCAGAGGGTAGTGTTATGCTACCCAAATCATGTCAAACCATTTTTCCTTTGAGTCTTTGAAACATAGTATTGACCACATCATTTGAGCATGCTTACGCCATTAGGCTACTCAATTTGTTTCAAGACTAGTTTACCTTGCAACAAAAACCATTTGTTTTAAACCATTTCATGTATACCATTTGGACCTTTACCTTGTGTTGTCATGTTGTCCAATCTTGTCTAGCTTGTTTAGTGAAAACCTAATTTTTATCATTGAGTTTTCAATTAGCCTTATCAAGTTTAAATCCAAACATTAATTGATATCTATTTAGGCTTTAATTCATGGAGTTGGTATATAGATATTTCTCTTTTGGGTTGTATAAATTTGGTTAATTGATTACCCAAAATTGAAAACTTTTGATGGTTTGTTTGTTTAAATGCCTATCCTCATCATTATTTGTGCCTTTATTTGGGAGCACACAATGTTTCAAATATCCTTTTATCTTATGCCTTATGCCAACTGGTCATGTTTATGTTTGATTCCATGTGTTGGGTCTATGTCAAAGTTATTTGTAAACTTGTTAGATTAAATCAATCACATCAGCCTTTGTCAAAAATGGCCTTCTTTATGGTATATGTTTTTGTCTTGGGTGTGGTTTTTTATTTTGTTATTCCTATTGATGGGGAGATGCATGTCCTAATCAACAAATGATATAAACAAAATACTTGATCATGTTAATTGCTATCCCACACCTCATCTGAATAACTACTATATCAAAAATGTCCTACATGTTAATTCTACCTTTCTTCTTATTTCTTTTAAAAGGACCATCCATCAACAAATGTGACAGCCACTCCCTCAAGGGGGAATCATCATAGGCTTCCCAAAACCATTTGGAGCTTTCTTATTTTTGGCATACATGTCATCTCTCATTATTTTAGAAGACATTACTTTGCCAATGGTTTTCAACATCTTCCTAAATAGGGGAAAACTATAGACACCTAAAAATGGCTGTCAATAACCTCTAATTAGGCTTTTAGCTAGTTTCCATCTAAAACACACAATTTGGCCTTAAAACACTAAAACATGATAAATGATGTGAAAATTATATATTCAAGTGCTAATTTTGGATAGGGTATCCCTAAATGGGGCAATGCAATTTATGGGCTAGTTAACTTTGATTAGTCCATTTTGAGTCAAAATGCTAATTTTGTACCACATGCTCTTATCTATCAAATATTTTTCACAAGACTTGTTCATTTGTTATTTATTGTTGACAACATCCTAAATGAAAATACACATCTAATGCATCTAATGTAGACTTCCAATTTTAATCTATTAAAATTTAGGACCAATAACAAGTTATTATGATCAATTTGAGTAATTTGTACATAAAGTGTTTAATCATGTTTAAGATATAATTAACCCAAATTAAGGCCTAATCAAGAATTACATGGAGACTTATTGAATACTTTGTTTTGGAAATGAATATTGAATATTTTCATCATCAAGTGACCTCATTTCTTAGGAAGACATCCCTAGGCCATAAATGCCACAAATATCAAGATTCATACCCTCCATGCCTCTTAATTTCCCCTTCTTCCAATGCCATGATGAGGATAATTACAAACTTAATTATAAAAATTGAATTAATCCTCAACCACACATCTCAATCTTGATATGAATGGTTGAGATTGATTTCGATCAAATCCAAAAATATATAAATAGGAGGCCTCACAACATCATTTCTAAGGTATTTTAGTGCAAATTTATTATGCTCAAATATCTTCAAAGCTTAATTTGTGCAAAGTTATAATGCATAATTGGTTCCAAATGCTTCAAGAAACTAGTGTTATAATGCCAAATTGATTCCAAGCCAAGCCAAGCCATAAGCCACAAGGTGCCAAGGAGAGATGAAGGTATCCAAGCTTCCATTTCTATGGACTTCATGAGCACAAGTTGAGCAAACCACCACTACAAAGGCATTTGGAGCATCCAAGGAAGGTGAAGGAATTATTGTATTTGATTCCTTGATTTTTAGTTGTGTTTGTTATTTATTTTTGTTAACTAAGCTCTCCCTAGTGTCTAGGCCTAGAGATGTTTTGCTATTAGTGTGTTTATTTCATTTTGTTTTAATTTTGGAACTAACACCATACTAACCATCCTCTCTTGAGTCAAATTCCTAGATCACATGTATAATCCAGGGATTAGTAATGTGGTTACATAGGAAAAAATGGTACAAGACCCCTATGCAGATAATATTGCTTATGAGATAGATTCTTATCCCTCTTATAATACTCAATAAGGGGTACAAATCCAAGATCTATTACTTAACTTTATAGTTAACACACCACCTTATTTAGAATATGACTAAGAGAAAACTACACAATACCCATAGTGGACGAGCCAGTGCTTCAATAGTCATATTCTACTAATACAGATTCCATGTATGATCTATTTTTGTTTGAGAGACATTTTTTAGAGAACAAAGATGAGATTTTGGTTAGAGCCATAGAGGTAGGGGCCAAGATTCCAATAGACTTCCCCCATGAAAATTCACCAAGTCTAGTAAGAGTGCCCCATCATATCATTTACAATTAACAGGATTATTCTAAAAATCCTATGGCTCTAGTCCAAACAACGTACCAAGATCCAAATATATTTAATCAAGGAAAAAATATCATGGAAGATCACATTGACCAAATGCAAACAACATATCAAACATACTTGAATCTAGCACATGATTTCATTTAGATGAACATGGTAAGTAAGCCTCTTATTGACCTAGTTCCTTGAATATGAGTATTGATAGAGTTAACTAGACAAAAGAATCCAAATTTTGACCCATTCATACAAACTACTTTGATAGATGACTTGATGGATATGCTTATTATTAAAGAAGTGTCTTCAGCCTCTATACAGAATAGTGAACCAAACATAGTGGAGAATATGAAAACAACATACAATCCTGATTAAAGTGGTACTAACATGCAAATAATTAGCCAACAACATGTGCATGTAGTTAATCCTATAAATAGGTTGTCATACTAGGGAGTAGGAGTTTATACACCCCAACCTCAATCACCTACTTCCTCAAGTGTATAACCTATGAGATTAGGTAATCAAATAATGGCCAATGTCACACCTCAATGATAGAATATGATGAACCCTACTCATCAACAATAAATGAGTATCATTTTACAATAGAAGACATAATCTAGTGTATCAAAATAAAAAAATATAAATACATTACCACCTCAATTAGGGGAAATAAATGTTCTACCTCACCAAGTAATGAAAAACATACCTCTTCAGTCACAGACTAATATACCAATCCAAAACCAAGCAATGACTATTCAAAAACATGAAAATATTGGTCAATGATAGATACCAAATCTACAACCTACTTTTACTTCCTCATAGGAATTCATGAAACTAGGAGGTCTCCATGTTCCTCAAGTACCTACTAGATAACCATTAGTTCAAAATGTGTCACAAATCAAGAGACATAGTCTTGGTCCACAAATTCCCACTCAATATCAAGGTTTGATTAGTCAACATCATACCCCTTTTCAATCACAGTAGGCACAATATAGTTATATCCCTCCATCCCAACCACAAAATCCTCCAAGTCAAACCTTTATTGCCAACCCAAACTAGAATATCACACAACCAATTATGTAATTTCAAGTACATCTTAATCTATGTATACATATTCCTGGTCCATTCCCTAACTAAACCAATATACCCCAACAAGTATCTCCATCATACCCTAGTCAAAGTGTCCCACTTGTGACCATCAAAACCAATATTCCTTCTAGTTTTCTATCTAAAGAATTTCAACAGATGAAGGTTGTAATTTCTATATTCAAGTTGGTAAAAAAATTAAAATTTTCAAATTATATGACATATGTTCCTATCCATTCAACATGGAATATGTGTATATACCATTTCCTCTAGGATATGAACTATAAAAATTCAATAAATACAAAGGGAAAGATGACCCTAAGGCTCATTTGATCGAACTCTTTATCACATGTCAACCAGTGGCATATATAAACATATAATTTTTGCTAGTATTTGCAAGGAGATTGGTTGGACAAGACTTGGAGTGGTTTTTAAAGTTTCCCAAAAATTTAGTAACAGATTCTGATGATCTTTTTGATAAGTTTGTGCAACACTTTTCCTATAATCTCAAGCATGAGATTTCATTAGTAGAATTAATGCAAGCGAAAAAAAAAGTTGGTGAGAGTTTTGCAAGTTATTTATAGTGATGGAGATCCCTTGTAATCCATTTCACCCATATTTTACTAGATAAATAATTAGTCGTTGTGTTTACCAAAAAATTTCATAGTGAGATAGCTTATCATCTGGAACTATAATGTGCACATACATTCAAGGAGATCATTGATAAATTTTTGTTGATCAAGTAGGAGATAATCAATAAATGAGTCATCAAGATTAATTAAATGAATAAAAATCAAGATACCAATCATGAAAATGACAAAAACCAACATCCCATTCAATCACAAACCTTGTAACCAACACATGCCAATAACCATGAAAGATCAAAGAAATTCAACTTCAATAGGAATTTTATGGGAAATGGAGTAACTAAATCCCATCATGCCCAAATGGTGTAAACATAATTTACAATACCTTTTTAGCTTACTCTTGCCTAGTAACCTCTCCAACCAATGTTGCAAGCATAACAACCAAGACCTGCACAACAAACACAATAGTTGTTACCATTACAAACCCCTCCTCCTAGGAGAATCATGCCTACATGTCTGTCTTTAGTGACTTAGGAGAACCTATTGAGTTTGTATTTTACAAGCTTGTTTCCACTAATTTGATTATTTGGCTTATACCAAAGCATTATCTACAAGGCATTCTTTATCCTAATTAGTACCATGAAAATGAATTATGTGACTATCATCGGGTCAATGAGCATAATCTATGAAGATGTATCTAAATCAAGAGTTTAATTGAAAATATGTTAGAGAATGGGGAGATAAAATTGGATAATGGTGCTTCCACTTCTAATAAAACTCTTGGGATTTATTAAAACCCCTTTACCTGACATAACAATCAATAGTAGCAGAATAATCAATAATAACAATGGCCAATGCAGTAGCAAAATCAATAGCATCAAAATCAAAGGCCAAACTAGTAAAATCAACAAAATCAGTAGCTAAACCAATAATGACATAACAATGGCTAAAACTAAGGTAAAAATGGTAAAAACCAACAAATTGACCATGTAGTTGCACATGACTACAATAGGGTTGTAGGTCATATTGTAAGGGGTAGTGTTAATACCATCTCCATTAATTCTAGACCAAGCACTAATCAGCCTAGATTATTGATAAACAACAACATTTAGCCAAATTACATGGATAATACTTATTTGACATAGGAATTCATACATGCAAACCAAAAAAATAGGACTTCCCCTTTTAACCTTATATCAACAACTCATCCTTTCCATGTGACTACATGTAAGTGCACTAACAAATGAGACTTGTCCTATCTGGTCCTACACCTTTCCCAATATTTGTTAGCAATAATGGTCTACTATTTAATATTGATTGTGTAATCACAACTTAGAGGTTAAATATTACTATCTCAAGCCCACAACCATCTACCATTATGCATGTCATTCAACCATCCATTTAGCCTTAGAATAAAGCATTCATTACTAACCAAGACAAGAAATTTGATATTATGGAATAATTATAGAAGACACTAGCACAAATTTTTATTTTAGATTTGTTATGAACATTAATAATCTATAAAAACATCTTGAATGAGTTTTTGACCCAATCCACTATTGCTAGTGACATATCCCTTGATAAATTCCAAGATTCGATTGGACACCTAGCTCCAACCCAACAAGTCACATTCAATCAAAGTGATATGTCTTCCCTTGGCCCACTCCATAATAATACATTAAACATAGAAGTTTATATAAGATGACATAAAGTGAAATTTTTCCTTGTAGACAATGGATCCAACCTTAACATAGTGTCTGTAAAGCTCATCAAGCTTTTTGGGTATACAATAGTAGATCTCCATCTAGAAATAATAACCATCAAAGCTTATGATAATCAAGAAAGAGATTCATAAGGCATCATTATTTTTCCACTTATCATTTGTCCTTTAACCCATGATACACTTTTCCATATACTTGGTCTTGAGTTATCATACAATATGCTTCTAGGCAGGCATTGGTTACATGAGATTCATGTAGTTTCATCAATGCTGCACCAATGTATTAAGTTTTCCCACTTAGGGATGGAAGTGAATATTCTAGGAGATTTACACCCATATAAACATTGAGAGCATCTTGAGGCCAAATTTTAAAGCTATAATTATTAGTATGGTATGAATCCAATTTCCAAGAAGGATAAAGGAAAGGATATACTTATTGATTCTTCACTAGATAATTGCATAGATCCTAATACCTTGAATTTCTTTTCCCACATGCTACCTCTTGAATATTCTAATCATTTCACCATTTTATATAACAGACTACGAGAGTATGTGACTCATCATACAGTTCATATTTCCAATCTTCCTCAGAATTTAAAAAACTTTGGGTGGCCTAAAGTTACCCCACATATGCATTAGCAATAAAAGACCAAAGATAATGGACCTATCACATTTGTACCATAATCTAGCCTAGGACCTGACCCTCTTAAAGTTTATAAATCATGGTTATATAATGAGAACCAAGCTGATTGTTATTAAAATACAAAGTATCATATTCCTAATAGGATCATGAAGCATCATAATTATGAAGGAAGAGGCCTCAAACTGAATCGGTAAGGAACCATCGAGCTAATTTATATGACTGTGTATGAAAGACCTTATGGACTTAGATTTAAACCACCTAGGGGTGACCCCACACATTTTATTCAAAATCCATCACCAGTGACTAGTAATGATGATGCAAATAGTGAAGCAGAGTCTGATCATAGCCTCACCTTTGATAACCTAGCTAAAACCAACTTGTTTGATAACAATGTCATTTGTATCCTTACCATGACCATTCATCACAACCCATTACCATTATATTATCCCCAACTAATAGATTAAGACCAACAAGAATCTAGTATGCCAATTGATAAGTTCTAGAATGATGAGGCATTCTATGATTTCTTAGGCATTAGAGACTATATTCCATTGGGAGATCAAAAATAAAGATTCTCAATCACATTGGATCCTATAGCCTATTTTGGAGAGTGAGTGAACACCCTTAACCAAAAATAAATAAGTTAAAAATTGAGGTCCCAAAGTGAAAACCTCTTTGAGGTGCTTTTGACTAGGGAATAAATAAAAATAAAGCCTAATCTAGTGGTGAAATTTTTTTTTAGGCACCATTAGATGGGGGTATTCAATTCTTTCAAATTTAGACGAGGAGACCACCAATGATGAACTTGCCTATGGATCACAATTCAGCTTTGAGTAACAATAAGTATTTGATCAAATTCTTTAAGAATTATTAAATGTTTTTGTTACATGGCTAGTTCTCCCATTAGGGGACTCAGATTCATCATGCCTAGGAGAAGTTGAAGATCAAGTCCTAACAGAGGACCTTGACATAATTTAATAGTTCAAGTCACTACCTACTATCCTAGAAGATGATTCAACCCTTATAGTCAAGGATACAATAGAGGTAAACATCGAGACTCCATCATACTTGAAATGGATAAAATTAGGGGCATCCCTCACTGAGGAGGAATGTAACATCTTTACATTTCTATTGAGAGAATTTGTAGATATCTTTCCATGGGCCTATTTTGACATGCCAAGTTCAGACCCCATCTTGGTTCTACACAACCTTATTGTTAATCCTGATACAAAATTGGTAAAACAAAAATTATGTAAGATTCATCCTCACATTACTGTATTGGTAAAGAAAGAGTTGTAAAAAATCTTAGATGTAGAATTTATCTGATCCATTGACTACTAAGAATGGATCTCTAATGTGGTACATGTTAGTAAAAATCTTGAAGGGATCAAAATTTGTATTGATTTTCAAGACATCAATAAATCTTGTCCCAAATATAATTTTATCTTACCTAATATTAACATGATCATTGAATCCATGGCCAATTATGAAATTATTTCACTCATGGATAGCTTTTCAAGATACAACCAAATCAAAATAGCACCAGAAGACCAACATAAAACAATGTTCACCACTACATGGGGAACATTTTGTTATCAGGTAATGCCATTTGGCCTTAATAATGTTGGAGATACATATCAAAGGGCTATGACTATCATATTCCATGATATGATTTATGATATTATTGAAGACTATGTTGATGACATATTAGGAAAATCCAAAACTAGGGCTGACCATCCAATAGTACTACATAAGATATTTGAAAGATTACAGGGGTATAAAGTCCAACTCAATCCAAATAAATGTGTGGTTGGTGTAACTTCAAATAAACTACTTAGATTCATTGTGTCTCATAGAGGTATTGAGGTCAATTCTACTAAAAGCCATGTTATAACTAAGATGCCACCACCAACCAACTTAAATCAACTCTATAGTTTGTAAGGTAAGATCTAGTCAATCCAATGCTTCATCTCTCAGTTAGTAGACAAGTGCCATCCATTTACACAACTTTTGAATAAGGGAGTTTCATTTCACTAGGATGATCACTACCAAACAACTTTTTAACAACTCAAAGACTATCTTGTTAATCTACCTATTTTATTACCTCCTATGCCAAGAAAGCCATTCTTATTATACCTATCAGCTACAAACCATGCTTTATGGGAACTCTTGGCTCAACATGATAACAATGGAAAAGATTATGTTGTATACTACCTAAGCCATACCTTGGTTACATATGAACATAACTATGCAACTATTGAAAAAGCTTGTCTAGCCATGGTCTTCATAGCTCAAAAACTATGCCATTACATGTTGAATAATAAGACCATGGTCATTTCAAAGGTATATCCACTCAAGTATATAGTATCTAAAATATATTTACAATGTTTAATGGTTAAATGGATCATACTTCTCAATGATTTTGTCATAGAGTGTGTCAATCAAAAGGCAATCAAAGGACAAGTTCTTGTAGATCAACGTATTGAAGCACCTCTCATAGATACACAACCACCCACATTTAAATTCCCTAATGAATCCATAATGACCATCATTGACACACCCCTTAAGGAGTAGCCCTGAAAGCTATATTTTGATGGTTCATTTACTACACATAGATTGAGGGTAGGCCTACTGTTTATTACACCACAAGGGGATATAATCCCTAAATCATTCAGAATCAGCTTTCTTTCTACAAACAACACGAATAAGTATGAAGCACTTATTGAAAGGATTTGATAATTAGTGTATTGTAATATATCCCATCTCTAAGTTTATGGTGATTCTCAGTTAATCATTAATCAGGTTATAGATCATTTTTAGGCCAAATATGATAAGCTAGTTCCATATAAAGCCATGGTCGACACTCTTAAGTGATAAATTGCCAATATTCAATCTGAGCACATACCAAGGGTTAGTAACTAAACTAAATATGTCTTGGATATTATTAGCTCTTTAATTTGAAAAATAGATAAAGCTAGGGAGTATTAGTTCCTCATCAAGAATTTGTCATCACCAGCTCATGAACCTTTAACCATTACCACGATTTGTGATATTATTGGTCCTAATTCTATCTAGTACTCAAACCTTTATAACTACCTTCATGACTAAGTCATATGACGTAGCCTATCTCAAAAACAAACCAAATCCTTCATTTATCATTCCACTTATTATACTCTACTTAGATCCACCCTTTATTACCATAGTTTTGATGAAACTCTACTTCATTATCTAACATTGACAAAGTCTACACTAGCATTAAGAGATTTTCACAAAGGAGTATGTGGAGTTCATTATAGTGGGGAAATATTATCCAAAAATATCTTACATACTAGTTATTATTGGCCCACAATGGATGTAGATGCTACTGTATTTGTAAAAAAATGTGATAAATGTCAACATGATAATCTAATTCATGCCTTAATAAAAACTCTGAAATCAATGTTGACACTATGGCCATTTTCTACATGGGGACTTGACCTCAGTAGGAATATTAACCCCACTTCATATGATGGTCATAAACATATCCTTACCACCATTAAGTATTTCACTAAGTAGGTTAAAGCTATACCCCTCACTTACATGACTGGAAAGTAAATTTTCAAATTCATTTTCAACCATCTCATTTGTCGCTATGGTATCCCCTCTAAAATTATATCTAATAATGGAAGATCATTTAAGAACAAGGATGTAGACCAGATATATATTGAATATAACATCACACAACATTTGTCTATAGCATATTACCCTCAAGGTAATGGCTAGGTTGAGGCATCCAACAAAACCATTGTCAATATTCTCAAAAATATTTCCAATGATGTCGTCATGATTGGCACTTGTAGATATTCCCTACCCTTTAGGCATATCATACCAATCATCATACTCTCATAAGAGCCACTCCAAATTCACTTGTTTATGGTACTAAAGCCATCCTTCCCATTAAAGTTGAATTGCCTTCACTATGCATCTATTTCAAGCATGTCCTAGATGATCACAACTATCAAGTAGCCCACTTACAAGAATTAGACCTACTTGATGAGAAACACATTATCATGCTCAACAATCTTCAAATATATCAAAACTATCTCAAAGGACACTATAATCAGCATGTTAAGTATAGAACATTTAAACTTGGTGATCTTATTCTTAAAAAACCAAAAGAATAGCATAGCTAAGAAAAATCACAAAGGAAAATTCAAGCCAAACTAGATAGGGCCTTTCATCATTACTACAAATTATGGATCAAGAGAATATAGGATTTCCACACCAGATGGAGATGAACTTCCTAATCTGATGAATATTATTCATCTCAAGTGGTAATATATTTGAATTATAAAGTGTATTATCTATAAGGACCATTTCAAGTTATGTCATTTTATCACTATTCTTCTTTGCATAAATACCATCTTTATCCATCCTCTTCACCTTATCCAATTTCCACTTCTGACCTATCAACCCAATGTGTTCTAAAGCCTAGCCCATTTGACCTTGGTTTTTTTAATTTGTTATGCAATTTTAGCATCAAGTTGTCTAATTAGTTTCATTAGTTGGTTTAAGTACTTTAGACAGAGATCATATTTTGGGATAGTATGACCATAGTTTCAAAAGTTGCATCCTTTATTTGTTATCCATTTTTTACTATCGATCTTGCTATTAATTATAACCACCTTTGGTTAAATTAGTATCATCGATCTATGTCATTATCTCCTAATTATAACTAACTATGGGAAAACTAGGGGAAACATTAATCCTTGATGTACCAACTTGCCACTTCTCATGCCATGTTGTGCCTTTTTACCAACTGTGCCTATTTTATTTGAAATGGCTACTACACTAGTTAAATTTGTCTACTATACTAGTGGAACTATAGTGACTTTAGGTCATACTTTGGGACTATGTAGCTAGTGCTC
Source organism: Torreya grandis (assembly GCA_037957365.1). Classification (NCBI taxonomy): domain Eukaryota; kingdom Viridiplantae; phylum Streptophyta; class Pinopsida; order Cupressales; family Taxaceae; genus Torreya; species Torreya grandis. The sequence goes on along the minus strand of JARHVA010002947.1, from coordinate 586,243 downwards.
AATACTTGTTGAGGTCATCTCAGTCACCCTTTCCACCATGCTCTTATTGTTTTGTGAGCAACCTAAGCCATGCTCTCACCATTTTGTGAGAAACCTAAGCCACACTCTCACCATTTTATAAACTAACTAAGCCATGTTCTCACCATTTTGTGAGAAACCTTCATTTAAACACTCTCATTGTTTTGTGAGCTTGAACTATTAAGTGTCTTGTCATTCTTGATTGAGTTGAGATAATTCAAAAAATTCCAAAAACATTTTAAAAATCATTAGAAAAGAATAAAAACATTGACCACTTCTTTGCCTTAAGGATTTTGGGAACCCTTACTAAGTTACAAGAAAATCACTTGTCATTTAGTTTCCCCATACTTTCTGGCCTTTTCTCTCATGCACTTGCCATTTTGCAAGACCATTCCTATTCTTCTATCACATCCATTCTATTTTTGTCCATAGTTATCACATTCTTCCAATTGCCTAGGAGAACTATATTTTGCCTAAAGTTTTTTATTGGATATTACATCAATGGAACTATGTAGACAACATCCACTTGCCTAGTGTATATGGAGATAGCTTGACCACCCCCTTCCTTTTCTTCTATTCCCCTATTTTTTTTGTTTATTAAGTTGTGACATATTTTATAGGGGTAATGTTTGTAAGGTTTCTATTATTTTGTTTGTTTGTTTGTTTCTACTTATTTTGTTTGTTTGTTTATCTATTTTTTTGATTTTAGCATAGTTGCCTTGATTCAATTTATTTATGTTCATTATGTGACATCTTTCCCACATTTACACTTGAATCCATCCATATTCATATTTTTACATTGTCATCATGGTTTCTATCATTGGTGTATTATTTTTTATTGAGTATTGGATTATGGGAGTCAGTCCTCATGCATATTTTGGCTAAGTCCTCATGATGTTATATCATGATGCCTACTAACACATGCTACAACAAACCTTAGCTTCAAGAAGTCTATTCATTAATGGTAGCATCTCTTCAGCATTGACATCTTGATTCCATCCTAATCATATCCCAAACAAAGTAATTAAACACAAAATAATTTCAACCTTTATTAGTTCAAACGAGCATCTCCCTACTAGTAGGTTGTTCTAATTCATCATTACCATATATGTTAAGTTATCATCATCCTCAACCAAGTTTATCATGATTTCCATAATTAGAGTCCAGTGATTATAACCGCTTATGGGAAAATCATTGCACACCATCCCACATGCATTTCTCAATGATTATAACCGCCTTTGGGCAAATCATTGTGTTTTCACCACTTTACTTTTTTTGCCTATATAGGGGCTTGTTGTCTTGTTTGTCTATCCTAACTAGGGCAGCTCCATTTTCTCAATGATAATAACTGCCTTTGGGTAAATCATTGTGTTATCATACCACATTGCCACTATCGGGGTATAATGCTTATAACCACCTTTGGTTAAACCATTATGCACCATCCCACTTGCATTCTCAATTATTTTGACTATTTTTTTAGTTTCATTATGTTTTCACCCCATCATCTTTCCTTTCTTTGGTCCCCTTATGTCATTTCTTTCTTTTTGAGGGACTATTTACTACCCTATTTGTGCCAATCATTCCCTCGAGGGGGAATCATATAGTTAGTTTATAATCATTACAGTTTTAGGCATACAAGACCTTATCATTCTTTGAGAAGATGTTACTATTCTTATAGCTTGCAATGCCTTCCTAAATATGGGCAAACTGTAGACACCTAAATCTAGCCACTAATAACCTCCAATCAGGCTTTTGACCAATTTTCATCTAAAATGCACAATTTGGCCTAAAAATACTAAAACAAGATAAATAATGTGAAACTAACATATTAAAGTGCTGGTTTTGGCTAGGGTATCCCTAAATGGGGTAATGCAATTTATGGGCCAGCTAGCTTTGATTAGATCATTTTGAGTCAAAATGCTAATTTTGTACCTAGGTGCTCTAGATTGCTCTTTCTTATCAAAATCTCTTGTACAAGATGTGTGTCTTTTTTATTTGTTATTAGTAACATCTTAAATAGGATAATAGATCTAATGCATCTAACATTTAATTTTAATTCTAATCGAGTTGAATTTTGGACCAATAACAAGGCATTTTTATTAATTTGGGTAATTTGTGCACAAAGTTCTTAAACATGCTTAAGAGATAATTAATCCAAATTAGATCCTAATTAATAATTCAATGGAAAATTATTAAATACTTGTTTTTATAAATTAATATTGAATATCTACATCATCAAGTGACCTCATTTCTTGGGAAGACATCCCTAAGCCATAAGTGCCACAAATATCAAGATTTATGCCCTTCATGCCTCATCAATGCCATCCATGATGCCCTCGATGCATCTTAATTTCCCCTTCTTTCAATGTCATGATGAGGATAACTAAAAAAATAATTCCAAAAATTTAATTAATCCTTAACCACACATCTCAATCTCAATATGGATGATTCAAGTTGATTCTAGACATTTATAAAAATCTATAAATAGGAGGCCTCACCATATCATTTCTAAGACTTAAGAATGCAAATTTATAATGTAGGATTGGTTCCAAAAGCTTCATAAAACTAGTGTTACCATGCCAAATTGATTCCAAGCCAAGCTAAGCCACGATCTAAATGTTCCAAGGAGAGATGGAGGTAGCCAGGCTTCCATTATCAAGGACTTCGTGAGCACAAAACTAAGCAAGCCACTAATACAAAGAGATTTGGAGCATCCATGAAAGGTGAAGGAATTCTTATGTTTTATTCCTTAATTTTTAGTTGTGTTTGTCATTTTTTTTGTTACCAAGCTCTCTCTAGTGTCTAGGCCTAGAGATGTTATGTTAATAGTGTGGTTATTTCATTTTGTTTTCATTTTCAAACTAACACTATACTAACGATCCTCTCTTGAGTCAAATTACTATATCATAGAGAACACACCTAAAATACTATACCAAAAAGAAATACTCCTACACATCTCATATTATCAACTAAATCTATACTAATTACTTAAACTAAAAAAAATTACCAATCTTCAATAGTTGTTTCACATCTAGTATAAACATTCATCAATTAAAATAAATAGATTAATCCTTAACATTAACACACTTCTAATTTATTGAGTTGATATATACAAAGAAGCTAAAATTTAAATAATATAGAAAATAAAGAAGAGAGAAAAAACACATTCACATGACAATAAATGAATTGATTTATTCCTATATATTGATTAAAAAACCAACACTTTGAAAGAGGGTTTTACAAGTATTTAAATACTTGGTAAAGGAGTTACCTCATTCTCCAAGTGTATTGAAACTTTAGATTACATAAAAATAAATAGAACCTAAGTCATAGTTTGATACAAAAATGTATGTTATAACTCATATATTACATCAAACATGCAATGTGTGAATGTTGGAAAAATAATTTAGTTAATTATAGCATAAATGTAACTAAGCTGAACAAGTTTTAGTTATTTAGAATAAACATTACATGCAAAATTATACTAAATTAGCCTTCAACTAAGGCTTATTAGATGGATACATGGAACTTCTCATTTTCATGGTTGGAATTGAAGTTGTAAGTAGTGTTATACTATAATTTTTATTTGGATTTGAACTAGAAGTTGTGGTTAGAGATGAAATTGATGAACCAAAAGGAACTAAAGTGGTAGATGGTGTTGAAAATAGCACATTAGGTGGAGTTTAGGTGTCAAACTAGTAAATGGTGATGAAGAAGATTTATTCTTGGCCTTTAGTTCTTGAAAATGTTTGTATCCAATATTATGTTTCACCCATACTATGCTCATGTTTAGAATTGATGGTATATTCGGCCTTTCTTGTTGTGTCATCAACCTTGCATGCTCATCTTTAGTATCTCAGAAGAGTACCTAAAAAGACTTATACTTTAGTGGCCTTCTTCTTTGCCAAACTCAACTTTGACTGAATATCTGCTAAATTTAATCCTTGTAAACTATGCTTGAAATTATCTAAAACATTTTGTAACACTTGGTTAAAAATATGCCTAACTACTAATTTTATAGTGTTATCCCACAAACATGTTCACTCTAGTTAATTTAGAATTTCCATTTGTGCTTTTGTTTCCCAATGATCTTTGTGACTAAAGAATCAACAACATTTACCCATTCTCAAGATTCTTAGATCCTAATGATCAATAGATTTAATGAATTTTATACCTTTAGAGGGGACATCAAATTCAAATGTTTGAATTTATTATTGGTAATACACAAAACCAAAAAAATCAACTTGTTCACATCTTCTTTAAGAGCCTTAAATAATTTACTTATTGTAGTTACCTGGGGAGAAAAATATGCACTCAAAGAATTAATAGTATCTAGTATGTCATATAGCCTCAATGCTACATTTTTAACACATTATTCTATCCCAGAAGGAATGTGGATTACTTACTGTTGTTACTTGAGGTTCTCTAATTTCTATTCCTATTATTTACTTGCCTTCTCTATGCCTTCATGAATGGATATCAATGATCCATAGTGGGTCACAATGTATGACTTAAATTCCTTAATGAAAGGGGATAGACCCTTCTTTCTATATTATCTCTTTGAAAGAGTGTATATTTCCTATCTTCCTCTTTCTCACCCTTTGTACAAAACTAATAGAATTATTAATGAGTGAGATTATAATGGGTAGTTAAATGATCTTCAAGTATATCCTCTTATTATTTGATGCTCATAATTCCTTGGCCCAATCTAGAAGGGTCAACTTTGATGGGTCTAATGGTTATGCTTCTATTTGGTTGTCTTTTATAGGCTCAGTCTTAGGGGATAGTTTGGGCATTGAAGGCCATATTATTTTAGACTAGTCTACATTTCCTATATGTGGCATTTAATGAACAATGTATATTAGTTTCTTATTTATATCTCTTTTAGTGGCCACCATTACTATAGTCTATACTACTCCTAAAGATGGAATTGGTGAGGTCAATTGAGTAGAATATTTTAACACTTGGGTGATGGGTTGATTAGTGATAGTGGAAGTAGAGGTGAAGACTAAAAGATAAATTGTAGAAAAAAATGTGAAAATAGTTTTATAAGGAGATGATGACACAAGAGGAAAATAAGAGACAATTGGAAAAGGAAAATAAGAGACAAATGGTAATGAAATGATAGGAGAGTGGCCTAAGGGAGAAGTAGTTGAAACACCCTTACTTTATTAATAACCATTAAGGAGTGAATTTCCTTTTAATACTTGTAATATTATAACCTTGGCTTGATATATTTCATATTCATCCACCTCATGGCTTGGATCACCTTCAGTTTAAGGTTATGCTTACTCACTTGTCCCCTTTATGGCTTGGGCTCGAGGTCTTCTTGCCTTGGTTTTTATATTTTAAAAAAAATTTATCTTTTTATCCTAAGGAGTAGTGACTTATTTAGTGGGAAAAGGAAGAGTCATGTTAGATGTTATGGTTATTAGATCTTCCATAGTAGATGTAATTTATTCTTCATTAGATAACCTTAGGAAAATAATCTTGTCTTCCCTCCCAGTAGTTTTACCTTCCTTAGTTCAATAATGGAAATTTGAACTTGAAGAGTATATTCTTCCACTTGTACTTGAATATTTGATGTTTCCCCTCCACATTTCTCTTTATTTATAGTTTTAATTATAGTGGGTGGATTTTATGGTTCTTGGATATGATCTTGTGACTATTGGAAGCATCTATTCTAAAAATTTGAAGATGTTTATCCCCCTGGTGGTGGGATCCTAAATTTACTTGTCCTAGTGTGAGGGAGGTATCTACTTGGATTACTTTCAATAAGTCTTCACTAATACTAGTAGTCCTATCCATTTCCTTGACTTATTCATCATCTTTTACATTGAGAAACAAGAACCCATGATCAAAAGGCTCATGCTTATAGGGAATACCTAGGTTTTGAACTCATTATTTCACTCTCCCATGGGGGTCCAATCCTTTTGGGGTAGATTATCTAAGACATAGGCCTCCCTGGTACCACCGACCTTTAGTAACTATTTGTGGTATGTCTAACACATTCTCCTAATTTTGAGATGGGAGTTATGGAACATGATCATTTTTCTCTTAGTCAGGTCCTCATATATCCCATTCCCTAACTGATATGAAATCTCTTTCTTAAAAATTTTGTATGGGATGTATTTATGGATTCAAAGAGGGTCGACCTTGTGCCTAATAATTATTATAATAATATAGTTTGGGTATATCCATTAATCACCAAAATACATGAGTGTATTGGTGATATTATTAGATACCTTGGGTAGAGGTTCACAATGAATTTCCATCTAAAATTGAGGATATAAATCCTCTACAATTCTCAAAGTGTTCCTTGTATATACACAAATGTGAATAAATGAGTAGATGCCACAGTTGATATTCTTGATTTATTCAGGGTTTGGATCTTATAGAGCCCCATCACGTTTGTAAATAATCCTCATGACTACATCCAAAATATATGCCATCATATAAAAGTTTCCACCTTGGGGCCTCCTTTCCTTGTGTAACATCAATTCTTATAGGTGTATACTGATAATCTCCCCCAATGTAAAGGTGCATTCTAAAGTGATCAATAGATCAAGTAATGATACCCACTCCAAATGAAGGAAATGGATGTTTAGGTAACCAAATAAATAATTTATCAATGTCATACCAATGTAGATTCCCATCTGGAACTTGGTAATGATCACATGGTTCTTGGTGGCTTCTTTGAGTGAGAAGGTCTCTCTTGGGAGAATCAATTTCTACACTGCCTTTTTTACATTATTTTTCTTACTCTAACTAGACACACTATACAAATAAAATGTAGAATTTGGAATGGGTAAATAGAAATACCTCTAGAATGCTTATCTTTATATGTATGTGATGACAATTTTGTTGTTGACATAGTGTAATAAATTGTTGTCTACAATCCTCCCTTTGAAGAATAAGTCCCATGATAAGTCAATTCATGGCATGACTTCAAGCTTAATTGATGAAAAATGGGTTGTTTGGTATTTTAAGGGAAATAGGTTGGATGTAACTTATTTTTCATCTATAGAGATGGATTCCTCATAAGTGAATATGTCAACACTCTCTATGACTTCCAATAAATTTAGGTAATTTATGTATATACCATGCTATTGAATGAAAAATTATATCTAGGTATTCTATTTAATCTTTAATGGATAATCTGGATGGCACCTGGGCTCCCTTATATGCTCTAGATGAAGATGCCATTGTTAATTCTTAATGCTAGTAGAATTTAAGATTAAAACAATGGTGGTTCAACACTCTTGTTACACAAATTTTATCTTATTTGAGAATATATAGGGATTTGAATTCACTAAAGGCAATACACACTAGATCTTGATGACAATCAATGGATATGAAATTGATTATAAGCTTGATGTTATAGCCTTTTATAATTCAAGTTCAGTTTGAGTGCCATTAATCACCAATTTATACAATATTTTTAGCTTCATTTAATTCAAACTTGACCACCAAAGCCCATTGGGCATGCCACATAGGATGTTTACTCTTATGTGGGGTGCCAAGGTGATATCCTTTTGACACTTGTCAATATGTGGATTAGCCAAGGATCAATTTTTTTATTTGGGCTAAATCATTTGATGGAGTGAGCTAAGAGTTCTTGAATGAAATTCTCAAAAGACCCAAATGTTCCTTGGGGAGATTTTTATTTAGAATATTTGTTAGAGAATGTTATTGAAGAGAAATTTACCAACCAAAATTATCCAAATGAAAGATGCCAAAGAGAAGGTTTATGAATACCAAATCATCAAAAATGAAAAAATCCCAAAAGACCAAAATTTACGAAGACCAAAATTTTTCCAAAATAAAGTTGTTAAAGAGAAATTTGCCAATTAAAAGTCTATGAAGAAAAAACTCCAAATTGAAAGTTACCAACTGAAAATTTCCCAAAGACCAAATTGCTAAAAACCAAAAATGTCCATAATGTCAAATAAGTGAATCCAAATAAGTAAATCTAAATACCTATTATAGATAGTAATATTCCACAATTTTCATTAAAAGGTTAGTTCTAAAAAGTCATTCTAATGAAAACGGGTTGTAAGAAGAAAATAAATAAAATAAAGGTACTTTAATGCCAAATTTTCCCAAATTTCCATAGATAATGAAATAGGTTAACATGCATGTATATCCATATAATAAAAAATTCTTATAAGAAAACAAAGGGTTCCCCATTTTCCATCTAAAAATGTAGGGAAGGGTGTGTTGAGTACAATAAATGATGGCTCATAGGAGTGGATACTCTTGAGTTTTTAAGAACCTAGAATCCATGGTTTCATAATCTTAATATCAATCATGAACCATGTTATGAAGGTAATTATTAGATCATAAATATGAAACAGATACCTGATAACTTTATACAACATACTTTCTCTATGGATACCTTGGACCAATGTGTGTTAAAGTGATATCTTTTACTCCTTATCAAAGGATTTTATCAAAGACATGGGATGAGTTTTAGGTTTCATTATAATTGGGCATTAATCTAGCATAAATTTGGGGAGATTAGAAATTTATTTTCTACCAAATAGGAATCCATATCCCCAATAGAGATACCTTTGATCACCCTTCCTCCCTTCCAACATATAGTTCCATGATTCATGATACATTGATCTTATTTCATCATGTAGGCTTTAAATAACTTTTGATTTTATTTTAAACTTTTGGATTACACCCCTCTCTCCTCTTTTTTTGAACAAAAGAAAGAATAAAGTGACCACCTTGAGGTGGTTTTGGTATAATTGGGTTCATCAAAATATCCCTATCAACTTTAATCATATCACTGGTTATTACCTCAAATAACTATTAGCATTTAATGTGCATTTAATCCAAAGAGATAAAAAATGATTTATAAATTTTCATGGAGTTGTGGGAGCATATTTTATATACCTGGTGAAATCATTTTCTTCATAAAATCATTGATTAATTCTCTCATTGCTTACCTAGATTAGGAATTCTGATGTACAAGGTGTAACACCTACCAATTCAAGTTGGATGAAAAACACATAGGTTATTGCTTGATTATAATAAGAGTGGACAATAAGATTACCATGAAACTTAAATTAAAACTATTATAAGAAGTAATAAACTAACTAAAATATACTACTAAACTAAGTAAATCAAAATGCAAAAGGCAAAAATGACTAATCTATAAAGCATAAATTACTCTAATGAAAATAAATGACTGAAAGTATGAAACTAACTAAAATAAACAACTCTAACCTACCCCTACCTCTACTAGAACATTTTTTGTTAATCAGATAAGTATCCAAATGGATCATCCCTGAATGAATTCTTTAAAAACTATCCATTTATTGGATATGTCAATTTGTTAACTTGGAGGTCCTTTAAATGAAAAGCATTATTACCCAAGATCCCAAAGATCTAATAAGGTCTTATCCATAACAAAGTGAACTTATCATACTATCATTTATTTTCATGGGATTTGTCCCATAGAAGCACCACATCAAAAATCCTAAATGCCTTAGATTTTACTCTCTTACTAAACCATTTTTTGACTACGTCTTGATTCCTTCTAAAGTTTTAAAGAGCTTTAGTCCTTAAGTCTTCCATTTCTATGATATATAACAATCTAGATTCTATCTTATTGATGGGTTCCATGTATTTATACATGAACTAATATGTTGTTAACTTAAGCATGATTTGGAATACTAGTTATTTACCATAGACTAGCAAATATGGTGAGGCTTTAAGGACCTACATGTATCGATTTTGATCTACCTAGAGTGTATATTTAAATAAGAGATGCCACTCTCTAAGATTATCCACAAAAAAATTATTGATAGAATCAATGAGTATCTTATTGGTCAATTCATGAATTCATTACCTTATGGGTAGTGATTGGAGGATGATCTAATTGTGATCTGATTATAATGAGCCCATTCTGTAAACTTGGCTATTTGAAATGTTGGCCCATTATCATAAACCAAGGAAATAGGAGTACCAAACCTAGTTATGATATGTTATTTAAGGAAATTAATACATATTTTTCTCTTTAATTATTGGTGGATGCTACCTCAGTCCATCTAGTGCAATAATTTGTAGTGGTGAGAGCAAATTTATGCCCATCTAAAGAGTTCAAGTTGATAACACCAATGAATCTAACCCCATTGGGCAAAACAATTACCCTCAATCATGGGTTATAGGGTAATTATTGTGTGTACCTCTATTTTTTCCAAAATTTGACATTTTTGGCATGTATTTATGTGGGAGTTAGCATCCTTGAAGACTATTGGCCAATAATATCCCATTTTGAGTATTCTATGGGCTATGGTATTGCCAAATAGATGGTCACTCCCAATTTGTTGATGCAAATTTTCCAAAATATCATAGATTTCTTCACATGATACACATCTTAAATAGATTCCTTCATAGTTATTCCTATAGATAATTCCCTTCTTGATCATATAATGAGTAGCTTTTAATCTCAAGGCTCTCTTTTTCTCTCTTGAGTTCTTGAGGGCATATCCCAGTGAGTAAGAATTGAATAATACATTAATACCACTCCTCTTGAGAAACATGTGTTTAAAAGACTTCTTTGATGGTGATGAATGGGTATAGTTACATCATCAATTAAATAATACATTATTCTCTAAAGATATGATAAAGTTTAATCTCAATATCAAATTCTTGAAAATTTTCCATCCATTTTCCCTTACACTCTATAAACTTATTATATCCTAGCATAAGCTTGACAATAGGATCTGGCATAATAATAATGGTCTTATTCCTAAGGATGTGTAATCTAAAATTATTAACTACTTTGACAAGGGCAAATATCTATTTTTCAATCAGGGAGTATTTGATCTTCTTGTCCTTGATCTTCGTGTCTTTTAATTTAGTGCTCATAAAAGAGATAGGATGTTTTCTTTCTTCCTTGTTTTGCGTAAGTACATAAAAAAATGGTATGATTTAAATAAAATGAGTATAGGAAGAAATCCTTAGTGAAATAAAAGATAAGTAATATTGGATCTTTTAATTTAGCCTTTATTATGTCTTGGAAAGACTTTTTCACTTTAGGTGTCCATTTCCCTTTGGTGTCCTGCTTACGTAATACGTTTAGAGGTCTAATAATCTTTGCAAATTTTGATATGAATTTTTTTGAGAAATTAATCTTCCCAAAGAAGGACTTGAGTTCCTTTTTACTATTTGATAACATTATTTCTTAAATTCTCTGAGTATTTTTAGAATCAATGGTGATCCTATATTTAGTAATAATGTGGCCTAGTAACTTGCCTTTAGTAACACTAAATATGCTCTTTTTAGGGTTTAGTGAAATACCAAACTTAATGCATATTTAAAAGTTGGATTGTAGATCACCAATGTGATCATATATATTTTTTGATAAAATAATAAGGTTGTCCATGTATGATCCATGGCTATTTAAAAAGTAGCTCCTACATTGATCAGGCCAAATCGCATCCACTTGTATACATAAGTTCCCCATTTTGTTGTAAATGCAATTTTCATTATATCCTTTGATTCCACTAATACTTGATTATATACTAAAAATACATCTAAGAAAGACATAATTATAGAACAAATCGTAGTCTATATCACCTCATCTAATGAGGGTAGAGGATAATTATCTATCTCAAAAGCCTTGTTAAGTTTCCTGAAGTTGAGACACTACCTAGTTTCACTATTCTTTTTCTTGACTGAAATAGATTAACCACCCAAGTTGAATGCCTAATAGGAAATAATATTTGGGCACATAGAAACTTCTCTACTTCCTCTAGATCAATGGTTCCATAATATGATTAATTGGGCCTAGCCTCTACCTAAACAACTTATGATCTAGCTTGAGTGAAATTGTGTGTGATGACTCTAGGATTGAATATCCTAAAGTCATCATACATACATGTAATTATATGTTTATTCCAAATGAACAAGTCTTTTAAATTTTATCTTTCATCTATAGTGTAACTTAAATCAATATTTATGAGGTGTGAGTTTCTTTCATCACCCACATTTTTTGAGTTAAACTTAGACTCATTAACATTGAGTTGCCTTTATTTCTGCACTTGAGGATCTATATCAAAGGTTCTCTTCAAGGAAACCATCCAAAATTTGATCTAATTTTCCTTGAGTTAGATGAAATCCTGTTTCTCTAATTCATCATGGTATAGATGGATTATTTCCCCATCATCAATTATATGAGACTCAAACTACCCTGAATTGGTCAGAAACTAGATGATCTATTTATCATCATCAAACACTTGAAATTTTTAAATATTAACTAGAAGTAATAGACAAGGTAATAATTTGATGGAGAAATTATATAATTTTAAATCCTATAAGGGTACCAAATTTTCTATTGAAGTAGCTAGTGAGTCAAGATCTTGGTTGTGTTCTCTTGGAATGGAAACTATCTCGGTTGTGTTCTCCTTGATTGGATCTCACTCTATCAAAATGGAAGGTTCATAATTAGGAAAAGCCTTTTAATTATTCCTATATTTAATGCTTCATATTAAATGTATAAATTCCAAGACTAGGAGATTTTTAACTTACTTCTTTGTTATCAGTGTTGTACTCAATAATAGGGTGTTTTATCCTTGGCTCCTGATTGATCATAGTGTAGTTGGAAATATTTATCCATGGCATCCAAATGTGATAAAATTAGATGGAGAGATATACATGTAATGTTTTTTACCAATATCTACTCAATAGTATCCCATACCCCTCAATAAAATCTATTGTAAGTATGTTAATAGTTAACTTTACTCAATATTCTAGTGCAACCTAGATTTTTACATCATTAAGTTCTATCATAGGCACTAATAATTTATCCATTTTTAATCCTTTTTTGTATATTAAATAAGTCATTGATCAAATTTTAAACCATTATTTATATAAAATCTAATTCATCTTTGGTGGAGTCAACACCTTGAGTGACTATTGTGTTGGTATGAGCCAGATGTTGATTTTAATAATTCTATTGAGGTCCATTCCTTTTATTTTTTGATTTTTCAAGAAACCATAATTCTTATTTGTTGCTTGTTATGTCATGGGAGGAAAACTATATAATTAATTTTGGTTGAATGCAGGTACATTTTCATTAGCATGTGGTATTGGATTCAAAGATAAAAAACCATTATTGAATGTTTAGCCCCCTAAATTCTAAGGATTGAGCTATGGATTGAGTTGATTGTCAATTTTGATAGTTTCTTCATATGTTAAGGCTAAAGTATTGGTAGTGGTAGATCTAATCAAAAATACTATGATGATGGGATCTAAAGTGTTCTTATATATCTTGAGTGATAGATATACCTATAATCTATACATCATGTTAATTCAAGTGTAAATATTTTAGAAAATTACATTAAGATCTCTAATTGATTCATTGGGATCCTTTTTCATGTTGGTGAAATGATAATATACCAAACTTGGATTAGTAACTTGCCCAAACTGTGCAATAAAAGTATTTTGACATGCATTCCATGAGGTGATGGAATTTTCCTACAAATTTAGATACCAATCATAAGTATAATCTTGTAGAGTGAATGGAAAAAGTCTGCATGAAATATTCTCATCTATAACATTAATTAGTCTTATAGAAGACTTGAAAGATTTAATATACTATTCTACCATTCTCCCACTTGAAATAGAAAATAGAGGCAAATATTTCTCTAGATTTTTTGATAAAGTAAGTTCATCTCAAAGAATAGAAACAATAGATATAAATAATGAAGGTTAAGCCATAGGATGGTTAATGAGAGGGATGTTTCTCAGTGGGTAAAGTGTTCTAGATTGGTCTACCTTAGTGGTGATTATTACTATTATAGGCCTCCTATGATTTGACAAAGGTGAAACCAAAAGACTACCTTGGGATCTAGAAATTATTGCTCTCTTTGGTGTCTCAAATGTAACTCTATGTACTGACTAACCTCTACTATTGATAAAACACACAAGTGTGCCCTCCTTCTAGCACCATATTTTTTTTTTGTTGATGTGGTTTTTATGCACACCATAAAAAAATAAATGAGGTATCTTCTAATGTTTTAGGATCTCTATGGAAATAAATTTTCACTCTAGGGAATGAGTTGTAGGTATGTGGTCAAAAAAACTAGGAGGTGGAATAATAGGTTGAGCCTATAGGCTATTTAACAAGGTTTATGGATGGATGTATGAACTTTAAAAAGAAGCAAATGCTAAGCAAGTTGGCTGGGTGAAGAATTATTCTATGGTGAATAGATGTTAAGTGAATTCAAAAAAGAGGGAAAGGTGAGGTAGAAAATAAGTCTCTATGCTCCTAAAAGGTCACTTCTAATGTTGTTTCTTTGGTGGACAAATATATCCAAGACTAATGTTTTCCACTTGTAGCTATTACACATTCACTAACATGAATGGTTAGTAGTTTGGGAAAATAATTATAGGAAGCTTAGTGATCTCAATTGAAGTTTACTCTCCTTAGATTTATTGTTTCATACCCTTATTTGATAGGTTACAACTTGGACTAGGATGTTATCTAGAGTAGCTAAATCACATACCTAGAAGACTATACTAAAAAGAAATACCCCTACACACCTCATATTATCAGTTTAATCTATATTAATTGTTTAAAATAATGAAATTTACCAATATTCAATATATTTTGCACATATTAGTTTATCATTCATCAATTAAAATAACCAGATTCATCTGTAGCATTAACACACTTCAAAATTATTGAGTTGATACAAACAAAGAATCTAAAATTTCAATAACATAGAAAATGAAGAAGAGAAAACAAACATAGTTGCATGAAAATCAACATATTTATTTATCCTTGTATATTGACCAAAAAATCCAACCCTTTGAAAGAGGGTTTTAAAAGTATTTAAAAACTTAGGGAAGGGGTCGCCTCATCCTCCAAGTGTAGTGAAACTTCAAATTACACCAAAATAACTAGAACCTAAGTTCTAGTTTGACATAAAAAAGTATGGTATAACTCATAGATTGGATCAAACATGCAATGTTACATGCTAGAAAAATAATTTAGCTAATAATATTAATCAAGTGACAAAGCCTAACTAGTTGTGGTTAGCCAAATAAAAATTACATGAAAAGCTATAAAAAATTAGCCTTTAGCTAAGGCTTGTTCAATGGTTGCATGGAACTACTTGTTGTCATGGTTTGAATTGAATTTATAGGTGGTGTTGTAAAAGATGTTGTAGTTGGAGTTAAATTAGAAATTTTAGTTAGATCTAAACTTCTTGAAATGGAAGGAACTAAAGTGGTAGGCAGTGTTGAAATTAGCACATTAAGTGGAGTCTAGGCTGATGAACTATTAAATGGTGCTAAAGTAGACTTCTTCTTGGTATTTAGTTCATGCTAGTGTTTGTATCCACTAGCATGTTGTGCCTATACTATGCTCATGTCTAGAATAGATGGTTTATTCACCCTATCCACTTGTGTCATCAACCTTGCATGTTTAGCTTTAGTAGTTTAGAATCCTACCTGAAATACTTCTATTTTAGTGGACTTATTCCTCACTAAACTCAAATTTTCTTTAATATCTTTTAAAGTTAATCCTTGTAAACTCTACTTAAAATTATTTAAAGCTTGTTGTAACTTTTTTCAAAAACAAACATGATTGCCAACTTCCTAGTGTTATCCCATGCATGTGTTAACTCTAATTCATTCAAAACTTTCACTACATGCTTTTATTACTTTGTGATCTTTGTGACTAAAGCATCAGTAGAATTTACTCATTCCTTAGATTTTTAGGTCCTAATGACCACTAGATTCAACATATTTACTACCTTCATAGGGGACATCAAAATCAAATGGATAAATGCCTTATTGGTAGTACATAAGACCAAAAAAATCAACCTATTCTCATTTTCCTTGATAACCTTAAACAATTTAGTTATTGTAGTTACTTGGGGAGGCAATTATGCCCTCAAATAATGAATAGTGTCTAGTATCTTGTATAGCCTTAATGCTACATTCTAAAAATCTTGTTCAATCCTAGAGGGAATGTGGATTAATTTTTATTCCCTAATGGTCTCCAATTATTTTATTTCCTAATTTGTACCTTTATGAATGGCTATCGGTGCTCTAGATTAGGTCTCCATGTAAGACTTAAAGTCCTCAATGAAATGAGACTTGTTAGGGTGTGGAGCTAAAAGCTTCACCCAGATGCAAACATGGAGGAGGTCTGAGTGTCACAGCTACCGACGTCAGTCAGGCCAACTAACGCTGGTCAGGGGAAGATAGTAGGGAAGTTAACATCGATCAGGATCGGTCGACGTCGATCATCTCCAGGCAGATAGGGACTGGTGTCAGTCGCCTGTGCAGTTTGAAACTATGAGTTTCACAGATAGTTTGTTAATGAACTGGTTGTTTGCATGATAAAGGCTAATTTTAGTCTTGGAGCTATGGATCTAATTATTGTAATTGGATGTTTAATTATTGTTTGCATGAGATCTATATAATAGACTCATGGGTTGTATTGTAATTTGGGCTAGTTGAGTAAGAGCAAGGTTAGCTCCTTCAGAGTGAAGAGAGCAAGGTGTGTTCCTCCTACTTCCATAGGGGTGCCGAGTGTGTATGATCAGGTAGAGCTACAGGTTATGCAAGTTTTGGTATAAGATCCATAAGGGTGCTGGTTTGGAGAATCAGAAGGGTTCTTCATGTATGTATGATCTTGGTTGGTAGGTGTGTAAGGCCAGGTTAGGAGATCTACATGTGTAAGTAAGATCATTGATTTGCAAATGTGTGTGTGCGAGGTCAAAGGAGGTCTGTGGGGTAGCAAGATCAAAGGTGAAAGAAACATATCAAGGAGGAAGATCATGTGAGATCTACTTGAAGTACAATTATGTACTTGGAGTACAGTGTGTACTCAGATTTGGAGTGCATAGAGCACTTGTGTACTGGTAGTAGTGATACTAATTAGTGGTACTGACAGTAGTGATACTAACTAGTTGGAGGTGAACACCAACTCTATGTTTGAGTTGTGTGTTGGGACCATAAGAGAGAGAGTGAGCTCTTGAAGAGATTTACTGTTTATGCCCTAGAGGTGTGGGAGCCCTAGAGGTGTGTAAGGAAGAAGACTGTGGCATCTTCTTTGTTGTATTTCCTTCTGGAAGAGTATTAATACAATTGGGTATTGTCTCTCATATTCTGTGTTATTTTTGAATTCTAGTTACTTGTTACTTATGGTTTAATTATACATGTTAAGTTGCTTGTACATGGTAATCAATTATGCTTCCTAGATCCTAACAGTGGAGTTAAAGCATATTTGTTGTTCTAGATTCCTGACAAGACTGACCTTTATTTTTTCTTCTCTCTTTGAAAGGAAGTATATTTCCTCTCTTTATTCCAAAATTAAGCCCCACCCAATGCCTTCTATTTTCATCTTCCTCACCCTTTATACAAAACTAATTGAATTATCAAAGAGTGAGCTCATAATGGGTAGCTTAGTGATCTTCAAGTTTAGCCTCTTAGAGTATGATGCTACTAATTCCTTGTCCCAATCTATAAGGGTAATATTTTCTGGCTCTAATGGTTGTGCTTATATTTAGGTGCCTTTTACATGCTCAATCTTAGGGGATGGTTTGGGCATTGAAGGCCATATTATTTTTGACTAGTCTATATTTCCTAGATGTGGCATTAGATGAATAATGTAGACTGGTTTCTTATTTGGAGTTCATGGTGGCCATCACTTCTATGGTTTTTACTTCTCTTGAGGAGGTTATTGGTGAGGTAAATTGAATATAAGATGTTAACACTTGGGTGATGGGTTGACTAGTGATAGTGGAAGTAGAGGTGGAGACTAAAAGAACAGTTATAGGAATAATTATGAAAACAAGTCCAACAGGACATGATGACACAAGAGGAAAGAATAAATAATTGGAAAAGGAAAAGAAGAGACATTTGGTAATGAAATGATAGGAGAGTAGCCTAAGGGATTAATAGTTGAAAAAACCTTACCTGATTGGTCACCATTAAGGAGAGCCTTTCATTTTAATCCTTGCAATCTTAGAACCTTGGCTTACTATAATTCTTCTTCATCAACCTCATGGCTCAGCTTGCCTTTAGTTGAAGGTTGTGCTTTCCCACTTATCCCATATGTAGATTTGGATTGATGTCTTCGTACCTTGATTTTTATCTTATAACAAATTATTGTCTTTTCATCCTAACTAGTCACTTATTGGGAAAGAAGAGGAAGAGTCATGCTAGATGTTGTGGTTAATGGAGATACCATAGTAAATGTAATGTATTCTTCATCATAGGAATCTAGGCAGATAATATCCTCTTGTCTCCCAATAATGTTATCCTTTGCCTACATTATTTCTTCTACATGTTCTTATTTTACCTTCTTCAGTTCAATAGTGGACATTTGAACATGATGAGTCTATTATTCCATTTATAGTACAACAACTAAAGTTTCCCCTCCACCTTGATCTTGCTCTATAGCTATCATTATATTGGGTGAGTTTTAGGAGTCTTGGCTCTAATCTTGTGGCTACTAAAAAGGTCTGTTGTTACAAAAATATAAATATGTACATCCCCTAGTGATGGGATATTGAATTCTATTTGTCCCAATGTGAGGGAGGGATTTGGTTGGATTACCTTAAGTAAGTCTTTACTCACACCTATAGTCCTAGCCCATTCCTTAACATTTTCATCATATTTTACATTAAAAAGAAAGAAGTCATGATCAAAAGGATCATGATTGTATAAAATACCTAGGTTATGAACTCATTAATACACTCTCCCATGGGGTTCCCAATCCATGTGGGGTAGATTAGCTAAGGCATAGGCCTTCCTAGCATAACCAGACTCTCTTAAGTGTCAATAGTATGTATATTACATCCTCTCAATTATGATATGGGAACCATGAAACATACTCTTTTTACTCTTAGTCAAGTCCTCATCTATCCCATTCCATAGGTGATATGCAATCTCTTACTCAAAAATTTTATCTAAGATATATTTAAGGAGATGAAGAGGGTTAACCTTATGCCTAATGAACATTATAATAATATAGTTTGGGTATAAATAGTAATCATCTAGATACTTGAGTGTATTAATTATATTATTAGATATCTTAGCCAAAGGTTTACCATGAATTTCCATCCATACTTGAGTATATAAATCCTCTATAATTCTTGATATGTTCCTTATATATGCATATATATGAATAAATGAGTATATGTTACAAATTCTATTCTTGATGTATTCAAGGTTTGGATCCCATAGATCCCCTTATTTCTATAAATAGTCCTTATGACCTCATCTAAAAGATACGACATCTTATAAAAATTAACACTTTATGGCCTCTTTTCCTTGTGTAACATTAATTCCTACAGGCATGCATTGATAATATCTCTTAGTATGAAGGTGCATTCTAAAGTGATCAATATGTAAAGTAGTGATACCCACTCCAAATGAAGGAAATGGATGATCAAGTGACTAAACAATTTTTTCAGAAATGTTATACCAATGTGGATTCCCAATTGAAACCTAGTAATGGGCATAGGATTCTTGGTGTTTTCTTTGAGTGAGAAGGTCTCTCCCAAGAGAAGCTAGTTGTTCACTTCTTATTTTAGGTTATTATTCTTCCTCCTCCAACCAACCACACTATGTAAATCAAAGGTATCATATGTAATGGGTAAACATAAATACCTTTGGAATGATTCACCTGATATGTATGTGATAATAGTGTTACTTTTGACATAGTGTTGGAAAACACTATCTACAATCCTCCCTTAGAATAACAAGTCCCATGATAAGTCAATGCATTGCATGAATTTAGGATTAGAAGATGCATAATAGAGTTGTTAAATTTTTAAGGAAAATAGGTCAAGTGAAACTTATTATTCCTCTATGTATATTCATTCCTTACAAGTGAATGATTCAATGCTCTCTATGACTTCCCACAAATCCAAGTAATTTTCGTAGAGACTATAAAACACTATTGCATAAAAAAATGTATCCAGGTATTTTATTGAATCATTAATGGATAATATCTATGGTGTTTGGGTTCCCTTGTATACTCTATATGAAAACACCATTGTCAATTATCAATATTGGTCAAATTCAAGATTCTAGCAATGGTGGTTCAACACTCTTGTTATACAAATTTCAACTCATTTGAAATTAGCTAGGGCTTTAAATTCATAGAAGGCAATGCATGATAAAGCTTGATGATAATAAATGGATATGAAATTATTTAGCATCTTAATGTTATATCCTTTTAAAATTTATGTTCAGTTCATGTGTTATTAATCACCAAAGTCTAAAATCTCATCACCTTCATTTAATTTGAACTTGACCACCTAAGGTTAGTGGGCATGCCACATAAGATGATCACTCATTCAAGGGGTATCACGGTGCTATCCTTTTACACTTTTCCACATGTGGTTTAGTCAAGGTTTGGTGTTTACATTCAGGCTAAATCATTTTATGGGGTGAGCCAATAGTTAATGAATGAAAGTCTTCGAAGACCCAAATGTTCTTCAGGGAGAATGTTTTTAGAATATTTTTGCAAAAAAATTGTCAAACAGAAAGTTCCTAACCAAAAGTCTCTAAATGAAAGTTGCCAAAGAGAAAGTTCCCAAAGACCAAATTTCTAAAGACCAAAAATTTATTGAAGACTAAAATTATTGAAGACCAACATGTTCCCAAATAAATATTCAAAAGAGAAAGTTGCCAACTGAAAGTATCTAAAGAAAAAAACTCTTGACATAAAGTTATCGATGGAAAAGTTCCTGAAGACCAAATTACCAAAGACCAAAAATGTCCATAATCTTGAATAAGTAAATCAAAATAAATGAATATGAATAAATAAATCCAAATACCTTTTATACATAGTAATATTCCATAATTTTCATTAATAAGTTAGTTCCAAAATTCATTTTAATGAAAATGGGTTGCAAGAAGAAAATACATGCAATAAATATACTTTAACACCAAAATTTATTAAATTTACATAGATAATGAAATAGGATAATGTGCATGTACATCCATATAATGATCTAGCCTTCTAAAAAAAAATGAATCCCCACTTTTCCATCATAAAATGTATGATGGGGTGTGTTGAATACAACATGTACTATAAGGGATGTAAGCAAAGCCCAAGATGGGATGGCATTGGAGGGTTCACAAGGAAATTTTTGATCAATGGTGATGAAGTGATAAAGTTAGTGTGAATATATGAAGTTAAGGAAGTAGGTGTAATAATGAGGGATGATGATGGAATTCACACAATTACATACGATTGTTGTGAGGTAGGAACAACAAAGGGTCTAATGAGACTCAATATTTTTTAGACCTCAATTGTGAGTACAAGAGAGGGTAAATATTAGATAAATATTTTCTAAGTGTAAATTTATAAACATGTGTATTATTGATATCTTCCTTGGGAGCATATTATTTTATTAACTCTAACCCATAGATAGGTTTAACAAATAAGTTTAGTAACAAAAATGTTGAGATAAGTAAAGGAGGAATGGACATAGTGGCTCTATAAAATAAAAATGTCACTAAGATAGTAATGGAAACAATATACACTAATTGAATTGAGGTAGATATAACACTGGTCTCAAATGTATATGAATGTTTTTTAGACTTATCTCCTATGGTTTGGTGTGAGGGCCAAATAGATACGCTGTACATTATATATAATGAATCTAAGTGGTCCTTATTAGTAAATACTAATAATATAAATAGGGGGATAATTTTATAGGCTCCACTAGAAATATAATTAAATGTATATGAATAAATGTATAAATTGGTAAAAATAAGGGTTATACTCACTTGACTAACAAATGCTAAAAAATTAAAAGAGCTAGGAGGGGCCCTTATTGCTTGCATAATTTTTTGCCATTGAAGAGGTTATTGAAGGTGAATAATGTGAGGTTAAAGGAAGATATTGTAGAACCTTCATCTTGATATTTGAATATATTCCTTGTGGATCTTATTTCACTATGGGTACTTTTATAGAAGGTCTCTCTATAGTACCCTATGTTCTCTAAGAGCATGGCCTTTGTGGTGGAGGAATCAATCTTCTTTCCTATAAATTTTTTCTCACTTAATATATATTAGATTTAGATAATAGAGGTAATATGATAAGGAAACATAATGGTATAAAACAATGACATTTCCTATTATAAATTTTAGATCTTTGATCACACTTCCTTTTGAGTCCTAATGCCTCAACATGTGATCATAAAACTATTGGTATCAATTTGTGACCCATAAATAAATAGTTATTGGACTAAATGTTATGATGGGAAAAAAAGAGGTAACAACACACAAGACACAATGTCCCCTCAATTTTAGGATTCAATTGGTTGAATCCAAAGGTTGATAACTTTACAATTATTTAGCTAGGTGAACAATGGTAATTAACCACTAGAAGTTCAATCCACTCTGTGTTGTTTGATTATTATTATTAATATTTGATTAAGTTCATTTGCTTCCTCATTCACATAGGTACTAAACTATAATACAATATGAAGAATACTCACCATAAAAAGATATAAAAGGATAAAAATAGTAAGTGGTTTCTTAATTGACATAAGATTGTTAATGATGAAAATTAAAATCTTCCTTAATCAAAATTATACCATTGTGTACCAGGTTTAGCTATAGCACAAATCAAAGTAACTTAATGGATAGGATTATAAGGAATCAACTGAACATATTATATTTAAATTATATTAAATTAAAGAATATTGAATTACTATAGATATTAAACACAATGGCTTGACACATCTTCAAGTCAAACATAATGGAAATTTAGAACTAATCAGACTAGCTCTTACATAATCTAATTTCATATTCATTAGTAAAAAATATTTATAATCTCTTCTAAACAATAATCTATTTATTCCATCAAGAAATTAAGGAAATTACTAAAGAACAACATGAATTTCAAACTAGACTAGTATATATTTTAGTGTTATTACAAAATCATTTAAGTATTCCCTTCAAATAGATAATTACAAGCCAAAACAAAACAAGAAAAAGAGAAGACTGAGCCTATCACAATTTATGTAGAGTTTTGGTGAATAACATCTTACCCCAAAGTATTTATACTAATGTGGACTACCTTCTATATAAAATATAATGGTAATTATCTCCAAGTGGAATAAGGATCCCATCTCTAGCCATGATTTCCACTCCAAGCCACTAAAATTGCATTCAGTTAGAATATTCCCTTCATTCTCAAAGGAAATCCAATTTCCATTTTATATTTTGTTCACAGTAATGACATCTATTTAACCAAAATTATATCCCCACTTCTCACTTTTGGTCCAAATATTTTTAATTATTCTTCTATTTATCCCACATGGGAGAATATTCAAGTCAATAAGCCACCAATTCACTCCATGTACCTCCATTGAGTAGTTAGACTCATTAAAATCTAGCCTAATTATTTATTCTATTATTTTCCTTAATTTAGGCCATTTTGATGTTTTGATATGATGTCAAGTTTAACTTGTGTAGCTTTTATGATGACTTGGTCTATTGATGTTGTTTGGTTTCATCTTATTTTATGTACTCATGATCTTCTCCAATGGCCACATGGCTTATTCTCAATTTCACACTAATTTTCCTTTGCTAGGCTATTAGCTTTACCTGCCATGTCCTAATTTGTCACTTGGTATTACATCAACACTCCTGAGATTTACCTTATTGTTTACCTTTTCATTGACATAACCACATGTCTTCTTTTTATATTCCTCAATTTTAGTATGTGTTTTCTTGATCATTATTATGTGGATTTTTTTAGACCTCTTAGACTCTTCATGCCTTGGGATAATATTGTAATTTCTCTATTTTTGGTCTCTTAAGAGGGTTCTACATGGCATAATCTTAGGGTATCAAAGGATTAAGTATTTAAAAATGTTATAATACCACCTAATTTCTAAGGTTGTGATATTTTATGCTAATTTACTAATGCCTCTAAGGTTCTGAGCTTCCAATGTTTTGAGTTTTGAGGCTTTGAGCTTCTAAGGTTCTAATCTCCTCATATGGTACCATGTGGTTCCATCTCAAGGCCTTAAGGATTTAAAAGTACTTAATAAATTTTTTCAAGATAATTTGACTCTATTTCTACTCATCGACAAGATTTAGATACTTGTAAGAATCTAGGAGACACTAAGAAGTCTTCAAAACCTATAAAAAGACAACCCAACAAAAGAACTGAGGCAAATAAATTCATTAGTAAGTTAGTCAAAAAATGAGAAAATACACTAAGGCATATTACAAAGTTTGGATTATGAGTTTAGATTCATAATAAAATTCATCAATCTATAATAATTAATTCACATAAACTTCAAAGTTTGAATAATTTTTGAATATCCAAGTCCAAAACCAAATATCGATCGAGTCTTTATAATGGGTAATTATAAACAATTAGTCATTTTTAAATAGAAATACAAAATTTAAAAGGTATAATTAGATTGGGTAGATCAGAAGTAGAACTTCTTACATTCAAAAGACTTGAATTCTAACTTGGTTAATATTAATGAAGCATTCATAAGGTAGAACTTCATATCTAGAAACCTACAAACCAAAGACCAAACTAGAACAAGATGGTCCCCATGTGAAATCTGAGAATGGGGTCTATTGGACCTAATAAATGGTGATTTTTTTAGGAAGAATGATACATTAGCATTCAGAACCTAGACTTTAAATATTCAGACCTAGACAAGAAGCATAAATTGTAAATATTTTGTTATACAAAATATAAAAGATGAAGGCACT
This sequence comes from Torreya grandis, assembly GCA_037957365.1. Taxonomy (NCBI): domain Eukaryota; kingdom Viridiplantae; phylum Streptophyta; class Pinopsida; order Cupressales; family Taxaceae; genus Torreya; species Torreya grandis. The sequence goes on along the minus strand of JARHVA010002947.1, from coordinate 561,484 downwards.
GAAGTCGAGTTCAACATGTGACATATTGATTTGTAATTCATCCTTAGAACATTAGTGTGTGTAAAATTTATTGTTTATTTTATAGATATTGAATTCACCTAAAATAATTTAGACTTTGGTCAGAAATCCTAAGTTTTCCTAAATTGAGTTTTTGACTAACCTTGACAAATTTCAAATTCAAACATTGATTGATTTCTATTTATGCCTTTCTTAATTGGGGATTAGACATATATATTTCTCTTTTGGGTTGTGTAATTTAGGTTAATTTTTGACCAAAAATTCAAAAACTATATTTTTTGTGCCTTTATTTGTGAGAATAAGTCTATCTCCAAGTTCCTTTTGTTTAGTGCCTCATGCCAATTTGATCAAGTTTATGTCTAAAGTCAAGTGCCTATTTTATGCTAAAATTTTCCATGTTTGTTAGATTAAAATCATCCCTTTATTTTAATTCTAGATTTTGATGTCATGTTTGGCCAAGAGTCTGAGCACATGAGCCTAACTTTTAACTCTGCATTTGGTCAAAATATCTATCAACTTTTACCTTTCCTAGTTTAAACCTAGTTGGAACATCTTTGGACCTAGAGTTTGGCATCTTGTTTTTAATTTATTTATTTGACCTTGTTTGTTTGAGACATTTAACGTTAGACATTTAATGTTATATTATTTTTACCAAAACTTTGCATAGACCTTTTTGAAGATATAGCTCCATTATTTTTACCAAGTTATATAGAGTTTAGACCTTTTATCTTTTCAAACATATCTTTTCAAAGTTTATAGAACTATAACCCCTCTTGTCATGAAACATTTGTCATTGATTTGACCATGTATCATTATACATAATCCAAGATATGGAAATGTTGTCACATAAGAGGAATTTTTTAAATACCCTTATGAAGATGATGTCATTTGGGAGATGGATACTTATCCACCTTCCAACACTCAATCAAGAGAATAGAGTCAAGATCCTTTGGCCCATTATTTGGTTAGTATGCCTCCATACTCATAGTAGGGCCAAGAATAGATGACCTAATATGTAGTTAACGAAAATATGGTTATAGAAAAAGTAAAATAATAACCATATTATGTTACAATATTGTCAACCTATTATCCTTATCTAGTTGATCATCACTTTCTAGTGAACAAGGATGAGGTTTGAAATAGAGCCATAGAGGTAAGGGTTAAGTTTTTAGTAGACTTTTCCCATGAAAACTTGCTAAGTCTAGTAAGAGGGCCTTAAAATAAGAACAATGAATAGGCCTTTTCTAATAACCCTAATGCCATTATGTTGATACCATACCAAGATCCTGATATGCTTGTCATACAAATGGGCCTCATGGAGGACCACTTCATTCAAATGTAGACAACATACTAGACATATCAAAACCTATCATGTAAATTTAATAATATGACCATGCCAAATGCTCCATTTATTAAGTTAGTTCCTTCAACATGATTCTTAATTGAGTTGATAAGCCAATAAAATTAGGTTTTAGATTTAGTTATGCAAATCACCTTAGTATAAAACATGTTTAGTACCCTAACTATCAAGGAAGTGTTTTATTCTTCTATGCAGAATAGTGAGCCAAACATAGTGGAAAATACATAAGTAACATCCAATTTAAACCAAAGCAGTGTTAATGCACAAGCAAATAGTCAATAACAAAATGTGCCTTTAAATAACACCATGAATGGTTCACAAACTCAAAGAGTAGGATATTTTACTTCCCAACCTCAAACAACTACCTCTAATCCTCAAACAACTACTTCTTCAATAACCCAACATCAAGGATTAATTAATTAAACAATGACTAGTGCCATACCATAATAAAATGTGATGAATGTTACTCCACCCCACTATGTGATAAGTAATATTCCACAATAATAGGCATTATACAATGTACCCACACAACAAAGGCAAAACATTATGCCACCTCAATAGAGGGAAAATAATGTTCTTCCTCATTTAGTAGTGATGAGCATACCTCTTCAGTCATAGACCAACATGTAGATCCAAAACCAAATGATGTCTAACCAATAATGTACTAGTATTGGTTAGTGAAAAATGTTTAATCTACAATATATGTCTACTTCCCAATATGGATTTTTGTAACTAAGAGGTTCCAATGTTCCACAAGTACCAATTAGGCAAAAATTTCCTTTCGTTCCCTACATGCCATAAGTTCAATGATAGGGTCTTGTTTCACAAGTTCCCCTCAATCAGTAAGGTATAAATAGTAAATAACTTATCCTTATTCAATGTCAACATGCATATTATAAACATATCCCTCCATCCTAACCATAATATTACCAAACTAGGCCTATATACTGAATCCTAACCATAATATTACACTGTAGTATATGTAATTTCAATAATCATACCCTAATTTACACATGTATATTCTTGGTCCATTCTTGAACCAATCCAACATTCCCTAATAAATGCCTCTACTATACCCGAGTTAAAGTAATCCACTTATGACTTCACAGCCTCCACCTCAAGATAATGATCCCACTAGTTTCCTCACACAAGAGCTATAACAAATGAAGGATGAAATTTGCCTTATCCAAGAAAGAAAATAGACTAAAAATATCAAGTTGGATGATGTGTGTTCTTACCCTTTCAACATGGAGTACTTGAAAATAACATTTATTCTAGGGTATGAACCACTAAGTTTTGATAAATGTAAGGTGAAAGGTGACCCCAAGGCCCATTTGATGGAATTATTTATTGCGTGCCAATAAGTGGCCTATAGATACATATACCTATTTTTTTTATTTCCATGAAGCCTAGCAGGGAAGGTGTTGGAATGGTTTTTTAAATTACCCAATAATTTTGTATCTAATTTTGATAATATTTTAGACAAGTTCATGCAACACTTCTCTTACAATCTCAAACATGATATTTCATTGGTAGATTTGATGCAAGAAAAATAAAGGGTTGGTGAAAGCTTTACAAGTTATTTATATTGATGGAGAGCCTTTACAAACCATTTTACCCATGGTTTACCAGATAAGTAACTAGCCATTGTGTTTACCAAAAATCTACATAATGACATATCTTACAATTTGGAGTTGTAGCATGCACATAATTTTAAAGAGATCATTGAAAAAAAATTGTTGATTTAAAGAGCCCTAATTAACAAAGGGACTATTAAACTTACCTCATCAAATCAGGCCCCAAACCAAAACCATAATAATGGCTAAAATCAAAACCAAGTCCAAGTGCAAGCATCATAACTAGCTCAAGCCAATAATTATGACAAACCCAAGATATTCAATTACAAAAATAATGTTTTAGGAAATGGATTAATAGATTCGTGACATGTCCAAATGGTGTAAACACTATCTACTCAACCTATGCCACACATGCGTATAACTCTTAACCAACAAACTCTTAAAAAATGTAGTAAGCATAACAACCTAAACTAACACAACAAATGCAACAACGTATGAATTTTCAAAACCCTCCTCCAAGGATAACTATGCCTACTAATTACATCTTTATTAACCTTGGATAACCCCTTGAATCTATGTTTTGTAAGCACATCATAGCTAATATGATTAACTAGCCTATTATAAAGTGTTATCTTGAGGGTGCTAACTATCCAAACTAATACATGCCAAATGAATTATGTGAGTATCATTGGGTCAATAACCATAATTTGCATCATTGTGTACACATTAAACATGTGATCAAGAATATGTTGGAAAATAGAGAGATCATATTAGATCATGGAGCTTCCACATCTAATCAAAACCTTGGAATCTATTATAATACCTTCCCCCAAGATAATAACCAACAATAACAAAATTAGTATCAACAACCAAGGTAGAATTAACAGAACCAAAAAAATTAGTAGAAAAATTAATAACATAAACAAAATGGATAGAACTAAGGCCAAAATAGTTCCAACAACCTATAGACCTACTATGCAGTTGCACATGACTACAACATAGTTGTAGGCCATATTTCAAGAGGTCACATTAACACCATTTACATTAATCTAAAACCAATTACCAATTAGAAAAGACCATTTATAATCATTCCCAATTTTTCAACCCATATAGATAATCTTTACTTGACTTGGGACTATATATAGGTGAACCGAAAAGCAAAAATTCTGACTTTGGACCTTATATCGATAACTCATCATTAGCCCATGACACCACATAAGTGTACTAGTGATTGATATTTATCCTATCTAGTCTTCCTTCATGACCATTTGTTAGTAATAATAGTCCTATACTAATCCCTATTATACAATCACAACTCAGTAGTCAAGGATTACCATACCAAGCCCACAACCATCTACCACTTCACCCATCATATAACCACCTATTTTGGATGGGAATAAGACATTTACCATTTTTTAATATAAAGCATTTGATATTTGAAACAATTATAAAATATTCCCACATAAATCTCCATTTTAGATTTATTAAATATGTCTACTATCCATAAAAACATCTTCACAAAGTTCCTTGGCCAATCCCAAGTTCTTAATGGCATATCTCCATACAAATTTCAAGCTTTGGTTGAACACCTAGCTTCAAGCAATTAATTAACCTTCAACCAGAGTGATATGTCATCCCTTGGCCCACTTCATAAAAATCCATTGTATATCAAATTTTACATAACATGGCACAAAGTGAAGCATGTCCTCATAGATAATGGATCAGGTCTAAATATTATGTCTCTAAAGTTCATCAAGTTTATTAAGTACATGACATCAGATCTCTACGTAGAAATAATCACCATCAAGGCCAATGATAATGAAGATTGAGAATCACAAGGCAGCATTAGCTTGCCATTTATCATTGGGCCCTTAATCCATGATACACTATTCCATGTGTTAGATCTTGATATGTCATATAATATGATTTTGGAAAGACCTAAGATACATGAAATTTGTGCAATCCTATTGACATTACACCATTGTATCAAGTTCTCCCATTTATGTATGGATGTTACCATTCTAACATATTTGCATCCATATGAGCATTACATGCATATAGAGGTCGAGTTCAAAAGTTATAACTACCATTCTAGCATGAATCTATTTTATAAGAAGGACAAGGTGAAATAAATACTTGTTGATTCACTAGAGGCCAACTACGTTGACCTTGATACCCTTGATTCACTTTCCCACATGAAAAATCTTTAAATACCTAATCATTACACCATTTTGTCTAATGGCCTAGGAGAATATTTGACCCATGATACATTACACATTGCCAGCTTTCATAGAATACCAAGTCCTTTGGAAGACCAAAATCCAAACCACCTTGCATTGAATGGCAAAGGAAAATTTCATAATCTAGTACCAATCACTTTTATACTAGCCTCTAGCCAAGAATAGGACCTTCTTACAGATGATGAATAATGATTGTGTGATGACAAATTGGTTGATTATTACAAAAATTCTAAATACCCCATTCTTAATAAGATCATATACAACCAAGCCTATGAAAGACAAAGCTTCAAGGAAAATCAACAAGGAGCACTTGAGACATTTTCTATGACTCAGTACAAAGGAACCTATGGTATCAGATTTAAACCATCTAGGGGTGACCCCATATATCTTATTTGAGTTCCATTGCCAATGACTAGTGATGATGATGATCATGATGATGAAAATGAAGCAGATCCCAATCATATCCCTTTTAATGACCTAGCTTAGACCAATTTATTTGACACTAATACCATTTTTACCCTTTGACCAATTATATGGCATAATCCACTTCCATTATATTATCCCCAATTGATATACTAAGACCAATAAGAATTAAAAGTGTCAGTTGATGAGTTTCAGAATGATGAGGCCTTCTATGATTTTTTAGGCCTTGGAGACAAGGTTCTATTGGGAGACTCAAACAAGGTTTCTCAATCAAGTTGGATCTTGAAACCTATTTTGGAGAGTAAGTGAACACCATTTGCCAAAAATAGTTAAATAAAACATTGAGGTCCCAAAATGAAAACCTATTTGAGGCACTTTTAAACTAAGGAATAGTAAACCTAAAGTCTAATCTAGTGGTGAAAACCTATTTTAGGAACCATTAGATGGGAGTGTTTAACCTTCTTTAAACATATACTAGAATACCACTACTAATGAACTTATCTACGGGTCCAAGTTTTGTCTTGAATAACATTAGAATTTTGATCAAATCATCTAGGAGACTACCAATGATGAGCTTACCTATAGGTCTGAGTTCAGTCTTGAAGAACAATAGGCATTTGATCAAATTATCCAAGATTTTCCAACTATCTTTGTCACATAGACATCCTTACCCATGAGGGATTCTGATTCATCATGCCTAGGATAACTAAAAGATCTAGTCCTAATAAAGGACTCTATTATTTTAGGATATTTCAAATCTTTGCCCACTATTCTTGAAGATGGTTTGACCCTTATAGTGGAGGGTACTATAGAGGTAAACATCAAGACTCTAGATGACCAAAAATGGATCAAATTAGGTGTGTCCCTCACTGAGAAGGATAATTAAATCTTTACAACCCTTCTGAGGGAATTTATTATTATTTATTCATGGGCCTACTCTGATATGGACCCTACCTTGGTTATACACCACCTTATGGTACATCCTGATGTCAAACTAGTGAAATAAAAATTGTGCAAGATGCATCCTCACATTTTTGTATTAGTGAATAAAGAGTTGGAAAAACTCTTGGAAGTGAAATTTATTGTACTAATCAACTACTCAGAGTGGAACTCTAATGTTGTGCTAGTCAATAAAAATCCAAAAAGAATCAAAATCTACACTGATTTCAAAGATATAAACAAGGCCTATCCAAAAGATGACTTTACTTTGTCAAAAATTGACATTATTGTTGTTTTCATAGTGTTTTATCAAAGGCTTTCACTAATGGATGGATTCTTAGGCTCTAATCAAATCCAAATCATAGTAGAAGACCAACATAAAATAGAATTCACCACTCAGTGGGGAACATTTTATTATTAGGTTATGCCATTTAGTCTCAAAAATGTTACGACCACATATTAAAGAGCTATGGCTACCATATGTCATGATATTATTCATGATATTATTGAATAATATGTTGATGATATACTAAGTAAATCAAAGACTAGGGCCGATCATCCAGTAGCACTAAGAAGGATTTTTAAGAGACTACAAGAATATAAAATCTAACTCAACCCTAAGAAGTTTGTTTTTGGAGTTACTTTTGGTAAATTTATTGGCTTCATTATGCCTCATTGATCATTAAAGTTGATCTACATAAATTATGAGCCATAAAAAACATGCCACCACCAACCAATTTGAAGCAGCTCTGTAGTTTGTAGGGCAAGATCCAATCCATCAAATGCTTCATTTCTTAGTTGGTAGACAAGTTCCATCCATTTAAACATCTACTAAAGAAGGGTGTAGCATTTCATTAGGATGATGAATTTCAAAAATATTTTCAACACTTGAAGGACTATCTTGCAAATCCACCAGTTTTATTGCCTCTTATGTTATGAAAATCATTCATTCTATATCTATCAAATATAGACAAATCCTTGAGGGCACTTCTAACTTAACATGATGATAATGGAAAGGAGCATGCCATGTACTATCTAAGTCATAAACTAGTCATGTATGATTATAATTATATGCCCATTAGAAAATCCTATTTAGCTATAGTTTTCATAGCTTAGAAACTATGATAATACATGTTGAACAATAAGACCATGGTCATTTCAAAAGTAGATCTGATCAAGTGTCTACTATCTAAAATAGTTTTACAAGGCCATATGGGCAAATGGATCATGATTTTTAATGATTTTGAGATAGAATATGTCAACCAAAAATCCATAAAGGGAGTAATTTCTTATAGATCAACTTACTAAAGTAACCCTTGTACATGCAGATTTGTTAACATTCCAATTCCCAGATGAATCCATTATGACTATCATTTCAACACCTCTTGAGGAACAAAATTGGAAGTTTTATTTTTATGGATCATTCACTACACATGGATTGGGTTCAGGCCTTTTATTTATCACTCTATAAGGGGATATAATCCCTAAATCATTTAGGATCATCTTTCCTTGTAACAATAACATGGATGAATATGAAACACTCATTACAAGGATTTGATAGGAAGTAAAATAAAACATACATCATCTAAAGTTTTGTGGTGACTCTCAATTAATCATCAATCAAGTTACAGACCAAGGATGATAAGTTGGTTCCCTAAAAGTCCATGGTTGACACTCTCAAACATTAGATTGTTGATATCCAATTTAAACATATACCATGGGCCAATAATAAAATAATAGATGCAATGGCTACTATTAGATCTTTGATTCAATAAATAGATACGGCCAAAGAATACCAGTTCTCATTAAAAATATACTAGTGCTAGCTCATGAACCTTTAACTATCGTAATGATCTATAATATTATTGGTCCTAACTCTACTTAGTATTTAGACCTATACACCTACCTCCATGACCAAATCATGCCATCAGAGCTATCCCAAAAATAATCTAAAGCCTTTGTCCATAATGCTACATGTTACACCTTACTTAGACCAACCTTATGCCACCTTAGTTTTGATGGATCTCTACTTCATTTTTTAACTTTGGAAGAATCTACATTAGCATTATGAGAAGTTCACAAAGGAGTATGTGGAACCCAAACTGGCAGGGTAGTCCTATCCAAAAATATTTTACATACTAGGTATTATTAGCCAATGATGGATGTAGATGTAGTTGCATATATGAAAAGATGTGATAAATGTCAATAACATGTCAATCTGATTATGTCCAAACCAAGACTTTGAAACCAATGACTACACCATGGCCATTTAATACATGGGGACTCGATCTCATTAGGAAGATAAACCCCACTTCATTCTATGGGCATAAACATATCTTTACCACCATAGAATATTTCACTAAGTGGGTTGAAGCTATACCCCTTATGTGACTAGAAAAAAAAATTCCAAATTCATCTTTAATCATCTCATTGTCACTATGGTATCCCCTTCGACATTATATCTAATAATGGAAAATCATTCAAGAATAAGGATGTTGAATCGTTATGTACCGATTATAACATTAAAAAACATTTTTACATGGAATATTACCCTCAAGTTAGTGTCCAAGAAAAAGAATCTAACAAAACCATTGTCAACATCCTTAAAAATATTTTCAATGATGTTGGCCATGATTGGCACTTTCAAATATTTTGTGCCATCTAGGCATATTGTACCAATCACTATACTTCTATAGTAGCCACTCCATACTCACTTATTTATGGTACTGAATCCATTCTTCCCATTGAGGTCAAGTTACCTTCATTATGCATCTCTTTGAAGTATATCCTAGATGATGAATACTATCAAGAAGATCACCTATAAGAGCTGGAGTTAGTGGATGAGAAACACATGGACGTAGTAAATGATATTCAAGTATATCTAAATTAACTTTGTGGATACTACAATTGACACATTATATATAGATAATTTTAGCTTAGTGATCTTGTCCTTAGAGAAAACCAAAAGAATACCATGACTAAAAAGAAACATAAAGGAAATTTCAAACCCAACTAGGTAGGTCCTTTCATCATTGTTTTAAACTATGGTACTACATCATATAGGCTCACCACACCAAATGGGGATGAACATTATACACCTCAAGCATTACTTCACTTGAGTGACATGGTGTATTTTTTATGAGGAAAATTTTAGTTGTACCATGGTATCAACTTTCTTCTATGTATCATACTATTCTATCATTTTATCACTTTTTCATTCCACCATTCTATTCTACCATACCTTTTCTATCGACCAAGTTCTTTCTACCCTATCTACCTAGCTTGTTTGACCTTGGTTTCACTTTTAGCATGCAGATTCAAATCAATTTAATTATCTATTTTAATTATTCCAAGTAGAGGCCATATTTTTTGAAAAGTAGGACATTGATTTAGTAGTTGCATCCTTCATTTCTTGTTTCATTCTCTATATTAAGTATGCCTGATTATAACCACCTTTAGGCAAATCAGTGTCCCACCATCTTGTTTTTAATTATAACCTTTTATGGGAAAATTAATATCATTTACCTATACTATTTTTCTTATTTATAACCACCTATGGAAAAATTAGGGGTAACACTTATTCATCATGCCTTGACATACCATCTTTTTATTCCTATGTTGTAATGTGTTTTTATATAAATTTTGGCTATTTTATTTGAATTGGATACTACACTAGTTAGATTCCTTCACAACAAGGTAGAGCTATAATTACTTGAGGTTTTATCCTAGGACTATGTACGTAGCACTTGACTTATGTTGAGTTTAACTCTGTCACCCCTTAGCCATGTTCTCACCATTTTATGAGAATTTTAAGTTTGAATACTCTTAAAATTTTAAGAGCTTGGACATTTTAGTGTTTCTTCATTCTCAATCAAGTTGATATGATCTTAAAATTCCAAAAAAATTTGTAAAATCAATTTATAAAATCCAAAAAAAATGACCACTTATTTTGCCTTAAGGATTCTAGAAACCCTCAGTCACAAAAAACCACTTGTAATTTAGTTTCCTAATTAATTTTGGCCTTTTATCCTATACTCTCACCATTTTATGAGCCCATTACCATATTATTCTATTATACAATCATGTTTTCTCTTCTCATCATTTTCTTCTCTCCCATTTCTTTAGAGAACTACATTCAACTTAAAGTTTTTGTTGGATATCACATCCATGAAACTATGTAGGTAGCATTCACTTTCCTAGTGCATCTTGTCATAGCTTAGCCACCCCCTTCCTTTTCTTCTCTTTGACCATTTTATTTATTTGTTAATTTGTCTCATAGTTTCTAGGGGTAACATTCATCACTTTATTTGTGTCATTTTATTTGTACTAACATTGTGATTAACCATTATTTGTTTATTATTTCTCTTTGTTTTTCTTTTTGTTTCTTTCTTTTCTTAGTGTTTTTTTTTTTTGCTTATTTGTTTTCTTTCTTATTGTGCCTTGATTAATTATATGTGTATCCATAGGGTGATTTCTTACACATTTTTCTTAAATCTATCCATATTCATATACTAACATTATCATCATGTTTTTAATCATTAGTGCATTATTTTCCATTGAGTACTAGATCAAGAGTCAGTCCTTATACATATTTCAGCCAAGTACTCATGGTGTTCTAATATGATTCCTACTATCATGTGCTATAGAAAAATTATCTTCAAAGATTTTACATAGTAATAAATTAATGATATCTCCTTGGCACTAGCAACATTCCAAATCTAATCCAAATCATATCTCAAACAAAGTAATTAAACAATAAATGAATTTCCTCCTTGTCAGTTTGGATGAGCATCTCCCTACTCATAGGCTACCTAATTCATCTTTCTCCTTTGTCTCAATTTTCCATCATCTTCCATATCATGTTTGCCACTATCAGGATTTAATGATTATAATCACCTTTAGGTAAATCATTGTATACCATCCCATTTGCATTACCAATTATTCTAACTTCCTTTGGGTAAATCATTATATTTCCATCAATTTGAGGGTTAATGATTATAACTGCCTTTGGGAATATCATTCTCTTTCTTCTACCCAATTGGGGTATGATTTCATTGAGATAATGCTTATAAATACTTTTGGGAAGACCATTATCTCTATCCACCCAATTGGGACATGTTTTTAGCCTATCAATTATTATAACCACCTATGAGCGAATCATTGTTTTCCCTTTAACTGGTTATTATTTCCTTTGGGTAAATCAATCTCTTGTTACCCTAAGCCTTTTTCAATGATTATAACCACCTTTGGGAAAATCATCACCTTTTTCTATCCCACCTATGTTGATTATTATAACTACCTATGGGAAAATCATCTTGTTTCTTTTCCCTAACTAGGGAAGCTCCATATGCCACTGATTATGATCACCTCTCGGCAAATTGATCCCTTCTACCTCATCATTTCATCTATTTGGTCAACTAATTTCCTTCTTTTGAGGGACTATTTGTCAACTCCTTTACCAACTAATCCCTTGAGGTGACACCCTACAGTTCATCCATTTCTATTAAATTAATAGGCATATAAGACCTTTTCAAATATTTTAGAAGATGTTATTATGCTTACAGCTAGCAATGCCTTCCCAAATAGGGGAAATTTGTAGACACCTAAAATTGGCCACCAATGGATTCATACCAAACTTTAGATTGATTCTTACCAACCTTTACAAATTAAGCCTAAGAATAACTAAACATCTTAAATTTGGCCTATATACTTATTAAATGGGGTAAATGCACACATAACATTAAATCAATTCTTGATATTGATAAAAGTGTAAATATAATTAATTAAAATGATAAAATAATCAAATGCCTAATTGAATTATCCATGATTAATTAATGAATTATCAAAAAAGGAAACTCAAAAATCAAGAATGTCCTAGGATTCATAATTACCTTTTTATGAGTTGTCAAATATCCTAAAATATCACATCCATGCCTATTAATTATAATCATGAGGTTTTGAAACCTTTTAACTCTAATGGAGTTAATTAACTCATTAAGATTAGGTTTGAACCCATTCCAATATTTAACTACACCTTAACTCTCCTTGAGTTGGGGTTAATTCCTAAACTTATAAATACAATCCTATACGTCTTCATTTAGAGAGATTGAGCATAGTAAAGTTATAATGCAGTATTTGGTGCATGATTAAAATACATACTATTATAATACCAAAATCATAAGCCAATCCATCAAGATACATCAATCAAGTATAATACAAAAAATGGTGCTAAGAAGAGAAAGAGCCACACAACTCCATTTTCTAAAGACTCTTTGAGCACAAGTCAAGCAAGTCAAACAAACACATCATTTGGAGCATTCAAGAAAGGTAAGAGATATTGTTTATTTAAATATTATTTTTACTTTTAATTATTTTTTGTTCACTAACATTCCCCCTATTATCTAGGAAAGTAAGTATTATGCATGTTAATGTGTTTTTATTCAGTTTTTCTTACTTGTTATAACACATGATCTAACCACCCTTCTTGGATTCCTTGATCACAATATACATATGCTAAGTTAATAAATGATGTCATGATAGAATAAAAACTACCTCTTAATATATTAAATGAGTTAAAAAGGTGTGAATAGACTTAGGATATAAACTATCCTTGTGAACACATTCAAGAATATACATGAAGTGTGACCAGGTCTTTTTTTATTGAGGCATATGTGTGGTAATGGAGTATGAGGGATTGAACTATGGAATTATATTAATTAGTTTAAAGTGGATGATATCTATTTTAAATGATCTATGAGGGTAAATAAAATACTATGTATGTGATTAAACTAAAAATTTATTACAACCAAATATGCAATGCACCATGGAAAAACTTATGAATTCAAAAATGGGTCTTCATTTTTTGAAAAGGAATGGGACATGTTGGTCACAATAAATACATAAGTATAAGGTTATAGAATATAAAAACAACTTATAATAAAAACATAATACAAGTACTGATAACATGTATATATTATATATCCTTCAATTTTTTCTGGTCCTATGATTTTGTAAATTCAACCTACAATGTTTCTTTAGGAACTCGAATCATATATTATCAAGGTGGCACCTTTGGATTTTTTTAAATATATATATTTTTAAATTACAATCCTTGATTATTTTTATTTATAAACATGTTATCACTCTTATTACCTTATTATCTACTACTTTAGATTGTTTCCACATATTTAACATTTCAATACATTTGATATATCTAGGTTGTGACCCTCACTTCTTTGAAACTGCTATCAAATTTATTAGCAGTAGTTCCATGGTAACTATCTTATTTAATGATTTAGGTTCTACTCTCCTAATGTTTAATATATTTTTATATACCTTTCATGCTTACAAAATTCTAGTTCTTTATTGATGCTTCATTATTAGAACATATTATGCATAGGTTCTTATGGATATTAATTTAAAATTATAAAAATATAAAACATTAATAAATTAAAAATAAAGTATAAAAATTATTTTCCTTTATCTTGGAAATATCATATTTATGTAGGAACATCCAAAATGAATCAACTATTCATGCATAAAATTTTTAGAGCATACATGTAAACATTAGAATTGGGCACCAAAGGACAACATAAAATAACTTTTTGATGAAGTGTATAGGGTGACATGCATAAAAAAGTTATTGAGGGAATGAAAATAATATATGGAATGAAATAACACATAAAATAGGGAAACACAAAATTAAGGTGATAGGAAAAATATGTAGAGCCTAAGATAAGAAATGATAACTAGAAAATAAGTGAGTTGTAAAGGGTAACACCTAGAGTTGTTGTGATAGTAAAGGAAAACAATATATGTGAGGGAAGATATTATTTAATTTATATCATAAAAATAAATATAGAGGTATGATTAAGCCTAGGCTACACTAGCATAGGCCTTTAATTTGGGTGCTAAGCCTACTTGGTTTTAGTTATCAATTTCTTAACTAGATGTTTTGGTATCCAATCTATGACAACTATAAAATGGGAAGTAGGTCCAATTTGAGGTTATTTATATTTTTTATTTTTTTCCAACTATTACTAGCATTTTTTTTGGGTAGTTATTTCTATAGAGAAGGGATGAGGCCTAAGGGATGAAAATCTACCAAAATGTGCAATTGAGTGAGTAAGTGATTATATATATATATATATATATATATATATATATATATATATATATATATATATATATATATATATATATATATATATATATATATATATATATTAGAATAGAGCTGATGTCCCCTATATAAATATATGAAGCTAAAAATATTGTTTAATCTAGTTATGATTAATAAAATTAGTTTTATAATCTATTTAACACTTTTATGGATACATGGTTTAACATCCCTTCACTAGGAACCCATGCTTCAACTAACACCATTCGGTATGAAATCAAGGTCAAGAACCCTAAATAAATGTAAGTGCAAGGATATCCTACAAGAAGAATAGCATAGAGTGATGCTAAGGGAATGTTGATAGAATGTCAACTATGAGGTGATCAAGATAAGATATAGCTAGCATACTACTAATCATGAGGCAACTAGTGAAAGAGAAAAGTGTTGAGAGAGGAAAACTATAATATCAATGACAATGAGGTAGATAGTTGATAATGTTGAATAAGAGGACTAGTCAATATCTAAATGTGATGAAACTAGTAGTGAATGGATTGGTGGAGAGTAAACTTGTCAGGATGAGCTACATAGGATTACAATAGTGGTTCAAAATTCCCAAAGTGCCTATATAGGATTGCACTAATGAAATTAGATAATGGCTGGCTTAAAATATTGTGCATCAATCATTAACCATCCATGAGGTAGTAAAAAACAAAGATAAGTGCATATATAAATGATAATTTGAGGCATTACATTCATAAATGATAAGATAAGAGAATTAACTGATCACTAACTATAAGGTAGAGAGTGTAAGAAAAGAAGTGTTAACCGATCACCAACCATGAGGAAATCTAGCATAAGAAGGATAAAGAGAATAATATTGGGTATAATAACCAATGATAGGCAAATAGAGAATAATATATTAGATCACAATATAATCATAAATTAGATGCATTCAACATAAAATTAACTTGAGAAATGTCATCAATTAAATCACTAATTTGAAGTAGTTGAGTTCAAAAGATAAGTGAGAAGTGTGGGAAGAATTATTGATCAAGGTATTAAACATATATTTGAATATAATTATAACCAAAAAAATCATTGATATGATGAAATAAAGGTGTAGGATCATCTTCTAATCATAATATTGGTTACAAGGTGCTAAAATAAATTTCTCCATCGAATGTGAGTGGGTAGAAAATGATGAGTTAAAATAATGATGCATAAAATATAGAAATAAAATAATATAGATAATAATATCCATTAGAAATATATACTAAAATTAAGAGAAAAAAGATACCTATATAAGATAACCTTTAAAAATTTAGAAGTGTGTAGGTGATCAAGTAGGAGTTGATGTACAAAGGTTCTCTAGTAGAGAATTCCTAGAGGAAGAGGTGAAATGTTTCATGGTTGGCAAGCATAATTTCATGCTAAAGAGTGTAGAGGAATATTTAAGAGTAAGGTGTGTGGTGAGAAGTCTATAAGCTCATAAAATAATGGATTAGAGATCATTCAAAGGAAGTAAGAGATGGTGAGTTAATAAAAAGGTGAGTGGAGGGGAACATGTATTTTATGCACTACCATACAAAGTATGCATTCATAAACCCACCTTAAGTTGGAAGGAAGTAGCAAGAGAAACTACTTGATAGAATAGGTCAAGAATCTAGCCTTGAGAAGAGGCCTAATGGTAGTATGTATTATGATTTTAAATAAGAAGGGAATTTGGATGAGAGTTACATGAAGATAGTACAAGAACCTGATTGGAAAAGGATACCTAGTTGTCATGGGGCATAATGGGTGAAGTAAAGGTAGATATAAATCCACCAAGTCTATTTTAGCATAGAAATATGTGCTAATTAGATTGAATTAACATGTATAAGATACATGGATATAGGGAAAAATAAAATATAATAGGTGTTCTTATGAAAAACATAGAGGATGCTTCAAGGAAGTATTTCTAAGAGAACAATAAAGACTTCCAAGTGTAGTAGGAACCAAGGTAACATATAAACTCTAGATGAGGAGTTGGAGCCAAGAAGGAGGTAAATAGGTTAGCCCATATCTAAACTTAAGTTATCACAGAGATAATGAAAACTATGAAAATATGCAAGGTGCGAGAGGATGAGAGTCAACAAGAAAGTAGAGAGGATCTACAAGTGGATATTTTAGGTCAAATTAGGGCATCCTTATGTAAAAACCTAAATTTTTTACATTTAGAGGTCTAATACATATTTCAAAATGTGTTTTATAGGTTAATCAATGTCACTTAATGTTGTACTATCCTTGGTCATTAGTTTTTTGGTCTTTATATCACTTTTGAGTCATTTTAAGGTCAAAAAGGGTGAATTTAATGACTTGTAAGGATTTATTGGGAAATGTTAAGGTTCAAAAAAGTGATGTCACACCCCATGTGTCCTTAAAGGTCTTAAGTAACTGACATAACTTAAAAGTGACAGGTTAATCAAAAGAAAAGTTAGTTTTCTTGAGGAAAAGAAGAAATTTTTCACTTTTAAAACTCTTTGGGAAGTGTAACATGTGTGAGAGGATCATGGTGTTTATTTTAAGCTTCTCTAAGCTCATTTTCACGTTTTTTTGCTTTGGAAGTGCCATTTTTGGCCCAAAACTATTCTCCTACTTTTTCACCCTTCTTGGCATGTAGAAGTGACATTCAAGTTTTTTTGGTTCTATTAAACTAAAATAACTTCATTTCCATATAATTATTTTGAATAATGGTGCCCTACGCTTCATGAACCATCCTCATGAAATTGACTATGTTTTTTTATTACAAATTTATACACCCTATAGGTTTTACTCCATTTTTGGTGGTTATATACAATCCAATTTCCAATATTGGTCCAAACGGATGTTTAATGTTACCTATAATTATTTTCATTCTTAGTTTCAAGTTTCAAGTTGATTTTATGGGCAAACCATCTTGGGTTTATAGACTGGTCTTATGTGGGCTCATAGGTTTGTTTCCCACCATGTTCAAGATTTCATGCTTTGATTATGGCTTCTTAAGGTTGTGATAAGTAAATTATAATGTTTCCAATGTGTTTTTTATCTTATGTAGTCTTATTTTATCTCTCCAACACAATATCCATGAAAATGTAGTTTTTGAGTGCTATACAGTTGTGTGACATAATTTACACATTTAGGTGCTTTCATGGAGGTTTCTCAATGTTCAAAGGGAAGTGTAGAGGCTTTTCATAAGTTTTAATCATGATGAGGTTTTATTGAAACATCATTGAGGATAACCCACTTGATTTAGAAGAAAAATTCCTTTAACACTTAGACTAATTCATCCTCACTACCCATATATAGTTCACCATGCATCTACAACCTTTATTAATGACATCATGATGATGAGAGATTCATTAGTGGTGTCTATTATTTTAAAGAATAATTAGTATATTTTAAAGTCTTTAAGAATACCTTGTAAAACTAAATTAAATACATGACAATTCATATTATTCATTTCATGACCACTTCCTAATCTAAATCTGTTTGTATTGTAAAATGACCACCTACAAGTGGTACCAAAGAGAGATGCGGAGCTATTTTGAAATTTTTGGAATGAATGATAAAGTTATGTTTGTGGTTAATAATGAAAAATTTAACATGGTAGATGATTATTTATATATCAATATGGAAAATGGCAATGTATTTCACTTGTAAAGAGGTAATCACTATGTTCAGGAACACAAGCCCTAAATTGAGAAAATAGAGGTCTTGGGGGTTTTGGAGATAGCATAAAACATAGTTTCAAGGAATTTAAATTCCCCATAATGATTTAGGTGTGTATCATCCATCTAATATAATTATATTTTAGAGTTTTAAGGGATGATGAGTAATAGAGATTGGTTCTTGGAGGTCCCAAAAGTTTCCATTTAGACACTAGAAACAAATAGTGAAATATATAGGGTTTGATCTAAATGAGACCTTCTTCACTCAAAATTTCAAATTAGACTATGAATCATATGAGTATGATTAAAAATGACTCAAATTTAAATTCATGGAACAAATATCTCTGATGGAGGAATATGTGTTGTTTTTTGCTTCTCATGAACACTTCAGCCCATACAAATGCCCTGGTGAGCATTTATAGCCAGCCATAAATGAAATTTTTAAAGGATGTTTCTTTCATGAGACTTAAATAATGTTTTCAGATTTTTTTAACATGTAAACCAAAAATTATAAGTTTTATTTTCAAAACTTTATTATATAATCACCTTTAAATATCCCTCATTTCAACATGAGTACTTACAACCAACTATAATGGTAGTGAGGGGTAGAAAATAGAATGGTTAAGTTTCTTGACATAAAATCAACCCAAATATATATGAAAATATCTAAAAACATATAAAATGAGTTTTTAATATCTAAATATGTCATAATTCATGCTTTTAGGGCCTAATTCCCAAATGTTCACCTACAGGTAGAGTTTTAAAGGCAAGGCTTTTATGATCAGGATAAAGAGAGCCTAGTTGGGTTAGTCCTAAGTGTGTATAGAGGATAAAAGAAATTTGGAATAATGAATTAAAATTTTAAAAATTAAATAAATATCCTTATCACCTATATAAACCCTTGGTAATGATATAAGGCCTACATAGACCTCTTAGACCTTCTATATGCACCTACAATCAACTGTGTTAAATGAGAAGGACAGTGAGGAGAGATGTAATGCAAGGTGTAAGAAAGGATATAAGGATGATTTATGATTTTAATAATATAACACATTTTAATGGTTTTATAACACCATTTATCAAGTTTAATTAATATATATATATATATATATGCATACGTGATGTTTGGGGATCAACATAGTCATAGTTAAAACTCAATTTTGACTAAATAGGGAAATATCAGGGGTATAAGATAGGTTAGAATGAAAAATTATTTTAAAAAATATAATAAATTATTTTTATACATTTAAAATATTATCTCTAACACAAAACATGCATATAAGAGGATGCCAAATGAAAATACACAATCAATTCTGACTGTCATATACACAGTCCATTACCTAGAGGTTTATTTTGAGTTCCTAGTGCATTTAAGAGGTATATAAACCTAACCAAGGACTAAAAATTTGTGATTTTTTAAAATTATTTAAGGAATCCTCCAAAACCTCCATTTTCTCTGAGTGAATAGGGGAAGTGCCCTCTATTTTGTCTTAGATAGAGGGCACTTCCCTAGGGTTAAAATTGGTAGTTTTTAGAAGATAAGGGGTAAGATGGTGGACCATAATAAAAAGAGATATTAAATAATATGGGAAAGGTTTAAAATAATCCATACCAACTTGAAAATAATTTCAAGGAGAGGAGAAACCAAAGAGAATTCTCAAAATATTCAAAGTTGTAGGCAAGCCTAATTGGCAGTTTTAGGCATAAAGACCAAGTGTGAGAACAATGACAATTCTATCCCTAGGAGAGAATTAAACCTTGTTGAATCATGTTTTTGGGACAATTTTAGGTGTGTTTGAGCTGTCAAGAGTAAAATAAAACATCAAGAAGTCCATTTTGAGCTTTAAAGGCACTTAAGCCTATTTGATATGGATAGGTCTACTTTTCAAATACAATGTCAAATTCATTTATAGCATTGGATATGAGTTACAACCTATTGATACATGTTCATAATGTCACTAAAGGTGTTTTTAAACTTCTAATATGTATAAGAAACAATGAGATGTCCTTTTTTGAGCCCAAAACTAACTCAGACCTATAAGAAATAAGAAAACAAGCTCGATAGGTCAGATTCAAATGCTCATATCTTCCTAGAGGATTTGCCTGGGAACCAAAGGATTTTGGGGAGTTATTAAGTTACTTGAAAATAAAATTAGTGATTTTTTTTTAAAGTTTAATGTGAAACTTGTATCAACAAACCTTAAGAATGAAAACTACTTAAAACCCTTGCAAACCCTTCCTAGTGACTAGTTTGGAGAAATGTATCTAGAGATGAATTAAACTGGAATATTTTAAACATAAAACATATATTAACTTGTATAATTATCCTTAAATATAATTCCCATACTTTTTAGTTATATAGAATCTATATAAACATGGTATTTTTTACCATTTTTTGTGTTGTGTAGGTTCTAGGGGGATTCTGAAGATGAAACCAAATTTTGGAGAAATATTTAGAATTTTTATAACTATCCATATTAATTTTATTCCTTATAATAGTTAGTAAGTTCTTTAATAAGAGATCTCATCTCAACTAGTCAAAACTGGCATATTGGACAAGCTAGTGAGAAGTGTGAAAAAACTAAGGGAAAGTGATTTTAAAGTGACTCTAATGATTATAAGTCCATGGATGGTCTTAAAAATTGTAATAAATTCCCTTACACAAATTTTCATGAGAAAATTATGCCAATTTTGAGGACAAGTGTGCAGGGTGCATGAAAGAGGAGTTTCCTAGACTATAGATGATGATAGCCCTTTTCTAGGTGATTCTAGATGACTAAGCCTAAAACCAATGCATTTAGAGGCATGTATAATTTAATTAAAAATCATCCTAATAATTTTATCTATTCCTAATAGTTTATAAGTCATTATAATAGGGATAATCATACATGCAATTTTTTTGACCCAAAATGAGGAACTCTTATGCCACTTTTCATGAAGTTCATGCATTGAATTGACACTTGTGCTCCCTGATCTTTCATGGTTCATCTTAAATCCTTATATCATGAAAAATTAATTTATTTTATCATCTTTAAAAGTTTCCTTGTGACCCTTTGACTTCTCTCTCCTCTCTCAAGTTTTATAAGAACTATCCATTTTGGCCATTGTATGGGATACTCCACCTTAGTATGGCAAATACCTATTCATTTGTATACTTTTTGATCAATAATAATACTAATTTTTACCTCCTTCATGAATATTCTTAGTGTGTTCATTTTGAATGTTTGATTTTAGATAAGTAAAGACTATGGATTCCTTACCATGTTGTTTTATTCTTGCATATTATTTAGAGTTGGAAAGCTTCTTCTTGTATGGCATGTGAAGTGTTATAGAAAATTTCAAGTATTAAGTGAATTAGTATTTTTATTATTTACCTCATATGCCTCTTGTCTAGTCCTCATAAATTTTTATATTCATTTATAACCTCATAATGTAGTATTGATGTGAGAAGATGAAGATTGGAGAAGTGTATGTTTAGTTTGTCCCTTGATTTCAAGTGTAACATTCATATGGTTGGAATTAATCAGTATATTCTAGTATGTCACCCCCGCTAAGGTTAGTTTGCTTTCAGTTATCTCTCTCCTTTTTCACCCCAAAATTTAAGTATAGTTTTAATCCAAAGTAATAAATCAAGGGAGCTAACCCTATCTAGATATTCACCTCATCCTTATGCTACCCAAAAGCCTAGAAGTGTTTCCATTCTGCCACTTAGATGATGAGATATTTTCCATCTCCTAAAAGGGTGAAAATCTAAGTGACAATAGTTTTTGGCATGCTTGGTGGGACTTCTAGTACAAAAATTTGAGAGATTTTTGGTGTTGTCTCTTAGCAATCAACCTTTGGAGGCATCTATCCAAGCATCAATAGTGAATCTGAAGATATATCAGCTAGTTAAGAAGTTTAGGTTATCCTTTGAAAATTTTTGGTATCATTTTCCTTTGTGTTCTTACTTTTAATGAAGTTTCATGGCTAATTTTGGTGTTGAGCACTATTTTACACAAGTTGGTGAGACTTTTCAAGCTTGTGTCATTCCCTATCAATATGAATAATTTATTAATAAACCTTATCATGAAGTGTATCATTCCATTCATGAATTATATCAGTCCTACAATCAGCCTTCTCCATGTCTTCCTCCTAGTCAACATAGCCACTTCTCAAGTCAATCCATTCCTAGGTACATGTTGGAGTTTGATAATATAAGAGGATATGGTAAAGAGGTTCTTATGAATATTATTTACAAGGTGAGATATGAATTATATTTGGTCAAAAGAGAGTGGGTACCTATTGAGAGAGCTAACTGGCAAATGCTCACAATTGAGATGCTTGATGTGAGTGGCCTAGTTTCTTCCTTAGAGGATAGGCTAAGAGTTCATCAAAGGGTAGCCTTGCCAGGTCTATAAACCTTCATATCCACTTACCCAAGTTCCTTATCAGCCATATTTTATCCCTACTCATGATCCTAATCAAAATTTACAAATATATCTTTTTCCAAACCAAGTGGAAGAGAGAGTTGGAAAGACTAGCCTTGTGTTTGAAGCAAACCTTGATAGAAAAATTGAGTTAGCCAATAAGAAAATATAATAGTCCATCTTAGTATAAAATTAAGTGTAGTTCAATCCCTCATTTCCCTCTCATATTGCATCCCAACCACCTCAAAAAGAGATTTCTAATCCCAACATCCTAAGCTAGAGTAAGATAGTGGAGTCATGAGGAAAGAAAGAAGAGAAGAGTCTTGATAAATAATGTGAAGTTGAGAAGGATTTTGATCATAAAAAGAAACCTCCTATTATTCCTAAAAAAAATTCTTCTAATCCCAACATCCCAAGTTAGAGTAAGATAGTGGAATCATGGGGAAAGAAAGAAGATAGAAGCATTATCAAGAAGTGTGAAGTGGAGGATGGGGTTGATCCTTTGGAAGCCCATCCCACCCTTCCTTAAGAATATTTTTTTGTTTCATGTCATCCTTCATGTATTACCCATACTCATGATGATTCATATGATCTTAAATAAATAATTTTCCAATAGAACCTATCCAATCAAATTGAGTCAGAGTCAAAGATGAGACTATTGAGTCAAGGTGTGATGGAAGTTTAGACCCAAAAAAGGATCCTATGCCTAAACACACCCTATCCACCCTTCCTCAAGATAAATTATATGTGATTGAAGTTTTTTTCAAGTGGAAGGAAGAAGATCAATTTGTTCCAAAAAAGCCTCCCCTTCCTCAACAACTTCTAAAAGAGCCTCCTACATTTCACTCTTAATCTGATTTTGAGTTATATATGCCACCACCACCAACTAGTACATCTTATCCTCACCCCATCACCCTTTACCTTTATGTACCTATGGTATGGGAACCTAAAGATGAGTAGTTTTTTGAAAAAAAATTAGAGATCTTTCTTGAAGAAATCCTACCTCCTTGGTAGCCTCATTAGACTAAGTCACATGACTTCAAAATGACTAGTATTAGAACCACAAAGAAGGAAATGGAGGATCTTGCAGACCTTGAAAATAAAATTCATGTTGTATAGGTTGAGATAAAACTTTAAATACATTAATATATTCTAAATTATAATGAATAAGTTTTCTCTTATGTTGAAATTTATGATTGGGTTGATGAGGAAGAATGTTATTCTTTTGCCAAAGAAGAGGAGAGCTTCATTGATTCTTCCACCACTTTGAATGATGTCATGGATGGTCAAGGAAAATTTATTAATCATATTTTGGATGATATGTTTGAAATAATTAGACTGGGATATACTCCTCTTCAAAGAGGCTATGATCTAGTCAAAGATGGAGAAGGTAGCTTTGGCACTCAAGTGAGTATGCAAATAGAAGGTAACCTTTACAATCTATCCTTTCAAGAGACATATACATTTCATGATGACATGTTTGAATTAATCAATATGGGATATCACCCTCTCAACTAGTTTGGATAAACACATCAGATCTTGAAGGATGCAACAAGCTCCTATTTGCCTTAATCTTCCAATAAACATGAAACTAATCCTCTTGAAGCCATGCCTACTAAGGGGATACAAATTGACCATGAAATGAAGAGTGGGAATAAATATGAATTATGTAAACATGTTATATAAGAGTATATGTAGATTAGAGACCTATTTAAGGATGATCCAATGAGGGTAGATCAAGTGAAGTACTAAGGAATATGTCTGATCTACAAAGCATCTATTTCAAAGAGAAGCATGCTTGGTAATATGTTTCATCTCACCATGACGATGATTAAATAAGTTTTAATTTTGATCTTGGAAATGAGGTATGAATAGTATATAATTGTTCATAATATTTTTTTCTTTAATTCCCCTAAGTTCCTTGAGCACATGTGTGTGTGTGTCTTGTTAGTTTGTTATCTTGTTTTATGTGTGTGTCCTTGTTTTGAG
This sequence comes from Torreya grandis, assembly GCA_037957365.1. NCBI lineage: Eukaryota > Viridiplantae > Streptophyta > Pinopsida > Cupressales > Taxaceae > Torreya > Torreya grandis. The sequence goes on along the minus strand of JARHVA010002947.1, from coordinate 536,724 downwards.
TGGTTGAGGTAATTAGTGGTCTTGTATTTATAAATTTTTATGGTAAAAGTACTCTTGTTATGTCTTATACATCAAATGAATCCCTAATTCCACTAGACTAATAAGGAAATTGGTCTAGTTAGTATACTAGGCATACTATGCCAATGAGTCACCAATTTGTTGACCAAATTTGAATTTTAGGTCAAATTGGGGCACCCTTCTATAAAAACTTGATTTTTTTTATGTTTATGGGTATAATACATATTTAAAAAGTTGTTTTATAGGTTACTAAATGTCACACTATGTTGTAATATCCTTGGTCATTAGTTTTTAGTCCTTATATCATTTTTGGGTCATTTTTGAGGTTAAAAGGGTGAATTTAATGACTTATATAGAATTCTCGAGAAGTTTGAAGGTTAAAAAATGTTATTTCACATCCCATGTGTCCTTATAGGTCTTAATTAATTTTGATTCAATAGATTGCACTCAGGGCAAGGAGGCTGAGCTCCTGCCTTCCACACGCAACAATGGAAACTCCCCTCTCACCTATGGGACCGATGAAGCTAGAGGGGAGAGTCTCTAGGTAAGGGCTACCTCCCTTTGATGCATCATATTCATTCTAGCAAGTGATAACACACACACACACACACACACACACACACACACACACACACACACACACACACACACACACACACACACACACACACACACACACACACACATATATATATATAATGGGGGGATAAAAAGGGAGAAAGATTGCAAAAAAATAAACTACTCTAAGGAGGTGATGCACCAAAATAAATCCGACCTTCTCACCCTCACACTAAAATTATAAAAATACATACATACACTTCACACTTGGTAGAAGGACCAGGCTGCAAGAAACTTGGAAGGGAGGCTTTAATGGAAAATATAGAAAATAGAGATTCACCAAGGTGTTGTGAAATACACACTGTAAGTAATTTCTTCTGTTTCTACACTTCCAAATACAACTCTCCTTGTCAGCTGCAAAAATGGCACCTTATAGAAAATAGATATATTGGTGTTGAACCTATGAAAGCATCAAGAAATAATGACTAAACCAATTAACACTTAGACATACACAGAGATATCTAACCAAGATAGAGGTAAAAATACATTTATTGATTTAGGTGAAATTTTGCCAGGGATACGCCTTACAAATGTGGAAGATACTTTCTCAAATGACAAGTCCTCAATATATAGGAGAAGAAAGGAGGCCTTTTGGTGCCCATTTTACAAGTGACCCATGTGCCTTACGAGTATTGGGAAGAGCATGTTGCCTAAAAAATAAATGTTGTGTCAGCCCTGTCTTTGAATTCAAGCATTTTTTTGACATGGCCACGCTGTTTCCTCATTAACTAAGGCTACTTCTTGAAGGCACCTACATAGTTTGTCTACTCATAAATATGAAATGAAGAAAAAGGGTCACACAATTGACCGTTCACGTCTTCTAATGGTCAATTTGTAGCCACTATTTCACATGCTGGAGTAACTTCTTGAATCAGTGATTCCCTTTGCCACTTGGACTATCTACTTGCTCCATGCCTGGCACTTTGTCTTTTCTCTATCTTGTCTCTTCTAGCTCCTTCAGCCCTCAGGGTTATCTCTGGGTGGGTCACTGCATTGCTTTGGCTCCTTTCATGGTTGGCACTTGGTCATTCTTTAAAAAATGACCCTTTGGCTGGCTTAAATTTGACACCTGCACACTCATCATTATTTGAAAAACAATGGCTAGTTCACCTTCTTAAAGTTGATGGCATTCAAGACGTCACCATCCTTGGCAATTTCCTTTAGGATTTTCTACTTGTTAAACCGACCCTTTAAACCAATTGCATTGAACCAAGACATTGAACCCTTTGCCAATGAACCACCGATTGAACCAAGGTTGAAGAACTTGAAGATTGAACCAAGCACTTGCAGAGTTTTTAGAAACTCTTGGACTTGTGCAAAATCAAAAAAATGAATTGGCCTTAAACAATAGGGGAAGAAGGTGACCATTTTTTTTCCTTATTGGGCAAAATGGTCAACAGATTAGTGCTTCCCAGGGGAAGCATGCCTGCCATGCTTAGAAGCCAGTTACCTTAAAAATCCATTGGGCACAGAGTCAGATTGTAACTTTAAAATAGCAATAACTCCAATAAATTCTAGAATCAATCATGCAAATTCACTCCAAGAAGAAAAGAAAACACACACAAAGCTAAGAAAACTACTTGTGTAATAACACTTAGGGAAATAGGGAAAGAAAATAAGGGAAAATATATACAAATGAAAGGAGACTTTAGTGGTAGTCCTTCAGATGTATCCCATTAATTGGGATATGTAGTTCTTCACCATCCAACCTAGAGAGTTAAAATGCATTATGTTGCTTGCACTGAGTGATTATGTACGAGCTACTCCAAAGGGCATCAAACTTTGCATGTTTTCTAGGCTTAACTCAATCTTCATCCCATTTCAAGACAATATCTCCTTCAGAGAAACCTTTTGGTGAAGATTTCTTATCAAAGTGTCTCTTTACTTGCTGTTGACAGCTAGTCATGGAAACCATAACCTGGTCCCTTGCCTCTTGTAGTTATATCAGCTTGCATAATCTAACCTCCATGCTAGTTCCTTCCTCTAATTATAGCTAGCAGGTGAGATCTAAGGCTGGGAACTTGAGTGAAATGGGGAGCCTAGCTTCCCTTTCGTAGATGAGTGTGTATGGTGAATTGTTAATCGCTCTCTTTGAGGTGATTTGATCGGCCCACAGAGCTATTTTCAACTTGGCATGCCAAGGCCTCTGATTTTCTTCCATGGTCCTCTTGATGATCCTGATCAAGTTTTTGTTGCTGGACTCAGCTAGCCCATTCCCTTGTGGCTAATAATTAGATGAAGTGCTGAGATATATACCATACCTCAGTTCCCATTCACTCATTTTGGTTCCTAGAAAAGCTAATGCATTATCTGAGATTATGGTTGCAAGAACCCCAAACCTGGTCACCAAGTCCTCATAAAACTCCAGGACTATACTTTCATTTGCCTCCTTCAGAGAAACAGCCTCCACCCACCTTGTGAAATAGTCTGTGGTGGTCAGGACCCACTTGTGTCCAGCCTTAGAGGGAGGATTAATCATCCCTATGAAGTCTAGGCCCCACTGCATGAATGGCTATTCAACTTGAATGGGTTGTAGAGGCATGGCAGCCAACCATTGTTTCCCATCGAAAAGGGCACACTTTTGGCACTTTCTTACCTAGGAATGGGTGTCCCTGAAAAGGGTAGGCCAGAAATAGCTAGCTCTCATTATCCTTGCTGCAATAGCTCTAGGAGCAAAATGACTACCTCCTGGCCCATCATGGAACTCAAACAGCACCTTGTCAGCCTGATTTGAGTCTATGCATCTTAAAAGGACCCTAGAGAGATCCTTCCTAAATAATACTCCATCAACTAGAACATAAGGGAGAGAATGGAGCCTAAAGTATCTCCTTTTAGTCTTATTAAGACTCTGTGGGCACTCACCAGTGAGAAGGAAACACCTCAGGTCTGATGTCTAGTCCTTTATGATAGCTGGTTCTTTTGTTGTAGCTACATCGTGAATTAGTAAGTTGTCTTCCCCTTTCTATTTGAAGTCCTCAGCAAGGTGTTCACATAGGCCTCTTTCTCTCACCATCTTGGTGATCATGATGTCTATGTCATACTCCATTACCCTGGTGATCCACCTCACTCTTTTCTCATTTAGGTCTCGGTTGGTTAGGAAATCCTTGATGCCAAGATGTGGAACCATGAGGTGAATCCTGCTGTTGGATAGCATATGCCTAAATTTCTTCAGGCTCCACACTACTACCAAGACTTGTTTCTCTACATATGTGTATCTGACTTTGAAATCCTCTAACCCTTGGCTAAAAAATGCAAGTGGTTGCTTAAGGTCATCATCATTTGCTTGAGTAAGCATGGCAGAGATTACCTCTTCATTACCGAAAGTGTAGAGGTTGGAGTCTTTATTGAAGTTGGAGCTGATCAAAGTAGGAGCCTAGTTTATGGCATGCTTGATGGCTTCAAAGCTATCCTACCTTTGTGTTGTCCACTTAAACTCCTCACCCTTCCTTAGCATAGAGGTTAGTGGCTTGACTATTTCTATGAAATTTGGAATGAATCTCCGAATGAAGTTTATCCTACCAAAGAAATTTTGTAGGCCTTTCTTGTGACTAGGTAGGGACATCTCCAAGATAGAATGAACTCTCTTAGGGTTGATAGATAATCCCTCCTTAGATATGATGTGGCTAAGGAGTTTCCCCTTGTGAATAGTAAACATGCATTCCTTTAGGTTAAGAGAAATGTCAAACTCCCTACACCTTTCAAAAATCTGCATGAGGTGTCTCATGTGTTGGCTCACTTCCTTAGAGAATACCATCACATCATCAAGGTATACCAGCACATTATTGTTTATCAAGCCTCCAAAAGCCATGTCCATGGCTCATTGAAAGGTAGCACCAGCATTAGTTAGCTCAAATGACATCTTCTTGTAGGTGAACATTCCCCATTTAGTAGTGAAGGCTATTTTGTGCTGGTCACAACGTTGCACCAGAATCTAATTATACCCTGAATAACCATCTAGGAGGGAGAAATGCTCCCTACCTATTACCTTCTAAAGGATCCACTCCATGCTCAAGAGGGGATAATGGTCCTTTAAAGAGACTTTATTAAGGTCTCTGAATTCAACACATAGCCTGATCTCCCCATTCTTATTTCTAACAAGAACAAGATTAGCCAGCCAGGAGGAATATTTGATTGGAAATATAATCCCAGACTCAATCAATTTGGCCAGTTCCTTCTACATGAGAGGCTCAATCATCAAGTTGATAAGTCTCTACTTTTGTGTGACTGGCCTAGTGCCTTCTAATTTGATGGTGTGCTAGGTGAGTCTTGGGTTGAAACCCTTTAAATCACTGTAATCCCATGCAAAAACATCAGCAAACTCCTGACACAACAAAATGAAAGCCCACCTTTCTTGAAATGTGCAGACTTTTCCAAGCATAAGCAGCTTGTCCTTGAAGATCTCAACCCTTTCATAATTCTCCTCCTTAGTTGTGATGCATGCCTTGTCATTTCTCAATTGGTCATCTCCATTGAAGATGCTCTCAAGAGTGACCAAACCTTTAGGGAGCTTATTGTTCTTTAATTAAACAATCTGGTTGCCATATTGTTGTTGTAGCTTTGCCTAGTTCTTTGATGCAAACTCAGCTTCTTCTTGTAGGAAGAAAGCTATTTGTTGGTCATTTTCGAAAACCTACTAGTTTGTAATGTTGTTGGGGATAGAGGGCCAAACTACCACCTTTAAGTAGCGTAAACCACAGTCTTGACTTATCTCCTTGGAAACATCGAACTGAGCACTAATTGCTGCTAGCCCATCCACTTGTTTGTTCTACTCTCTAGGAATGGAGGTGATATTGAAATCGAGGAAATCCTCCACCAAGTCCCAAACCCTATGCTTGTAGGACTTCAGCAAGGAATTCTTGGTCAAATTCTAGCCTTTCACCTAATTTATAATTAGCTCATTGTCTCCCAAAACTTGTAACTCTTTGATCCCTCTTTTTCTTGCCCATTCCAGACCATGGATAAAGGACTCATATTCTGCAACATTTCTTGTGCAAAAAAATTGGAAACAAGAAGCTGAAAAGTATCTCTCCTTTGAAGGGGAGACTAACATCACTCCACCACTAGCTCCTAGCCTACTTCTAGAACTGTCAAAATACAACTGCCATACACCTAGGTCTTCTTGGCTTGCCTTCATTACATTTGGTATGAAGGCACCCTCTTCATGCATTTAGTAGACTCTAAGGCCTGCTTCCTCTATGAACTTGTAAGGGTCATGCTCGAAGTTATCACTTCCCCACTCATCCAAGAGTAGGTTTGCAACTCCTTCAAGAGCAGAGGATGGAGATTGGTCTGTCTGGGACTTTTTTGGGTTGATAATGGTGTAACTAACATTCAATGCCTTGAGTGAATATGGTTCTAGATGGTCCTTAGAGAGTGGCTCAGATTTGATCTTTACCTTGGTCCCATACTTGGTTCTAAAAACTAGGTAGGACCAATTCACTGCTAGATAGCCACCTATCTTTGATGTGAAGTCCCTGGACAAGCAAATTGCAAAATAAGGAGGAGCATCTGATACCACTATATCATGGGGAATTGAGAAGGTTAGACAAGCATGCAATGTCAAGCTTAAGCCCTTCAAAATCCCAACTATTTTTGCAGGTGTCCCATCTAGCTTTAGGACTCCCTTATTCATCTCTTCATATTTCAATCCCATCTTGTTAGCTATGCACTTGGGCATCACTGAGGTACTAGCCCCACTATCAATGATGTAGTTGTGCATCAAGAAATCTCCTATGACCAAGGACACATAAAAAGGGGGAATTTTCTCTTCCTTCTTTACTTGGCCAGAGGTGGAAGGTTGTCCATTCATCATTAAGACGTTATCATCCCTTGCTAGGATAGCTTGTTGATCTAGCTCATGCAATTCCCTTTGTAGTATGTCATTTTTCCCTAGTAGAGACAATGAATCCCATAAGGAGATGTTCATATGTAGCTTCTTCATTTCATACACTATATTGACTTGGGGACTGCCTCCCTTCAAGCTTTTTTTGGGGCTAATTCTGACTTGAGATGGAGGTTGAGGAGCTGAGGGTGTAAATGGCGGTCTAAAATTTGGGGCCTTTTGATTTGAGTGTGATGGAGATGGTGCAGCTATCAATTGGGTAGTACCCTAGGCTTCTCCCAATGCTCTCCTCTTAAACCTTGTGTTGGTTGCAACACAACCAGCTTGATTGTCTACAACACCCACATAATTTATTACACAGAAATCACCTTCTAGGTGGTTCATGAGAGTAGATTCAGGCTGACTCAGACTATTACTTGTGCTGGGTTGCATTAGAGCCTCAAAAACCTGGGGTTGAGTAGCTGCCTGATTGTCTACATTCTGGAAATAACTCATCATCTCATTTGTATAAGCAACCTACTCCTGGCTATATCCCATGGTCAAACAACTTGGTTGCTCCTAGACCAAGTTGTTCTGAATAGGCACCATGACCTTAGATGATGAAAGGGGGCCTGTGTTGTAGTTTTGAAATGGCCTGGTCTGAGTAAGCTGACCCTGTCCTTGATTGTAGTTTTGGAAAGAGTGTTTAGGGGCTTGACCATAATGCTGGTATCCCTGATTTGGTCTGTTGCTTTGAGCTTGTTCACTTTTAAGAGCTACAAGTTAATTTGACATGCTCTACAATAGACTCTTAACTTCATGAAGCTCATTGGATGGAGTAGCAAATAGTTTCTCCATGCTAGGTAGAGGAGCTAATGTGGGAGCAACAACTTGAAATGGAAAAGGCATTTTTGGGAAAAGTGGCATGTGAGATCTAGGAGCAATTTTCCCAACCTATATTAAGCAATTTTTGGCTGTTATGGCTATGTCATAGGTAGCAGGTAGCACATGCCCTCCCATGGATTGTATCATCACCACAATATCACTATTTAATGCCTTTAAATAATATAGGAAAGCATAGTTGGGAGTCAGTCTTACCAGAATGGGAATTCTATCCCAAGTCTTTTGAAACTGCATGTTGAAATCCTACATATATTCATGTGGGGCTCTCTTTATGGTAATTAGCTACTCAGCAAGCAAGAGGTCATTGCTCTTTTTGCCAAAATGGTCTATCAACTAAGTACCCAATTCATTCTAGGAATGGATCAAATTTACAGGCAAGGTTTTGTACCAGTCAAGAGCTTTGCCCTTAAGAGACAATGCCAATAATCTAATTGTGATATTTTCTTCTATGACATTATGAATATTATAGAGGTTAGAAATATTTCTAATGTGCTTGACAACTATTATGGGCCCCTCTCCATCGAAAGAAGGCACATTTTTTAGGGCTACTCCTAGGATTGGGTCATAAAGTGGAAGATTCAAGGGGCTCTGATCATGAAAAGCTACAAAGGGCAATGCCATAACTAGGATGGGATGTAACAATGGTTTTGTTGCGTATGCATCCCCTACAATAGGTTTGGGAGGGTGGTTTGTTGAATAAGGATGGGTATTCTCAAACCTCAATCTTTTTGTTGAGTTCAAAGGCAACTCAATGAAATCAAAAAGAACACCCTTAGAAGTAGACTGTGTGGTGACTTTAGGCATAAAAAGTTAAAAATTGGTCTTTGATTGGAAAACTAAAGCTCTTACCATTAGATTCACCAGATGCTGGAAATATTTGATTTGTTGTAACACGACTAGCATCAATCCTGAAACCTTACTGAGTTGTCAAACTGGGTCCCACTAGGCATGCTAGAAATTGTTGACACAGGAGGCAAGGAGGATGAGCTCCTGCCTTCCACACGAAATAATGGAACCTCCCCTCTCACCTGTGGGACTAGCGAAGCTAGAGGGGAGAGTCTCTAGGTAAGGGCTAACTCCCTTTGATGCATCATATTTGTTCCAGCAAGTGCTAACATATATATATAATGGGGGGATGAAAAGGGAGAAAGATTGCAAAAAAACAAACTACTCTAAGGAGGTGATGCACCAAAATAAATCCAACCTTCTCACCCTCACACTAAAATCAAAAAAATACATACATACACTTCACACTTGGCAGAATGACCAGGCTACAAGAAACTTGGCAGGGAGGCTTTAATGGAAAATACATAAAATAGAGATTCACCAAGGTGCTGTGAAATACACACTGTAAGTAATTTCTTCTATTTCTACACTTCCAAATATAGCTCTCCTTGTTAGCTACAGAAATGGCACCTTGTAGACAACAGATATGTTGGTGTTGAACCTATGAAAGCATCAAGAAATAATGACTAAACCAACTAACACTCAGACATATGTAGAGATATCTACCAAGATAGAGGTAAAAATGCGTTTATTGATTCAGGTGAAATTTTGCCAGGGCTACGCCTTACAAATGTGGAAGATACTTTCTCAAATGACAAGTCCTCGATATATAAGAGAAGAAAGGAGGCCTTTTGGCACCCTTTTTAAAATTGACCCATGTGCCTTACGAGCATTGGGAAGAGTAGGCTACCTAAAAAATAAATGTTGTGTCAGCCCTGGCTTTGACTTCATGCATTTTTTTGACATGGACATGTTGTTTCCTCATTAACTAAGGCTACTTCTTGAAGGCACCTATGTAGTTTGTTTACTCATAAATATGAAATGAATAAAAAGGGTCACATAGTTGGCTGTTCACATCTTCTAATGGTCAATTTGCAGCCATTATTTCACCTACTGGAGTAACTTCTTTAATTGGCACTTCCTTTCGCCACTTGGACTATATGCCTACTCCATGCTTGGCACTTTGTCTTTTCCCTATCTTGCCTCTTCTAGCTCCTTCAGCCCTTAGGGCTATCTCTAGGTGGGTCGCTGCATTGCTTGGGATCCTTTCATGGTTGGTGCTTGGTCATTCTTTAAAAAACAATGGCCCTTTGGCTGGCTTAAATTTGATGCATGTGCACCCATCATTGTTTGAAAAACAATAGCTAGTTCACCTTCTTAAAGTTGATGGCATTCAATACATCACCATCCTTGGCAATTTCCTTTGGGCTTTTCTTCTTGTTGAACTAACCCTTTGAACCAATCACGTTGAACCAAGACATTGAACCCTTTGCCAATGAACCGCTGATTGAACCAAGGCTGAAGAACTTAAAGATTGAACCAAACACCTGTAGAGTCCGTAGAAACTCCTGGACTTGTGCAAAATCAAAAAAATGAATTGGCCTTAAACATTAGGGGAAGAAGGTGACTGATTTTTTTCCCTCTTGGGCAAAATGGTCAACAATTAATTAACATAACTAAAAAGTGGTAGGTTTATCAGAAGGAAAGGTAGTTTTCTTGAAGAAAAGAAGAAGTTTGGCACTTGTGCATTTCCTTAGGAAGTGTGACATGGGGAATAGGATCATTGTGTGTATATTAATCTTAAAAAATCTTATTTACATGTTTGGTTTAATTTTTAAGTTCCATTTTTGTCCCAAACCCATTATACTACTTTTTCATCCTTCTTGGCATGCAGAGGTGACCTTCAAGTTTTTGCTCAGCATGAATAGTTGAGAAGGTTTCAAGTCAAATTATTTTGTGAGGTTGTATCAAAATTATATATATTAATTTATATATAATTATTTTTAATATTTGTTCCCATTTATTCATGAACCATCTTCATGAATTTGAATATGTTTTTTTCTTACAAATCTATGCACCCTATAGGTTTTTCTCCATTTTTAGTGGTTACATATAATCCACTTATTGATATTAGTAAAAGATTATTTTTAATCTCAAATATAATTCTTTCCATTCTTATTTTCAAGTTTCAAGTTGATTTTATGGACAAATCATCTTGGATTTGTAGACTAGTCTTATGTGGGATTACAAGACTATTTTCCACCATGTTCAAGATTTCATGCTTTGATTATGGATTTAGGGGGTTGTGATAATTCTAATATCATGGTTATAATGTTTTTTATTTATTTATTTTATTTTTTATTTTTTAAATCTCATTTCATCTTGTGTTATCTCTCCAAATAAATCTCCATGAAAATGTAGTTTTTGAATACCATATAGTCATGTGATAGAAAGTAAACTTTTAGGCACTTTCATGTAGGTTTCTCAATGTTGAAATGGAATTGTAGAGGCTTGTCTTGAGTTTGAATCATCTTTAGGTTTAATTTCAACATAATTTAGTATAACCCACTTTATTGAGAAGGTAAATTCCTTCAACACTTAGACTAATACATCCTCACTACCCATATATAGTTCACCATGCATTTATAGCCTTTATTGATGACATCATGCTATGATGAGAGATTTATTAGTGGTGTATATCAATTTTAATCATAAGGATTATATTTCAAATTATTTATAAATAACTTTTACCACTAAATTCAATACATGACAATGCATATTGTTCATTCCATGACCACTTCCAAAGCTAAATCTGCCTATATTGTAAAATAACCACCTACAAGTGGTACCATAGAGAGTTGGGGAGTTTTTTTGAATTTTATGAATGAATGATAAAGTTATCCTTATGGTTAAGCATGAAAAATTTACCATGAAATATCATGATTGAGGTATCAAGATGGCAAATGGCAATGTGGATCACTTGTAAAGAGGTAATCACTATGTTCATGAACATAGGCCCTAAATTGAAAAAATAGAGGTCATATGCATTTTGGAGATATAAAAAAAAAAAATTCAAGGACTTTAAATTCCACCTAATGATTCATTATTGTACCCTCCATATAGGCTAATGATCTTGCAAAGTTTGATGAGAGGATGAACAATAGAGATTGGTTCTTGGAGGTCCCAAAATTTGCATTTAGACACTACAAACAAATAGTGAAATCTATAAGGTTTAATCTAAATGAGACGTTATTTAATAAAAATTTAAAATTAGACTATGCCTCATATGAGGATGATTCCAAATGACTTAAATAGACATTCATAGCACCAATATTTTTGAGGGAGGAAGATGTGTTACTTTTTGCTCCTCATGAACACTTCAGTTCATATAAATGGCTTGGTGAGCATCTACAGCCAACCATAGGTGAAATTTTGAAAGGATATTTGTATCATAAGAATTAAAGAATGTTTTGATAATGGTTTAACATGGAAACTAGAAAGTATAGTTTGGTGTTTTAAGACTTGATTAGAAAATTACCTTTAAATATCCCTCATTTGAACATGAATACTTATATCCAACTGTAATGGCAATGAGGGGCAGAGAATAGAAGGGTTAAGTTTATTGGCATAAAATCAACCCAAATATATATTAAAATTTCAAAACTCATATCAAATTATTTTTTAAAATATAAAGAGGTCATAATTCATTTCAAGGCCTAGTTCCCAAATGTTCAACTACAGACAGGATTTTCATGATAAGGATAGAGAGAGCCCAGTTGGGTGAGTCCCAAGTGCGTATGAATGATAAAATAAATTTGGAATAATGAATAAATTTTAATTTTTTTAAAAAATATCCTTATCTTCTATATAAACCCTTGATAATGATATAAGGCCTACACAAACCTCTTAAACCCTTTGTATGCACCTACAGTCAACTATGTTGACTAAGAAAGACAGTGAGTAGAAATGTAATGCAATGTGTAGGAAAGGATATGAGTATTATTAATGATTTGAATAATATAAAACATGGGAAGGGTATTATAACATAATTTATCAAGGTTAATTCATGCATATATACCCATAGGTGATGTTTGGGGGTTAACACAGTCATAGTTGAAACTTAATTTTGATTAAGTAGGGAAATATCAGGGGTATAAGATAGGTTAGAATTATAAATTAGTATAAATAATATAAGAAATTATTTTTATTACTTTAAATTATTATCTCTAACATAAACCATGAATATAATATGGTGTCAAAGGGAAATACATAGTCAATTCTAATTTTCATATACACAGTCCATTACCCAGAGGTCTGTTTTGAGTTCCTAGTGCATTTGAGAGGTCTAACAACCTAACCAAGGGATAAAAATTTGTGAAAAAAAATTATGAGTTAATTAATCCTAAAAAAACCTCCATTTTATTTTAGTGAATATGGAAAGTTCCCTTTATTTTATCTTAGATAGAGGGCACTTCCCTAGGGTTAAAATTAGTAGTTTTTAGAAGATAAGGAGTGAGATGGTCGACCAGAAGAAAAATAGATATTCAATAAGATTTGAGAGTTTTTAAATAATACATACCAACATGAAAATACTTTAAAGTAGAGGATAAACCAAATATAATTCTCAAAATATTCAAAGTTGTAAGCAGGCCTATATGGCAATTTTAGGCATAAAGACCAAGTATGAGAATAATGACACTTATCTGCCTAGGAGATATTTCCACCTTATTGAAGCATGTTTTTGGGACCATTTTAGGTGTATTTGAGCTATCAAGAGGAAAATAAAACATCAATAAGGCCATTTTGAGCTTTAAAATCACTTAAGCCTATTCAACATGGATAGGTCTAGTTTTCAAATGTAAGGTCAAATTCACCTATAACATTGGATATGATTTCCAACATATTGAGACATGTTAATAAGGTTAATACATGTTTTTTCCACCTTATGATATGTATATGAAACTATGAGAAGTCTATTTTGAGCCTAAAACTAACTTAGACCTGCAAGAAATAAGAAAATAAGCTTGTTAGTTCAGATTCAAATGCTCATTTCTTCCTAGAGGATATGCATGGGAGAAAAAGTATTTTTGGGAAGTTATTAAGTTACTTGAAAATAAAATTAGTGAAATTTTTTTCATGTTGAATGTGAAACCTATATGAACAAACCTTAAGAATGAAGACTGCTAAAAACCCTTGCAAACCCTTCCTAGTGACTAGTTTGGAGAAATGGAGCTAGAGATGCATTATATGGAATATTTTGAAAATTAAACATATTTTAAATTTTATAGGAATACTTCAAGATACTTACCATGATTTTTTGTTGTATATAATCTATATAGACTTAGAAATTATAAGGTATTTTTGACCATTTTTTGTATTATGCAGGTTCTAGGAGGATTATGAAGATGAAAACAACTTTGGGAGAAATAAATAATTTTTATAACTTCATGTATTAATTTAATTCCTCATAAAAACTCCTAAGTACCTTAACAGAAGCTCTCATCATAGCTATTCAAAACTAGCATATTGCACAAGCTAGTGAGAAGTGTGAAAACTCTAAGGAAAAGTGATTTTAAGGTGCCCCTAATTATTTTAGTCCATTTATGGTATTTAAAATTTTAATAAACTATATTACATATATTTTCATTATAAAATTATTCCAATTTTAAGTACAAGTGTACAAGGTGCATGAAAGAGGAGTTTTTTAGATTACAGATGATGATAGCCCCTTTCTAGGTGATTCCAAATGACCAAGCCTAAAAATAATAAATGAAGAGGAATTTATTATGTAATTAACATTAATCACAATTATTTTATATTTTCCTAATCATTTATAAGGTGTTAAAACATGGCTAATCATTCAGGTAGCTTTTTTGAGCCAAAATGAGGAGTTTTATGCTAGTTTTCATGAATTTTATGCCTTGAATTGACACTTGTGCTTCCTAATATTTCATGGTTAATCACACATACTTATTTCATGCACAATTAACTTATTTTATCATATTTAAAAGTGTCTTTTTGACTCTTTAACTTGTCTCTCCTTATCTCTCTCTCAAGTTCTATAAGAAATAGCCATTTTGGCCATTGCATGGGATGCTCCACCTGAGTATGGTGAAGCCATACTAATTATTATAAATTTTGATAAATAATAATACTTATTTTTACCTCCTAAATTAATATTATAATTGTTTTATTTTTTAATGTTTGATTTTTCATAAGTGAAGACTGGATTCCTTAACATGTTGTTTCATTCTTGCATACTATTTGCAATTAGATAGCTTCTTCTTGTAGGGCATGTGAAGTGTGATAGGAAATGTCAAGTATTTATTGAGTCATTATTTTAATTATTTCCCTCATATGACTCTTGTTTACTTCTCCTAAATTTTCACATTCATCCATAACCTCACAATGTAGTATTGATGTGAGAAGATGAAGATTGGAGAAGTGCATGTTTAGTTTGTCCATTAATTTCAAGTGTAACATGCATATGGTTGAAATTAATCAATATATTATAGTGTATCACCTCCCATAGTTTAGTTTTATTTCACTTATCTCTACCCCTTATCACCCCCAAAGTTAAGTGTAGTTTCAATCTGAAGTGGTACATCAAGGAAGCTAGCCCTATCTAACGATTTACCTCATCTTTAGGCTACCCACAAGCCTAGAGGTGTTTCCATTGTTCCATTTGGATGAGGATAGATTTTACATATCCCAAAATGGTGAAAATAGAAGTGATAATAGGAAGATAATATTTGATGAAGATATATCGACTAAAATAGATAAGTGTCCAAGTACACATGATGAGGTATGAAATAGTGAGAATGATAAAAAAATTGACCAATGTGTCATGAAACAAAACCCAAAGGAATAAAAAGTAAATAATAATTCACAATAATAATTACTTTACTCAAAGGACTAACATAGATGCACTAAGTATGGAATGAAGTGTAGAGGATATTGAGCATGTAGAGGATCTAAAAGAAAGTGTTGAGGATGAATATCTTTTTAATGTGAAACTAAGTTTAGTAGAGTGTTGAACATTTATGAAACTATCATAATGGAAAATCCATAAAAAAATGTGCCCAAAGAATAAGAAGTAAATTTTCCTAATGTGTAACTAAGACTAATATATTTTTGAACATTGATGCAACTAATGAGAGGACATATCAAAAGACATGCCAAGAAAGAATAAGTAGATTTGGGTTGAGTTCAACTAAAGGCTAGTAGGGTACCAAAAATTAAGACAATAATCAAAAGCTTGAGTTTAAGGATGTGTTAAATAGGAGAGGTTTTACCCAAAGATAAACTAAAGGCTATGAAAGTGTTAAACTTGATTCAACTAGTAGGAAGAACAAAATTATGGAATCACTAATAGAGGTAGAGCATGGGTAAGAGTTATGTGGTAAGTAACTAAGGTTGGCATAGTGAATAATGTGAGGTAATTGATAAAATATTCAATTTTGGAGATGCTTGAAGGAAGAAAAGAGAACTAAAAGGAGAACTGATTGAGGAGATAGAGGGGTACATCATTATCCATGTAGGAGAATATGAACCATTCCTAGTGCATGGCATGGGGGATAATAGATAAAAATCACAAAAGTAGGATCATGTGGAGCATTCACAAAATCCTCAAGTGTGAATATGAATAGAGGGGATTAGCCTCAACTAAGACTAAGGTGTGATGAGTGCAATGGGGAGATTATGTCAGGAATTATAAAAAACATGTGAGAGATATTAGAGAAGGAAGAGTAGCACTAAAATAATAGTAAATGGAAAATTCAAAGGCATGGGATGCATGATGAGATTAGCACATGGAAAAAATATATAATAATAAGGTGAGGAATAATGGAAGATGGTAATTTAAGTTTACCATATATCTAAATATTTTTATGTTAAGGAAATAATTTGAGAGGTGTGCACCAAATTTCCAGTCTAAGCAAATATTATCAAAACGATAATAAAAATCAAAAATTGATGACACAAATAGGAATAGATAGAAGAGATAAATCAAAGCTAGTAGAAAATTCTTGCCATGCTTTTTACCTTCTCATTCCTCAATTCTAGGATTTGAATGCATGTGTTTAGACTTGGATTGACTCCATGATACCTTAATGCTAGATTATGATAATGGATGATTTGATGGTTGATTATGAATTTGATATAAGATTTCTAGAATGATTTTGGCATGTTTTTGGTATGGTCTTACTAATTTCATTTTGACATGGTTTTGGTATGATATCTAGTTGGTTTGAGGGTAGAGGGAGAGGTTGCTTATATATATTTTAGGAGGGAAAATCAAGTGTTATTATTTGAATTTGGAGAAATGAGATCAATTGTTAGAAATTATCCAAGGAATATTAAATTCCTTGGGAAACCTCTAAAAATAGAGGTTTATAGATACTTGGAGGGAAGTCTCCAGTTCTAGAGACTTCTCCATTATCTTAGAGATAATTGAGGATTAGGTGGGGGTTAGATGAAGGATTAGGTGAGGATTAGATACATATGGATGTAGGGAATGGTAGGGTGTAGGTTAGTAGGTGTGTAGGTGGGGTTATGGGAATTTTAAATTACCATAGGATTAATTTAGGATAATGGGGTATTTAGAATAATTAATGAAAGAATGGGGATGGGTAAGGTTAGTGAATGTAGATTAATGGAAGGGGATATTAGATTTATGTCTAAAAATAAGATAAATTAGAAAAAAAATATGATAAGAGGAATTAATGTCGACTAATAAGAATATTAGTCAACTATAATAAAACAAGTGACTTTAGGTGTGTACATTGTGCCCCTCTTTAAAAGATCATTATGAGTAGATGGAGTGGAAAGAGTAATGGTCTTTCAAAGAAAAACCTTGTCATGGATGAATTTTAGTAAATGATGTTAGGGGTTATGATACCCTTTCAAGGGGATATGTGGGGAAGAATGAACTAGATGGTCACTTGAAATAAGAAACGATGGGTGGGGTGAGATGGATAGATGATGGGATGGGATGTTAGATATGGGATAGAAGATGAAGAATATGAGGTTGGCATTGATCAATGAGCTATAAATTTATAATGATGCCCTTGGCAAGGACACATTTATAGGGAATAAATATGATGGGTGTTACGGTTGTGTACATATCCCAAGGGGGAATCGACTACAATAGGATTATGATAGGATTAAAATGCTAAAATATTTATACATATCCCAAGAATGGATGCATGGAAGTGAGAGTTAATATCTAGGATAAGACTAATGATATGATTATTATTAAGGATGGGTGTATCTCAAAGCTAAATTGATCAAGATGATGTAGGTGATGATAGAGAAGAATTGGTATGATTAAGTGACCAAAAGGATTGGGATGATTCCCCTAGCAAAGACACATGCAAGGGAGTGAGAGAGTAAATAGTGGATGAGTTATCCTTGGGCATGAAAAAGTGGCCAAGTGATACCTATATAGTCTAAAAAGACATCAAGATGGTGTAGTTTTAGATAGGAGATGGTGATGATGATGATGCTTAATGATTATAAAGTGATGATGATGATGATGATGATTAAACTTGTGAGTGATTGAAGGGATATGATTTGGATTATGAGAGGAAGATGATAAGGATAAAATATGGGATGTTAGATGGATGAGTCAAGAGGAGTGGATTAATAATGGAAAGAAGGATGATGAGATGATCAAGCCATCACATATGTCATAAGGATCATCATAGTCTATGTAGTCTAAAAATATATCACTTGACAAGATGCCCCATGATATAAGCATGACCAAGAGGACATTATGCCAAAGTACATGGGCAAATAGAAAAATATGAATCCTCAAGGGAACTTTGGTGTCCTCATAACATCCTCATTCATTTCCTAATATTAAAAAATATACATGACAAACATGAGACAAACAAGATATATAAATGACATGCAAACAAGAAAAACAATAGACAAGTAGTAGACAAACAACAGATAAGTATCTACATGTAATATAATAACGTCTTGTCTAATGATAGGATGGGTGATTGGGTGATGTGTTAGTTGAATTTGATTATGATGGTTGTTGGGAACTTAAATGGAATTGAATTTGGATAGGGTGATTATGATGTTATTTTGAACTTAGGATGAACTTGGATTTGGATAGGGTGATCATGGTTAGGATTAGGCTAAGATGTTGCCCCTAGTTTAGGATGGATGACATGATGGGGATCTTTTGGATATTTATTTAGTCTTGTAAATAGATCAAAAAGTATCCAAGGATGGGGATGGAGAAAAGTGATGACCAAGGATTACCAATAGATAAGGCTTTGTAAGGATTTAATCTAGCAAGGAGATTAAGAAATGATGATGGCATCAAATACCTTTCATGCTAGCAAAAGTGATTGGATGGGTTCTAGACATGAAGAGGAAATAATAAGGATAATGATGGGATCAAGTACCTTACACACTATCAAAGGGTAATTGGATGGGTGCCAGATATGAAATAGCCTTGATAGGAAGTGATGGGTACCAAATTAAAATCTTAACAAGGTGATGTGTGCCAATAATACTTAGCCAAAAAGATGATGAAATGATGGGTGACCACTTAGATCAAGTTACAAGACTAAATGTGGTATCCAAATATGGAGGATAATAAAAGACACATGATGGGGATTAAGTAGAAGATAAGACATAGTGGAATTTTTTTCTTTGGCTTTTGCAAATTTTATGATAATTAAGGTTTTTGGTATTTTTTAATTTTTAGGGATTTTTAGGATATGTATATACAATATACAAGTGGATTTACTATAAAATGGAATACCAAGATTAAATAATAGAATGAGGATGGATGGAATGATGTATGGGATGAAAAAAGGATGAGGGTGATGTGAAAAAGATGATTAAAGGATGAATGGACTCAAGACAACCAATGACCATATCATGAAGGAACTAGATGGTTATTTAACCTGAGAGTCCATTGGAGGATATACTAAGATGATGTAGGGACAATTCTAAAAATAATAGATTTTCCCCTAATTATTAAGGAATAATGAGGATAATATATTTTTTTACCATGATTTCAAAAATCAGTTTTCATCATGGTACTTACCTAAGGTGCCAAAATGGTTTTCTTCATTAGATGAATGATTTTTTTTGACTTTTTTTTATTTTTTATTGGTCATATCAATTTATTAGATGATGGATGAGATGTAAGGAATGTAATTTTGATGGATTATTTAGCCAAAACCTATTCTTTAATGGATCTTAGATGCCTAGATGTCTTAGTTACCTTTAGTGATTCTTGATGGTGACCCCTTTAGATATCTAGACCAGGTATCATCATGACCCCTCAGAGAGACAATGATAATTGGGAGGGTGAGGTGAGATATGGATTAAATTATATATTTATGGGTATGTATATGATTTAAATGGATGATAAAATTAGGATATTATGGTGTGATGGATGATGGAGGATAATGAATGATAGGATTTTGATAAGATGGGGTGATGTGTGATGGAGGATTAGGACTAGCATTTTCATACACCATTCGAGGTTTTGGACTTTTTTTTTTGATTGGGTTCATGTGAAAAATTAATTTATGGGATCCAAGATACTTTGATTATGTGGTTCATCCTTGATATAATTATTTGATGGATGATTAGCCATATGATTTTGCACATTTAATTGCAAATTTGATTTTGACTATCCCTTGGTGCCTAATTTTTGGCTTCACCAGAGGAGATTGATTCTTAACTTGGAATATTATGATGATTTTGATGGTATCCTAGTGCCTGATATTGGGATTTACTAGGGAGAGATGTTTTAAGATTAGGCTAATGATTTGATTCTTCTTGATTTTAACCAATAGGATCAAAGGTTACTTGATTATGATGTATAACTTTTAGAATATTGTCTTAGGCATTTGGATTTATGTCACATATGATATTTCTCAAGAAAGGGTCCAATGATGCATGATCATGTTCGTCCTTATAGGGGGAAGTGATTAAATGATCACTGATGAGGAGAAAAGGATCCACGATGGATGAAGATGGCGGTGAGGGCATGATGAAGTCAATGAGGGGTGATGGCATATCATAGTATTCATAAGGGTTCCTAGGAGACTTGGTTTTGACATCAAAGAAAATATCCTCAAGATCAGGAAAAGGTTCACTAGGACTAGCTATAATAGAGCATCCAAAGGAGGATCAAACACACTCTAACAATATTTTCTAGATAAAGATTACAATAAATTAGTTATTATGTCATCATCTAGAATGGAATCAAAATATATGCTTGGTAATGAATCAAAGGTATCTAGAAGATAGCCATTATCAACATCAATGAGGGATGACATTTTAGATGAGGAATGTGATTTGGATATAGGTGTTAAACATGATCCTATGGAATATAAGACCTTAGATGATGAGTTTAATGTTGAATCTAATGTATAATATATGATTTTATTATTTGTAGATGCATTATTCATTATTGACCTCTTGATAAGGGCTATTTGAGGTGATGGGTGAGAGGTAGATGATGGATGAATTACACATTTGAAAATATAGGCT
Source organism: Torreya grandis (assembly GCA_037957365.1). Classification (NCBI taxonomy): domain Eukaryota; kingdom Viridiplantae; phylum Streptophyta; class Pinopsida; order Cupressales; family Taxaceae; genus Torreya; species Torreya grandis. Next base: position 516,047 of record JARHVA010002947.1, on the reverse strand, counting down.
CATGTAGGGACTTATGAGATGTGGGGGGACTAGGCTCATGGGAAATAGACTTAGATTTTATGGAGGATTTTTTGATGATGGGAGGATCATGTAGGAAAGGTGTGGTATCTTGACCTTGGATTGGAAATGGGAGAGCTTGATCATGATTAGGAAGGGAATCTTGGCATTTCTATTTTTGTTCACCCATAGATGCAGATGCATCAAGTTTATTATCAATTAATATATCATCACAATCAATGAGGTCATGGATAAAATCTTGGAAAGGTTGACATAAATCAATGGTATGCCTCTAATTTTGGTGATATGCATAATATTGGTTATCTTTATACTAAGAGCGTATTGGCTTAGTGAGATCAAGATGTTAGATGGGTGGATATACCATCATGTTTGTAGCTACTAGTTTTTTGAATATGGATTTCAGTGACATGGGAAGGGGAGATAAGGACCCACTTCATGTTGTGACTTAGACATAGAAGCATTGAATTTATGATCAGATGGTTGTGGATATCACATGGTGGATGGATTTGAGGTGTCCAAGATTGGATTCCTTTTTCTAGTATAGGAATGGGTAGATGGTGGTTTATGGATAGCGGATGGAGGATTGGTATAGGATTCAGATGATGGGGATTAGATAGGAGGTGCAATGAGTTAAAGGGCATCAACACCTTTGGGAAGTGGTACACCCATCATAATGAGTCACAAAAGGATCTCATACTTTTTGGCATGTATGTATTAGTCAATGAAGGTGGGGTCTAATTCCATGATAATGGTTGATAGTTAATGGATGATGTAGGTAGGATGAGGATTGGATAAGGTTCTTAAATAAAATATATCAAAAAGACTGAGCTAATATGATAGGTAATGATGGAGATGAGATATACTAATAGATTAAGGACTTATGATCGAATGTCAGAATAATAGTACCATAGGTGCTAATGACCTATCAATAATGTCTAGTTGTCAAGCTAGCAAAAGGATTAGGAATGTGATGGGTGCCTAAATTCAAACTAGTAAGAGGATGTTATGATGGGTGCCAGTTATGAATAAGGCAAGATGATTGGACTAGGGAAGATTGATAGTTGATGATGTTTGATGGGTTTTGTATATTGATACTAGCAGAGTGACAAGAATATAATAAGATATTGACTATGTATGAGATCTAACTGAATGATGAATGATAGTGGAATAGGGTGATAAGATGATGTGGATGATAATACTAACTCAAAACCTTAAACTAATTTTCTCAAGATGGTATGGGGAAGGATTAGGTGATGAAGGTGATTGGGTATACAAATAAGTGTGATGATGAAATGATAAATTGGTAATAAAGGGTGGATGGTTTAGACTCATATATGACCTAGAAGCCAACTAGGATAAGATGAGGTGATGACTAGATGGGTGATGAAAGCAAGGTAAAATTGAGGTGTTATTTACTATAGATTAGATGGTCTTATGACAAGGTATGAATAATCTAAGATAGGATAAAGGATAATGAAAAGGATATACATGGAAGGGGTGACAAAAGATATACAAGATAATGAGCAGTCAAGGATGTACAAGATGATGGTGTATGACTAATATGGGATGAAGAAAAAAATAGTATGGGGTATGTAAAAGGATGTACAAAAAGTTGATTTATATACAATGGGATGATGATGAGGATGTATAAGATGAAAGGATATATACAAGAGAATAAAAATATAAAGATATACAAGATGTTGGTGATAGGGGTATGGGTGAATATGTTTAAGACAAAATGGTAGATGGGGTAAAGTATGAAAAGATGATATGTGTAAATTTATAATGAGGTAAGTATATACAAGATAATAATTAATATGGGTGAGTGATGGATGAATGATAGGTGGGACTAAGATGGGAAATGACTAGTAGGATGTGCAAGAGAATAAATTATGGACAAGGGGATGAGACTATGATATATAATATGATGATTAGGATTGGGTGGATATTATTAAGTATATGTGTATATGGTTAGGCTAAAATGAGATGATAGATGGGATATAGACAATAAATTCAAAGGGGATGATGATAATTAGGATAGGTAAATGGATGGGTATGGTGACTAATGATGGGTAATATGGTAGACTAAGAGGGGATTAAGGATATGCAAAAGGATAATATGTACAATGGGATGATGATAATTATGTACAAGGATATACAAAAAAATATGTATAATGGGATGATGACTACAATGTTGTTTAGGATATGGAAAAATATGATAGGATAGGGGTGTATAAGGTGATAGGTTATGTAAATGATGGAGAATGACTAGACTAGGATAATGATAAGGATAATATGTACACAAAAGGATACAAGATGATGATTAGGATGTGAAGTGATGAGTTATGACTAGGATGGGATGAAGATAGTATTTGATGTGTTTAAGATGGGAAATAATAAAATACAATGTGGGAAAAGGGATGACAAGATGATGAGATGATAGTATAATAGGATGAGTGGGTATGGCTAAATAAGATGGGAAAGGGATAAGACTAAGACAAGGATATATAAAGACAATATGTACAAGAGGATGGTGACAAATATTTAGGATGATATGATGGTCAAATGATGAGTACATAAATGGATGATGAAAAACTAAGATCATGATGAAAGTTATCATAAATGCCTCTAAGAGGTATCACACAAGATAAGGGTGTGGTCGACTCGACTAGAATACAAAATGGGTCTCATCACAACACATAAAAAATCATGCATAAGTATAGCCTTAATTAGTAAATTATATGGGAGTAAAACATGATTCCCACACCATCTAATGGATATAAAAGTGAGTTTTTAGGTTGGTTATCCAATATGGAATCGATCGAACCCTTTTGACCTTACTTGCACTTGATGGTCACTTTGGCACTATTACTAATGCCTACAATAGAATACATATTATGATCAAAGTCCCATACTATAAGATATACAAAAGGATCTATGGGAGTACCCTACATACACAATGGTACATTTGGGATCTAGTTCATATAGGGTGTTACCTAATTCTTAGTTCAGAGAGTTAACTCTTCCCCTTCATAGATGACTTCTATGGGGTCAACCGCTTAGCCTAACAATAGTTGTCTTGATTGTTATACTCCAATACAATATAAAGTTTGGTTAGTGTGTGGTGATGAATTCCACAAAACTAACCCCTATAGACTAATCCCGTGCGTGGGTGTCAATTCCACATCACATGATATCCTAGAGGGGAGGGGTTGACAAATAGATAAACACATGGTATGATTAATTAATTGTCCTAATTGCCTGTATGATTTACATGATATTATATATTATTTACAAGTTAACACACATACACACACAAGTGATTATATACAAAGAGTGATTTTTCACAACAAATTTATATACACACAATCAATATATACAAGATGGAAAATGATTAAAATGATTTTAAGAGTGCTAAAATGGATCTTTGACAAGCGGCTTACAAGCACGTAGTAGTTTTTTATTTGGTGGCACTCAAAATAGGTCCTACAAGACAAACATTAGAAGTTTTAAGGATTCCATGTAAAACCACTAATCACTTGTAAAACCACAAATATATAGACAAAATATCTAGTGGCAGTTTTGTCATAAACCTCAAAAATATGACTTAATGATGAAAAAATCATTACTAAAAATAAATCAATTATTTGTGGTATTTTAGGGGTGAAAAATATTCTAGATTTAAATATTAGACAAAAACTTACAATGTCTTGATAGATTGTTTAAATGCAAAACATACATCAATTATGTCAAATGATTTTAAAACAATATTTTTATCCAACTCAAGAAACTGATCAACCTAAAAATAGAGAATTAATATTTGTTTTTGCAAATTTTGGAAAGGCAACTTGATGATCATATACATATAAATTAAAGATAATTATATAAATTATTAAAACAAATTATTATTATTATTATTATTATTATTATTATTATTGTTGTTGTTGTTGTTGTTGTTGTTTTTGTTGTTGTTGTTGTTGTTGTTGTTATTGTTATTATTATTATTATTATTATTATTATTATTATTATTATTATTATTATTAATAATAAAAGGACAAAAGCCTATAAACTTAAGATTATAAAATAATAAGGCCTTTTCGACTAAGATTGATTTAAATTATAAAACTATTATCAAATATAACTAATTATATATATGCAAGACTATGATTATCAAAAATAACAATTGGATTCTATATATATTTTATTTTATTTATTATTATTATTTTTTATTATTTTATTTATGTTTTACTTTCACGCATACCATATTAAATTTGGACAATATAATAAAATGATATTTCAATTAAATATAATAAAAACTAAAAGCAAACCATACAGCATATAAAAAGCTACAACATGATGATTAAACATAAAAATTATTTTGGAATACCATTAACATGGTAAAAAACCACTAAGCAATGAAATAAAAAAAAGCATGGATAACACTAAAACCAAAAATAACTAAAAGAGTCTCAATACTATGGGCATTGGGAAAAGAACTTTCTAATAGGTTTAAAGTTCTAAACCCCATGACATTTAAAAATAATTATCTATTGTCTATTTTAAGTTTTTACCTGATCAATTAAATAATCAATCTTGGTGAAACCAATATTTGTCGACAGGTGTATTATAGAGCCCTATGTCAATGTTATTATTATAGAAAATGTTTTCTATAGCTACCAAGTGCTTCAATGCCACCTACTTTGCTCTCCTCAAGTAATCACACCTAAATATATGTTTCCCAAGGCCTATGATCAACAAGTAATTATAGATTAAAAAATTAAATCTGATCAACATTTTTAATATGCAGATAATGTCTAGGAGAAGCCTATCAAGGATACAACATATATTCAAGATGGTTTTGGATATGGATAGGCACAATTATAATGGTACTTTAAAACATTTCAAAAAAATGATGTATTGATTGATGAATTTTGTATTTTATTTGAAATTTAAGAGAGAGAAAACCTATGCTTAAAAAGACTCTTACAAATCAAAATATTACATATATTTCACTTGTGGTTGAATTGGATTAAAAACCTATAGCATTAAAACATAGGATTAGTTGTCCAAAAAAAGAAATCATCCTATATAGCTGGGAACAAGTGATGTATTATGTAATTTTCCAAGCATGATTCATATCTAAGACGTAATAAATTTCTTTACGTATCTACAAATTTCAAACTATCTATTATATCAACTATTCTAAACATGATAGTTTAGTTTTGAACTAATTTATTGGGGTATAACATAGCATAATGGAAAAGATTTTATTAGTTTCTAAAAGTAGCCACCATATTCTAGACATGTGAACCACTTGACAACCTATCTATAAAGAGAAGAAAGACATGATCTTACCTATTATTTTGATAGGAATATAGGCTAAATGATGATAACACTGGGATAAGCCAAAACATTGGGTGCTAAAGTACTTCAAATTTAAAACAAAATATCTTTATAGAATATATATTTATCACTAAATATATAAGAAGTATACATAGATATATATATTCATAGAATATATATAAAAAGATTTAGAATATGTACATAGACATGAAATATATATATATATATATATATATATATATATATATGCTTGTTATAAAAAACTTTTAAAATATCCTAAAATGTTGTGACTATCATTCACCTGTAGTTTATAAACAAGAAGATATTCAACTAGCTTAATGGTAGTATAGAGAATAAAAACATAGTAATATATGTTGTAAGTATATAAACCATAACCTTGATGATTATTGTAGATGGGAATTTTAAAATTGTTGAACTACCAATCTTCAGGTTTGGCCTGTAATCTCAAATAATCACACCTAAATTGCCAAAAATTTTAGTTTAAGAGGATTTTTCTCCCACTATGGTCTCCAAAATGTGCACCAAATTTCCAATTTAAGAAAATATTATAAAAATGATAATTAAACTCTAAACTTGATGGCACTAATAAGAATGGATAGAGGAGATAAATTAGAACTAGTATAACATTCTTACCATGATCTTTACCTTCTCATTCTTCCATTCTAGGATTTGAATGCATGTGATTAGACTCAGATTGACTCCATGATAGGTTGATGTTGGATTATGATCATGGATGCTTTGATGGTTGATTATGGATTTTTTATAAGATTTATAGAATGATTTTGGCATGGTTTTGGTATGGGCTTACTAATTTCATTTTGACATGGTTTTGGCATGATTTCTAGTTGGTTTGAGTGTGGAGGGAGAGGTTTCTTATATAGATTTTATGAGGTAAAATCAAGGGTTGTTATTTGAATTTGGAGAAATGAGATCAATGGTTAAAAATTATCCAAGGAATATTAAATTCCTTAGGAAACCTCTAGAAATAGAGGTTTCTAGAGACTTGGAGGGAAGTCTCCAATTCTAGAGACTTCTCCATTGTCTTAGAGATAATGGAGGATTATGTGGAGGTTAAATGATGGATTAGGTGAGGATTAGAGACATAATGATGTAGGGAAGGCTAAGTTATAGGTTAGGAGGTGGGTAGGTGGGGTTATGGGAATTTTAAATTCCCATAGTATTAAATTAGGATAATGGGGTATTTAGAATAATTAATGAAAGAGTGGATATGGGTAATGTTAGTGAATGTATATTAATGGAAGGGGATATTATATTTATGTCTAGAAATATGATAAATTAGTAGAATAAAATAGGGTAAGAAGAATTAGTGTTGACTAATAGGAATATTAGTGACTATAATGAAGTAAGCAATTTCAGCTGCATATAAGAGGAAAACATAAGTCCACTTGTAGTAGTGCACGAGGGATAAAGAGTGTGTATAAGAGGATATTTTACCCTGAGACAAATGATGGAGATGCATGTAAAACATTTAAATATGCATAAGTAACCTACATGAGTTTTGATAGGAAAGCAAGAAGGAGTTGGCTAGTATCTATCCAAATAGGTGAAATATTCATTATGTATGATCATAAGAAGCCAATAGATGAGAAGATCAAAATCAATAGGAAGATAAAAAATATATTTCAATTCTATTTTCATATGGAATTGATAATCTAAAGGAGTGAGTGGAGAAAAATCATCCTAAAGCTAGTAAGAAATGGTTGATGGGGAAATTAATCTAAGTATTGAATTTATGATGGGGAACCAAAAACAAACACACTATGATTCCACTTGTCAGGATCTTGCTCCTTAATAAGAGAACAATATGATTACCTTGTATAAGCAACTAAACACAGAATTATACCAGAATGAACAAGTAATTAGAATTCACAGATAACACAGAATATGAGAGACAATACACAATCTTGTATTAATACTCATCCAGAAAGAAAATACAATAAAGAAGATGCCACTTCTTCCACCTCTATGAGGCTTCCCACACCTCAAGGGTTCCCAGTAATTCTCAATCAAGAGTTCACTCTCCTACCAAAAATGGTCCCAACACACAACTCAAACACAGAATTGGTGTTCACCTCTAACCAGTCAGTAATAACATTGTCAGTACACAAGTACTCAAAGTACTTCAAGTAGATCTCCCATGAACTTACAACAACCTGAAACTCAAATGATCTTACTTACACATGTAGAACTTCTCCCAGATCTTGCAACAACCTATAGATCATCATGTTCTTACAATTGGAAGGATCTACCTTACCTTCCTCTATTTGCTCATCTATGGAACTAGAAGGAGCTACACTTGCTCAACTCTAATTAGCACAATGGCTATCTAGCACACTATACAATACATGCTAATGGGTCTATAAATAGATCCCAGACTAAACCATAACTTAGACTCTTAATTTAGACATGTAGCTCAAGACTCGAAATAGCCTTTACATGTAAACACTCGGTTCAATGAACTAAATGTTCATGCAACAAATAGTTTTGGAACTGCACAGGCGATCGACGTCGGTCCTTGTTTGCCTAGAGATGACTGACGTTGGCTGACTCCTACCGATGTCGGTTGCCCTTATGTTCACCCCTACCAATGTTAGTTGGCCTAACTGACACCAGTGACTATGACACTCATCAACTCCTCCATGTCTGCAAAAAGTTGAAGCTTTTAGCTCCACAACCTAACAATCTCCCACTTGGAGATAAACAGCTGCAACTGTACCTATACTTGTATATCATCTAGTTTGTTCCTTTGGATTTGTATCCCTCTTTAAGATCACTCTTGAAGACCAACCACCACAAATCCTGTGGTGCACCTCCTATCATCCAAATCACCTGCCGTATCCACATCTACAAACCCATGTAGAAAATAACTTGACCCTGCATAGCATGTGCACCTGCTGTTGGTCCCTCTCAGATACCTGAGAATCCACTGAACTACCCTCCAGTGCTTCTTTCCTATATTGGCTTCAAACTTTCTGACAACACCCACTGCTTGGGCAAACTCAGGTCTAGTACATACCATGCACTTAACCTCATTATGTGAATCAAGACACTGTTCATAGAATTATCCAACCATCGCCGTGCTAACTTGTTTCACACAATCATCTAGAGACAAAATCACCCTGTGACCTTCCATGTCTCTAAAACACACTCATGCCAAAGAATCTTGTCTGCTCCCAGATTCCTCATGACACACCTCTGAACTAACTTTACCTTTAGTTCAGCAACTCCCTGCATATGTGACCCTGCTACAAGCACAACATATAGAAACAGGATAATGTAGCTAATATTATCCAACCTGGTAAAGAGAAACACAATGGTCAAACCTCCATTGTCCTATAGCTTACTCAAGACCATATACCCTAGCCTTCCATCTCACGTGTCCATTCCCGTTCTTCTTTATCTTGAACATCTATTTGTCTCTCAGTGCTTTCTTCTAGCTGGAAACTCCACCAAAAACTCCCATTTGGTTCTTCTCCAAGGAATCACATCCTTCATCCATGCCAAGCTCCCACTATTTCTTAGATTTACCTGCTCTGCTTCTTTAATAACTTCATGGTTTTTTACCATCAGTGAGCAACAAGTAGTGTAAAGAAAGGAAATGACAAATTTGAGGCTTACTTACCCTTTAAGTCCTCCATATGGGCGCTTGAGACTCCTTGACAGCTTGCTGTCTGCCCAAAATCCATCTCAGTGATTGATGTCGATCACATCTCAATCTGCACCTAACCGATGTCGGTTCCATGTGACTACCTCATCACTAAAATTGGTTCCCCCTGACTGATGCTAGTGTTTATCTATCCAGAGTCACCGATGTCAGGCTACACATAGCCGACACTGATCCCTGTGTAGATGTCGATACCATTTTTCTAACCGACGTCGATCTCTATGTTTTACTTGTGAGTGATTATTTCTACCCATGAGCTCCTTTTGGATCAAACCCTTGTCCATATCAACCTTGCTCTGCTTAGAATTCTTCAGCTCCTTCTACTAATCTCTGTCCGTCATCTTCTCCTTGAAAACCAAGGCTTTCCTGCTCTTATCACAAACATCGGATTTCTCAAGAAATGTCACTTTCTTCTTTTGCTTACAAAAATCTCAATCCATGCTTTTCAAATCCAAAAGCATACCCTTTGACTCAAGAACATGCATCCCCTTCTTATTCATGTGACCAAGCCTATTAAGCCACATCTTTGAATCTACAGCTGAAGTAGATAAAACAGAAGGAGAATCAATAATACAAGTAGATAGATAAAGCATACCTACTTTCTTACCTCTTACTACAACAAGTGCACCCTTGGTAACCTTCCAAGAGTCCATTGTGAGAGTTACTGTGCAACTCTCATCACCCAAATTTCCAACAAAAATCAAATTCTGCTTCAGAACTAGGACATGCATGACCTCCTTCAACACCCATGTGTTACCTGTCTGCACTTTTAGCTTCACTTTCCCTTTGCCAACCATCTAACAAGGCTTACCATCCCCTAAATAAATTTCTCCAAAGTCTCCCTGGACATATTCCTAAAAAAATTCCCTATTTGGGGATGCATGGAAAGAGGCACCAGAATCTAAAACCCAAGATTTTACTTTATCTAAGGAACATACTAGAGTATCCTATGCAACAAACTCTACAACATCTTCTTCTTCATGTCTTTCATGTTGATCTTCACCGAACCAACAATCTCTCTTTAAGTGCCCTTGCTTTCCACATTTCCAGTAAGTTATTCTGCCATACCTAGACTTGGATCTCCTGCCTATCTTTGACCTTGATCTCCCATGCTCGATCTTCTTTCTTTGCCTTCCCCTGCTTTCAACACTCAAAGCATTCCCTGATGATTCACCTGTGCTTTTCCTATGAATTTCTTCATGTAAATTACACTCACAACATCATCCACTTTTAAGATTTTTGAAGTAGACACAGTATTACTAACTTCCATTACCAAATTCTCCCAACTTTCAGGTAATGAGCATAAGATTAAGAGAGCCTTAATTTCATCATCAAAAACAATATTGACTAAATTTAACTGGTTTACCAAACCATGGAAATCACTAAGATGACTATGTACAGATCCACCTTCCAACATTTGCAAATTAAATAATTGCTTCATAAGAAATACCTTATTTGAAGCTGAGCATTTTTCATATAAATTTGCCAAAGATTCCATTAACTCTACCGTTGTCTTAGCTTGTGATAAGTTGGAAATCACAGATGATGCAAGGCTCAACCTTATAAATCCCAGATCCTTCTGACCAAGAACCTCCCATTCTTCATTCTTCATATCCAGGGGCTTGCATGCAACTCCACCCAATGGTAAGTACAAATCTTTCTGATATAGCTAATCTTCAATCTACATCCTCCATAATTGATAGTTCTTTCCATTAAACTTCTCCATTTGTAGCTTACTTTCTTCTGCCATTGCTATACTCCCACTCAAACAAAAACCCCTGTGAGTAACCTGTAATCAACAAATGCTAACTAGATTTGATACAACCTGTTAGTAACCCAACCAAAAGCTCTGATACCAATTGATGGGGAACCAAGAACAAACACACTATGATTCCACTTGTCAAGATCTTGCTCTTCAATAAGAGCACAATATGATTACCTTGTATAAGCAACTAAACACGGAATTATACCAGAATGAACAAGTAACTAGAATTCACAAATAACACAGAATATGAGAGACAATACACAATCTTGTATTAATACTCAATCAGAGAGATAATACAATAAAGAAGATGCCACTTCTTCTTCCACCTCTGTGAGGCTTCCCACACCTCAAGGGCTCCCAGTAATTCTCAATCAAGAGTTCACTCTCCTACCAAAAATGGTCCCAACACACAACTCAAACACAAAATTGGTGTTCACCTCCAACCAGTCAGTAATAACACTGCCAGTACACAAGTACTTCAAGTAGATCTCTCATGAACTTACAACTTGCAACTCAAATGATCTTACTTACACATGTAGAAATTCTCCCAGATCTTGCAACAACCTGTAGATAACCCTGTTCTTACAATTGGAAGGATCTACCTTGCCTTCCTCTATTTGCTCATCTGTGGAACTAGAAGGAGCTACACTTGCTCAACTCTAACTAGCATAATGGCTATCTAGCACACTATACAATACATGTCAATGGGTCTATAAATAGATCCCAGCCTAAACCATAACTTAGACTCTTAATTTAGACACGCAGCTCAAGACTCAAAATAGCCTTTACATGCAAACACTCAGTTTAATGAACTAATTATTCGTGTAACGAACAGTTCTAGAACTGCACAGGCGACCGACGTCGGTCCCTGTCTACCTAGAGATGACTAACGTCGGCTGACTCTTGCCGATGTCAGTTGCCCTTCTATTCACCCCTGACCGACATCGGTTTGCCTGACCGATGCCGGTAACTATGACACTCAGCAACTCCTCCATGTCTACAAACAGTTGAAGCTTTTAGCTCCACAACCTAACAATTTAGTGTGTAAAAATAAGAGGATAAAAGGGGTTGATGGGAGCACACTAATACATGACACACAAAGGGAATAAAGGGGAAATAGTATTAGAATAATGAGTAAATTTCACACTTGAATGGAAGAATGGATGGAGACATATAAAAAGGGTTAAATAATTCTTGTGGCATAGATGAGTGAAGTAGGTGGGTATAGACCCACATAATATAATAATAAATGGAATAAAAGAGAGTGTGTAATGGAGACATCAAACATGAACTATAAAATAAGGATGAAATCACTTGGTGGAGATAAATGGACCTAGATGAAATTATACTTTTAGGAGTGAAGATAATATAATAAGATGAGAGGAGTATGAAGAAGAGCCTTATAAGGTGTACCTAAGTAGAGGTTGTAGAAATCTAGTAGAAGTAGATGGACAAGATGGGCACAAATCCATCAGAGGAAGAAGGATAAGAGGAAATAAGAGGTGAAAAGGATAATAATTAATATGAATAAGAAGAAAATAATGAATAGTAAATTAGGATCCATATAAAATAGCATAGAGCAAATGTGCTTAGGTAAAATAGAGGTTAAAAGGGAGAAACTCAATCAAGGAAACTGACCAAAAGACTGATTCCATCACCCAATCCCACATGTAAATAGGGGTTTACATTTCAAATTACCTATAAATTCTAATGCAGGATCATCCTAAGTGAATTAACTAAGTCTGCATCAATTTTTTAGAGCATGCAAGAAAATAAGATAACTAAGCATTAAAGGACAACATAAATAAGTTGCTAATGAAGTCTATAGGAAAAAAAGATGGGAAGCATGTGCCAATTTCATGTATAAAAAAGGAAGGTTATTACATATTTTTGAGTAGACATAATAAGTAAATAATGCATGGAAGGAATGAACCCATATAGAAAGGAAAAATAGAAGTCATAAGGCAATAGATGTGGATCCTAAGATAATAAAATATAACTAGACAATTAGCTAACTAAAAAGGGTGACACCTAGTAGAGCTATAAATAATGTGATGGTGAAGGACAATAGTATCTATGAGGCAAGATCTGATTTAACTACTATCAAAACTTCAAATCTCAAGGTTTGATTAAACTTAAGCTACTTTATCATTGGATTGAAACTTGGACACCAAGCCTATTTGGTGACAAATATCCATTTATTAACCAAACATGCTAGTAATCAGGCCAATATACTTTTCCTATCTATTGATGGAAACATATCCCCATGTATCCTTGAGTTTTATTTATATATTTTTCCTTTAAATCATCTACTAAGGCACATTACTTTTCCCTCTCACCTTTGATCATATTTTCATATATATATATATATATATATATATATATATATGTAATTGACCACATAAGGGCAATATGATATATTTTGACATGATCCTATGTTACACGAGAATAAACACACACACACACACACACACACACACACACACACACACACACACACACACACACACACACACACACACACACACACACACACACACACACACACACACACACACACACACACACACACACAATATGATATATTTTGACACACACACACACACACACACACACACACACACACACACATTCATTCCTAAGAGGGGCATGGACCACATTACTTCTACTTGAGCATAATTGATTCTATATCATTCTTTTTAGAGCCACATCACTTATGTACCTATAATTATTACACTAGCAAGTATATTTGACCCTTGACACCATTGACATGTTGGCACACCATGATTTTTCATACTTATTATAAATATGATTATATATTATGCATTTTTGTACATGACATTTATATTTCAAATAAGGGCATTATACCTACATGGTCCTTAGGAGTTATTTATTTTCCATATCCTACATAGATAAGGACATTTTTACTATAATTATATTCACCTTACCTATAAGCTTCATTGATCATATTAATTCCTATGTTTTCCTATGGAGGTATGATACCCACAAATATCTCTTTGTGAGCCTTATATTGACATATATTTTTCCATCACAACCTTGTCTCATATAAGCCTACATTGTTTTATAGATATCTTTATCTTACATGTACCTACACACATGATTAATTGTCACACATGATACATATATGGATATATCTAATAATCTTGGGAAATTTATACACATTAGGATAAGTTTCCATCTCATTCACCACCATCCCCATTTGAGGTTGCATTCACCTTTAGACCTTCCCACACAATTATATGAATTACATGAATCTCACATGGGAACCAATCCATCTCTCCTATTACATCTAATATAGGCCATATTATTTCCAATCCATCTCATCATCTTTATTAAGGATGTTTCACATATATTAAGATATACATGAGGACACTTTTATATTATATTAACTTATTAGAGTGGTATATTTTTCATTGAGCCTTGAATGACACTATTTTTCTATGCCATATTAAACTTATATATGACTTTTAAATCACTTCGAGTAAAATACCTGGGCATTAGTCTATATATGATACTTATATATCTTTATATGACATTTTGGGCATGATTAATTTCCTACATGTAACTTATTACGACACGTTGAATGTAATATTTTATGATGGTTACATGTGTTTTATACAAATTTCAAAGTGGTGTCATCTATTTTCAATGTTATTACACATGGTTCTTATATCTCTATTATTTTTATATGAGTTTTTTTATGCACAAATTATTCATTCCATAACCTTAAAAGGGGGTACATATTTATAAATTTTAAAAAATTATTGAGGAACAATTATGGATAGATTTTTTTTACTTGAGTAGTTCTCATAGTACTTCCCTCCTAAGGTAAATTTAAGCATGAAATTTTTTAAGTTTTACATAGTGAAAAGGTTTTTGAGAAATATTTTGGGTTCTATAAAGATAAAATTTGTATACTTCCTTGATCAAAAAGTGGATTGGATTCCTACAAACTCCCATAGAATTTTTGACTATCCTTCAATGCTTGTCGAAAGTTTATACCAGAAGAAGTGTTGTTATAAAATTTATGGAAAATAAAAACCATGTGTATTCATTCCTATTATCCATATTCAAACTCAAATTTAAATTTCAAAATTTAAAATATTTATCATTAGTAGGATACGACATTGATTACTTATTTAAAATTGGTCATTGTTGGCAGGGATCCTAAAGTTTGTAAAAATGAAAAAGGTGTTGATGGATACATGACATAAAATATCCCTCATCCTCTCCCTATGTTAAATTAAAGCTATCCAATTAAATTATATATTAATTTAGATTCACAAATGCAACACTTAAATAGGTATATTAAAGTACAGGCATTTTGTATAAACTTAATTCTAGTAAAAAACTTCTTATTACAATATTATAGCCCTATTTTATGCATATGGGTCAACACCTTGCACTATGAACTTATTGGAATTTATTCATATTTATTATTCTCATTTTTGAAATCTAATTATCTCATTTTATTATTCTTTTTTTATTGAAAAAATCACCTTTATTGATAAATTAAATTATATTACAACACTAGTCATACTAAAAAAGATAGGTGGACATGTCACACCCTAAAATACAATCCATGAAATATTAAAAAAATGCCAAAAATAAAAATAATATAGGTACAAATCTCATATCCACCATATGGCCTTTTTCTCTTTTTCTTTTGAAATTGATTCCAATGCCTTGGGTGACCAATATCCATCTAATTAGAAATAACTAGTGTAAGCATAAGATTATGCTAAGGTTCAAATAATTATTGATCCTTACCAAATTTATAAGTTTAATATTCATGTTCTCTTTTGATAACTCCCCTTGAATCAATATTTATAGATGTCTTTTGATAAGATAAGTCTACCATAGTCAATTCTCCAATAAATTTTGAACCTTATTTCTTTCCTATGATATCTTTAGATCTTTTTTGTGTCCTTGCTTAGAAAAGAGTGCTCATATAGTATCCAACCTTTAGGATGAGAAGAATAATCCTTTTTATTTTTATAATCTAAGGTTTTTATCCAAATGAGGCTTTCATGTTTCAACTAGATTTTATCATGGAGACCTTTGCTAGGGTCCACCTCCACAAAAATATGAACACAGGTATACAAGATTTTCTTAGACCACTCAAAATCTAGCTTTATGAATCTTTCAAGTGTGTTACCAATAGCTTCATGTGGTAAAAATTACTAGAAGGGAAGAGGTAGATTTGGGAACTGAACCCAAACTAACATTTTAGACACCACCATTGTTGAGAGATCAAGATAAAAAAACAAGGGGTAATAAAGAGCCCAAAAATTCCCCAAAAGCATCATCCCTCTTGAAAAACTATATAATAAACCTTAAGCTCAAGAAAATGAAACATTGGTCTAGGTATCATAGACCAATTCATGCAAATCTTTTCATTGAGGCCAAAACCCATTAAACCTACAAATAGATGTAGAAGTTAATCCATTTACCTCAGAAAGAGAGATATCCACTACAAGCACTTCATCTTATTTCTCCATAATGTATGGAATAGGGAAATAAATGTGAAGATGAGGGAGATTTGGTGTGAGTAACATCGTTGTAATAAAAATTAGGGTTTTATTTCCTCACCACTAGTTGTAAAAAACCTAGGTACCATACTATAGGTCAAAAAGTGAAAGAAGAACCAAACATAAAACAAGATCACTAAGGACCCCCACCACTATAGAGATATATCTCCACTACTAAGGTTTTCAAATGGAGGTCTATTCAGTTCTTTTTCTTATTTTTTTTCATTCTATCATGTTTTTATTATGACCATGAGCCTTTTATCTTTCTCTCCTTTTACATTATATGATTATTTATTCCTCTAGGATATGAAAAATGGTTTTTAAATCCTTCACTTGGTAAGATAAATAGGCATACTAATTGTTTCCCCTTTATTTTTATCGGTCCTTATGCCCATGGTCATAGATTGTTAGTATTTAGATCTATTTCATGATTGTTTCCCTTTTATTTTGTATTTTTGACATGCTAATATCTCCTTAATTAAACCCATGAGAGGATTATATATAAAAATTCTATATGATTATTGTAAGGATATTCAAATATCCTAAACCACCTAAGAAGTATATATCACGTATATTTAAATTTATTTTTGAGGTTATAAATAGGTTTTTAATCCATTTATTCATTCTCAAGTCTAGGCAGACTCTATATCAATTTATCTCTACTCAAGAAATTACATCTTACATTAAAATTGACCTTATAAATATGTATATAGTTTTTTATCACACTTAGGTAGAGCAAGAAGAGTTTCTTCTCTCAAATTATCCATTCACATTTCACATGAACTACAATGGGTCTAATTATAGAAATTAAGATACATGGTTGTCTGACCATATTACTTCTTCCCTTCTCTTTTTCTCTAACATATTTTGTAAATATAGGTAAAAAGGTATTGAAGGATAAAATATGGTAGTTATACCCACATTTTTAGTGAATCACAAGTACCAAAATCTATGGAATCCAATTTTACATAACTACAAAATAGTTCAAGAATAAAGAAAATATTGTACGTTAGGGTTGGCATAGAAGGACATGTATAATGCTCAAACTAGTTTATTATCTATCCCACCGAAGGCATGATAGACATAGGTGTAGATTCAATGCTTGTATATTCATAGGTCCAAATTTTCACAAGGGAAATTAGATACCTACACAATCTAGATCCAAACTAAATAAAAAATAAAAAAAATTGAATTTGTTCTTGTTTTAATCATCTTACTTTCATATTGACCATTATTTATTTTGAAATTTAAAATTATATTGTTACAAAATAACTTTAACCACTAGGATATAACTCAAATCACTATTTTAATATTATAAATAATATATCTCCTTAGTGAAATAGTTTCACCTAATTGGTTCATAATATTACTTCCAAAAAATTAGGTGAATCACTCTTGATTCTTCAATTACATATTTAAGTGTCAATATATGATTTATTTCTTGATGATTTTATCTAAAATATATTTCCCTTTTTATTTAAGTTTCTTAGATTCTAAAAATATTGAAATAAAATAATCTAACACTGTAGTAAATATCTTACTTAAGGTGTATCTAATCATGATGGTTATTTAATTATTTTGATCCTATTGGCTTCTTGATTTAAATCTAGGATAGATGATATGATATGCCCATGTAGTTAGGAATCCATGAGAAACCACTATATTAAAAATATCAATAATATGTATTGCTAAGAGATTAAGATGATGATGAAGAAATTATTCTTTTAAATTCTCTATGTTAGATTACTTACCTCTCATTAGTTTTAAAATAACTTTCAATAGTATATAATAGTCTAATACACACTTACCCTATAATATATGACTCACTGAAATAGATATTTAGTTTGTAATTTCAAAAACAAATGATCCATAGTTGGACCAAATTTGAACCTAGGTATGTTGAGTATATACATATTAATTAAAATACATTTAAAAAAATTAGATAAATAAAATATGAAAGGATGGTTTACAAAGTTAAATCGAATATAAGAGATCTATAGATAGCCATCAAAATTTAACAATAGAATTCAAGGTTTTATACCAAGGCAATGGGAATCTTTATTACCTTGTGGTGAATATACTAACCTTGTTCAAACCATCATTTTTAATTTATACATAATAGAATTTAAGTTAATATTATTATTAAAAGCGTTAGGTAGGCACAAACATGTTTGAAGAATTTTTTCATCCCATTTGATTTTTCAAAAACATCTCTAAATTTTTTGAAACTTTTCACCAATCATTGAGAAATCACACTTCTTATCCATTACACAATTAGGTAACTAGGCATGGATAAGGAAAACAATGTGTTTTGGGTCCTTAATTATAATAGAAAATGATGAAGCTTCCTTAATATTTATCAATCTTGTAAATGGTGTATTATATTGAAAATAACACTCCAATACTAAAGGCAATTCATTAATGAGGAAAATGAGTATAATTCAATGTGTTGTAAAAATGAAATTCATCTATATAATTAATGATATCTAAATGATTTATTGATTTATATAAAATTATTGTAAATTATAAATATAATTTTGTAAACAATGAATGATATCAACTTTTAAAGATGATCTCTAGATGCATAAATGAACTTAGATATGTATATTTTTAGATGAATTGAATTCATATTAAGAGTATATATCCATGAAAATTGACATAAAATAGTTGAAAAATTGAATGAGATGAGACCATAATATAAGTGTGCACCCTAACCAACCTCACATAACCCTAGAAATATACTACATTTTTTGAGGACCCACCTTGGCCTAAAAAATATGATGAGAGAGAAATTAAAGAGAGAGAGAGAGAGAGAGAGAGAGAGAGAGAGAGAGAGAGAGAGAGAGAGAGAGAGAGAGAGAGAGAGAGAGAGAGAGAGAGAGAGAGAGAGAGAGAGAGAGAGAGAGAGAGAGAGAGAGAGAGAGAGAGAAATTATGCTAATAATTCATAATCTAGATCAATAATTAAAATTCACACAAGTACCATCAAATTATTCCATTTATAAGATAATAAATTCTTATGGGAAAGCTTTTAGGTGTTTACATAAATCCCCATTTTGATGTGCATATGTGCATACATATCAAAGTAAAACATGCAAGGTATGGATATAAGGTTTTGGACCTTGAATATCTTGAAATAAACTCTAATGTAATTTTAAATACTACATTTTTTTATTTGTATTTATACACATGCACGGGTGAGAATTGCATGCACAGGCTAGGACAACCTACAACTATCATTTTTATCTTAATATAATAGGAATTTAATAAGGTCAATCAATTAGATCCTTTGTATACTTGAATAAGTGGGTAAAAACCTGTCATATATCTAGGTCTAGAAGAGGGTAACCTAAAACTCAATGTGAAGATAAAAGGGTTCTAAAGCCTAAATCTATGACATAAGGATGTAACTCTCACTAGACATCAATAAAGGTAAATTATTATAAATATTCAAGTAAAGTAAATGATTGTCAAAGGGTAAAAATAAATTAAATGATTTTAAACAAGGTAAGGTGTAATTTTCAACCAAATAAGGGTCTATACAACCTAAGGTGATTAATGGAAATCATAACCAACCATATATATATAGTAGCTTATTTAGTATAGGGAAGAGCCTAAGAATGGATACACACATAAATCTAAAAATAAATAAATAACATATAATATACAAAGTAATTAAAGGAAAGAGCAGAGTAATATAAATACTTGACTTGGGGTGGACCCATCAATGCTTCAATATCACCATTTTGATCAAGTGGAGCTTTGAAATATATGTTGCATATTGAAGAAATCAAATGGTTAGATGAAGGAATATATATCCTTAGTTAGGAAATCTTAATGAACCAAACCAATAACTCTTCCAAATAATTCTTAGGATAGAAATGTGAGTGAAATTATGGTCTATAAATGTGATATATCTTATTAAGAGTGATACATGACCCTTATATATGGTTCCAATACAAAAAAAAAACCTGAACTCTAGGCCGATAGTATCAACTAGGCATATAAAGTTGGAAGATGTTAGATGGTATAGTATGGTATCAACCATTATTAATGCTCTTCTTTTCAACATCTCAAATTCTCAACATCAAGGCCTCACACACTTCCATGTTATTGGTGTTACTATACTATAATATATATGATCACATAGTTTTATTTCCATAGAGGGAGTACATGGAAACCCCTACTATTACCCCATATTTAAACTTGCCCCTATCAAAGTATAGTCTCCAAATTTGATTGTCATCTTCATCCTCTTTTATTATTCCTATGATGGGTATATCTTATTCATGGATATAATATGTTCCAATTCATTTTCCCCAAATTATATTATAAGGATCAAATTCTAATCTACTATATGTCCACTCATCTAGCCACTCATTTAGAGCCTCTACAACATCATCATTTAGGTTGAGGCTCAAAACATTTATATCTTTGTCCATATTTATATTATAAATGGATGGTAGAGAGTCCGATTCAATAATTTGGACATTATAATACACTATAGGATCAAAAAAAATCTTGACTTTGGTCCCATACCTTATCCTAAGCACCATATGGATGATATATAGTACTATGTATCCACCTATTCTAGAAGTGATGTTCCTAAACAAACATAATATAAACATGGGGGGAGATCAATAAAAAAAAATATGGGACCATAATGTTGTGGCAGGCATGAATTGTATGGGGGAGATCATTAATGATGCCCATAATTGATACCATTTACATAACATCTTTCTCCTAAGGAAAACATTTGACTTATAAGGCCTCTAAAACCTTTTTGGGAATGATAGTGTTGTTAGCCCCTAAATATGTAAAAAAAATTATGATCAAATAGTCTCCAATTGTAAAATAAATATAAAAAGGAGGAGATCATTTGTGGATTACCCATATTCTATCCAATTTTAGTATAGTATGAGGTAGGATTGGACCTTATTTTGGCATATTCTTATTTTTTATTCCACCTAGTCATGTTATTATGTTACTTCAAGGCCTATATATAGAAAATACAACTGGCCCAATATGAAAAACACTTCCCATAGGGAACATTCATAGATAATACACTCATTTTTTCAAGCACATTAAGTGGGCCTAGGGTTAACTATTTTATAGGGGCGTAAGTATTCTAGTCCCTTATAGTATTTTCTAACATATGTTAGGTGGGTGTCATTATATCCCACTTTCCTAAAATAAGTGATTAATAATCTGACACAAAACAAACACTACACTCACTAATGAATTATCTTGAGTTCAAATGCCCTAGTAAAACATTAAAAAAAACATGGCCGCATGTGAGGAAGGAATCCCTCTTTTGCTAAATCAGGAAGAACTTGATAAGGTGACTCTCTATAGACTAATTGAAACACTTCAAACACTTTGAATGAATAGTAAATAACACTACAGATTGATGAAAACACTCCAAACCAAGGAAAACACTGAAGACTAACTTATGAAATACATCCTTCATTTAATTACTAAATTTTATACAATGACTAAATTTTATACAAATAATAAAGACTTAATATAATTAATAAATATTCATGCAATGATTAAATGCTTAAAAATATTACCAACTTTTCCACCAAAGGATGAAAATTCCACTAGCCACTAGATATTCAAACTAAAAGTAAATATTCATCCATCAACTACATCTTTAAAATATGATATAAATGTTCCTACATCAAATAATGATTCATATTAAAACATAAATATTCATCTATCAACAAAATATTTATACATCAACTAAATCTTGAAACTATGAATTCATATTCTCCCACATAGAGTATTTTAGACACCAAACAACTCTTCCTAGTATGACAAAAGCCTTTATACAATGACTAGACATCTAAACTACAACTAACCCTTCCCATTTAGACTAGCATAGACTCCCAAACCTAACCAAAACCCTATTTATTTAAATATATAAGGTCAATTCCCAAATAATTGATGCATCATATAATTTTTTATACATTGAGTAAATCTTTCCTACATCGAATAAAGTTATGTACACCGAGTAACCATTGATACGCTAAAGGATTCATACACTATATAAAGACCTTCAAACTATGACCAACTCTTCCACCAATGATTGACTATTACACCAACCACTAGATATTCCAACTTTGAATAAATATTTATCCATATACTAAAGCTTTGAACTATGACATAAATTTTTCTACATCAAATAAATATTCATACTATGACACAAATATTCATCCATCGATAAAAACTTTATACATTGATTCAATCTTCCAACTAGGACTTAGTATTCATATTAATATAAAATATTTTAGACATTTAAAACTCTTCTCACTATGATGGAATCCTTTATACAATGACTAAACATCATAAGTATGACTAGTCTTTCCCATTTCGACCAAAAAATACTAACTCTTCCCACACTGAACAAAGGTCCAATTATATATAGAGGGCCAATGCCCAAAGCCTTGATACATTGTATAAATATTTATACATAAAATAAATCCTTCGTACATTGAATAAATATGTATACACTGTGTAAACATTTATACACCAAAGGATTTATATATTGTATAGATATTGATACACTAACCAAATCCTTCCTACACCAAGTCAATAGTTATGACTACATGTTTATACACCAATTACATATTCCTACACTAATAAAATATTTATACATTTAATAAATATTCATGTAATTATCAAATATTCCTACATAAAATAAAGTATGATACATTAAAATAAAGCCTCAACCACCAACTACCAATCTCAACCAAGAATTACTAGTCTATACTCTAGATTTTTTGTGTATTATGTGAAAACATGATAAAAAAATATAATCATCCTCTAAGATAAAAAGGGAGAAGACCATACTATATCCAAAATACATAAAATTGGTTGTGCCACTAAGTAGGGAAAGGTTATGCCACAAATCAGGGTAGAAGATGAAAGTAAGATATGTTTATAAATTGGGGATTAGGAGTATATTTAGGAACCCTATGTAATAAGATAATGATCAAAGACAACCCAGATCAAAATTTAAAAAAAAAATGGAAAGGCATTAATGAATAGGTATCCAAATAAAGGGTTATAACCAATAAGTATATAACTATGGATATAATGGCATGCAAAGATAACATAAGATAATCTAAGCATGAAGAAGAAGATAACAACTAGTACACACACAAAAAAAATTAGTTTATAGATATGGATGATTACCTTAGGTTAACTTGATGGAAAATAAATTTTCCGTTAGCCCAAGTGGGGTATTGTGAGAGATGTTATAAGTTAATACTTAAATAGAAAATATGAATACCTAAGTATTCTTAATTGGGGAATCCAAAGAATGACGTGTACCTCTATATTCTAGGGATATTATATTTAACTTCAAAGAACTTGGCAATATTGGACATCCATAAGAATAAGCTCATACACTTCAATTCCTCTTCTTCTACTAAATATATATTTTAATACACAAACATATTATAATGGTGTATGTTTCTCTTAAAAATGAGATATGGGAAGCCTATATATACATATACAATTTTTTTAAATGACTTATAAAATATACCAATATAATTGATCTAGATCGATCCAATATAATGATATGGACAAAAAATAGTATTACGTTATTGATGTTAGTATATTAAAAAGAGGAAATGATTATACTGAGTGGGGATGATATAGTTTTAAAAGGAAAAAGACAAAAAAAATGGTGTTAGCCATGGTTGATATAGTTATATACACAATGATAAAAAAAAGGAACTAAGATGATCCTAATTAAGTTAGTTAAGAGAAAACCTAAAACTAGGAAGAAGAGACATATTGTAGATGTTGTGCACCAACACACCCCATTTTCAAGTTTTAAATAGGGACCCATTATTATCAAAAAATATTCATGGTCAAGATAAACCTTAGGAATCCACATATTGAGTTAATTCATGCAACCTAGAGTCATTCTAGGTTTGATTTTACATTTAAAAATAAAATTTCAAAGCTTGGGCATGATATATGATTATTATATTTACATATTTGATTTTATTTCTCCTATTAAATTTTTGACTTTTATTTGACTAATGAGGCTAATAAATGGTGGTCTAGTGCATCTCGAGTTTCATGTATATTTAGGATTAATTTTGGGACATAGAATTATTTCACATATGGTCCTTAAACAAATACAATGACTAAATGTTCATGTCTCATTGATTATTTACCTAGGACAAAGTTTATTGGAAATACATATATCCCCAAGAGTCATCCCTATGTTCACATCATGATTACCTACAACATGCAGTTCAATAGTCAAGTGTATTTACTTTACCTAATCTTTGGTTCCCTAATATTAATATAAGTGGCATCACCATGTCAATGCAAAAGATTTTAAACCAATTAGTAAAAGTACATTGTTAATTTTTTTAATAAACCCAAAGCCTTAATATCATTCCACATGTCATGATCATTTTCACTTGGAACACAATAAACCATAGTACATAGACTTATCTCTGAAGTTATTTGGATTAAATTATACCATCTAGGTTTCATAATATTATAATATTATAACCTATCAATTAAAGGTGAATCACCTAGATTTAATTTCTTCTAGGACCCTGAGAGCCATCCACATTTCATCATCATGGGAGCCCAAACCCATCTCAAAATAAATACATTGTCAGAATTATATGTTTTTTGGACTAACTAGAGTCATTCACATGTCATGATATTAGACACTTGTTATATTTCACAAGTACAATTAAAAAATAAAATTTTCTAAAGCCTCTAGAGATCTAAGAGTTATCCACATGGTGAGATCTCATTCACTCAAACCTTATCATTCGAGGATACATAGTCAAGTTCTCATTGTATTTGTAACCCCAACAACCATCCACATGTCATCATATCAAAATCCTATGACATGATATAAAAATGTACAAGGGTAAAAGGGAAGAAATTTTGGAGCCTCAAGATCCATCCACATGTCACCATCATAGTAATCCAAATCTCTCTAAGAAAACTACACATTAAATTTTCAAATAATAATGAGAATCCTAATCTCACAACATGTGGTAAGATCACTTTCACTTAGTGCCTTCTTAAAAAATGTATAAATTTAATAATTTAAAGACCCCATATTCTTGAGATCAATCCAAGTGGTAGAATCTCATTTAATCAAAGCTTATAGGGGGTAAAAATCAAGATAATAAAACAAAATCCCTAATTATGTGAGATTATAAAAAGTGTCACAATCAAATAGATTCATAACTAGAATTCAAAGGCAAAATTTAACAACTATACCAAGATTCAATGTATATAAATTGACACTTATCTTAAGGTGATGACTAAACACTCATGATGAATAGAAAACTACCACATAAAAAAAGGTACCTACAAAATTTGACAAGAAAATTCAAATTGAAATGGAAAACAAAATTAAAAGTCATCATTGAATTAAATTCACATTAAATGAGCTTTCAATTGATATTTTTCAAGATATGCATATTTTTTATCAGCATCAAGTCACCATTATCATAAATCCAATCTGATAAAGTTGATAATTTGAGCTATCCTATTGCCAAAATCCCTAGCTTTTATATTAGCAAATATGTAAGTATTTTTAGTCAACTTAAAAGAGATTTTAGTGCTTTATACTATAGTAATGGCATCTTCATCCTGAGCAGGTAAACCT